>OX941086.1:66357500-66752500 GCA_954870635.1 Arctium minus | reverse complement strand
ACGTCGCATTTTTGGGACGGATTTCAAAAGGAGTTGGGTACGCGTGTGAAGTTGAGCACGACCTACCATCCCCAAACTGACAGCCAAAGCGAAAGGATAATTCAGACACTCGAAGACATGTTGAGTTCTTGCGTGATTGACTTTGGGGGTAGTTGGGACTCACACCAACCTTTGGTAGAGTTCGCGTACAACAATAGCTACCACTCGAGGATTGGAATGGCGCCGTTTGAAGCTTTGTATGGTCACAAATGTCGAATGCCCGTATGTTGGATTGAAGCGGGAGAGAAGCAGTTTGCCAGACCCGAGATTGTACAAGAGACGGCGGACAAAGTTAAAGGTATTCACGAGCGTTTGAAGGAAGCTCAAGACCGGCAGAAGAGCTATGCCAACAAGAAGAGACGATCAATAGAGTTCCAAGTAGGAGACTATGTTATGTTGAAGGTGTCCCCTTGGAAGGGAATTATCCGGTTCGGAAAGCGGGGGAAGTTGAGTCCCCGTTTCCTTGGACCATTCACCGTGATTAAGCGAATAGGGCTTCAAGCCTACCAATTGGAACTTCCTCTGGAGATGAATGGAATTCACAACACATTTCATGTTTGCTACCTTCGGAAATGCCTGGCGGAACCCGACGCGATTTTGGAAAAGAAGACGAAGATGCTTCATCACAAAGAGGTCACTATGGTGAAGGTTCAATGGAAGCACCATCGCGGTGCTAACGTGACATGGGAAGCCGAGGAAGATATGAGGCGGATATACCCTCATCTATTCCCCTAGTTTAGATTTCGAGGACGAAATCATTTCAAGTTCGGGAGACTTGTAACACCCATAAATATTTCTTACACTTGTGGACGTATGTATATTCGATGTATTCATATTCTCTCCCAGCTGCATACGTTGCTCCCTCTTGTGTGAAATTGCCAAGCTTAAGTGTTTGAGTTTTTTTAGAAGCTTGAGGCAACTCAGTGACTTACGCGGGCTACCGCACGGTTTGGAAACCGCGGCCAAAGTCGCGTAACACACTTGAAGTTTTCAGGCCAAAGACACACGCAGATTACGATGCGACTTCATAGTCGCGACCAAAGTCGCGTAACACACTTGAAGTTTTCAGGCCAAAGACACACGCAGATTACGATGCGACTTCATAGTCGCGAAAAGGCATCTACATGCCAAATACGGAATTTTCCCCCTTTTTCCCATCGTTTGCATTTTAGGGTTCTTGAAGTGCGATTTTGGAAGAGCCAAGAGGTAGGGTTTCCTCTTCCTTCATTCATAGCTACTAAATGCAAGATTCTTATGCATTTATTGGGTTGGTTTAGGTTGGTGGTGCTGTTTAAGAGCTTTTGATTGAAGTGTCAACCCTCAAGTATCATTATTTAGGGTTTCCTATAACCTTGCAAGGTGAGTTTCTTAACCTCTTTGTCCTACATATTTACTTGGGAAGTGTTATAACTTTCACCTACATCTCTCAATCATGTAATGGGTTTTGTTGCATTTTGACCTAAAAGTGAATTTGGGGTATATTGGGGTTTTGGCCTAACAAAATGGTTAGAACTTGTGTTTTAACTCTGAACAATGGTATTCTACAACGCTCCACACATTTAAGGATTTATTCTCGTTTCTATGAGAGTTTGGTACACTCCAAGAGAAACTAGGGTTTGGGTTATGGTTCAAGAAATTGTTTGGTTGTGGAAAATCTATCTTTAAAATGGGATTTATGATGTAATGGTAGTAGATTTGTGAATGTGGGATTCCTCCAAGTTGGGGAGTCTAGACTCCATATCGACAAGATTTTATATGAACAATTTGGTTTAACATTTATGTAAATGATTAAGATCAATTGAATAAATGCTTTATATTTTGGTCTTAGTGTAATGGATCCATAGGCACGGTATTCCTATGTCTCGTCCGGACATTAGGTTCTCACCACTTTGGCACGGAATAGGCATCGGGTTCCATGGTAAGTAAGGTGTGGGCCTATACGGTCGGGTAGTGTCCCATGGGCAGTAAGGTGTAATTCCATTGTGCCTGAGTTCCCCTATTTTGGAACTCTCAAGAATAGACCTGAAGTGGTTGACTTGATATTTTCGAGCAACAGACTTGGAGTAGTTGAGCTCGCTATGTGATTAGAATTATTTGTAACATATATTGATCACTAATGGTTTATTGGATTTGTCTTGATTTAGCTCACGACTAGATCAGCCGTATGACTTCAAACGGGTTTATCATTTATTTATCTTCATGCTTAATTATTCTCACTAGGCTTTTGCCTCACGCTTGTTCTTTGGTGGTCATGCATGGCAGGTCTTTCTAGCGGTGGGGCTCGTCGGGATTGAGAGGACGGCCTTGGGTTCGAGAGCGGTCTTTTTGAAGATATGGTGACCAATATATTGAAGAAGAGAGATTACACATTATGGAAGAATAGCGACACCCGACCTTAATCTTCCTTGACCAAGTTAGATTATTAAGTTGCCGAATTTTATTCTTTAATTGATTTGGGTTTGTAAAGGTTATGTTAGTGCACATATTTGTTGGATGCAAGATCATAAAGTTTGAAGATCAAAGTAAAGCAAGTCAAAGCTCAAAGTCAACTCTCAAGCAAGAAAGTCAAAGTTATTTGTAATAAGTCAAAGCACTTGTATTTTGTTTCCTTGTTGTTGATGGTAGGTATAAATAGTCTTTTATTATTGTCTTTGTTGTTAAGCATGTGAAAAGAATACGCAGCAGATTAGAGAAGAGTCTATTGTATACATTTTAGTGAGAGAAGGTAGAGAGAGAAAGTGATTGTAATTTGGAGTTTATATTCAATGACATGTGATTACGAATTTGATCATCTTGTTGTTATTAGTGTGTTAGCAATTAGAACTTGATTTTGGGAATTAATAATTGGTATCAGAGCAGAGAGAAATTCAGAAAAACATGGACTGATTCAAGAAATTTTGGTCGTATTTTTCAAGAACACGCAAGTCTACTGTGGTGTTTTGATTTTTGAGTTTTAGTATTGATTTGATTTAGTTTTTGGCATCATTGTATTCATTTTTGCAAATAGAACATTCTTTGTTTGTTCAGTTTAGTTCAATTCACGATAAATTCTTGTGAATTTTGAATTTGTTGAAAAACTTTGTTCGAGTCTGTAAAAGAACCAAGTTCAGATCGAATTTTGAAGTCTGTGGTTTAGATTGAAATTCATTGTTAGTAACATGTTCGAAAGTTCTTTTAGAAGAGATCCTCGAAGTTTCAGATTGGTTGATAAAGTCTTGGGTCGATTTCAGTTAAAAATTTGAGTTTTTGGACGAACAAGTGAAGAACTCGCAAGATCCATAAAACGCGCTAATGAAGAACTCGCATAGAAGTGAAGAACTCGCACAGGCTTAAAATTCTCATATCAATGACGAACTTGCAAACTGTGACATGCGAGAAGTAGAAACTCCCAAGTTACAGCGTGCGTGTTTCTACTGAAAATCTTCTTTGTTGTGCGCGAACAGGAATCTACGAGAAGTTAAGTCTTGCGAGAAGTGGATAATCTGCGTGTTTGTATTTAGCACGAAGTAGAATTTCAAAAAAATTCTAAGTCTCAAACGCGCAACCTCAAGAACTCGCACGTAGTTACCTGCGCGAAGCAAGAACTCGCACGAGCCTTCTTGCACGAATCTCAGAACTCGCATCATTCGACGTGTGCTAAGTTCTAACGCACACATCATACTTTGAACGAAGCTCATTCTATCAACCTTTGTCTTGCGCGAAGTTCCAAAACTCTCAAGATACTCTAGTTGCGCGAAGCTCGTATCCTTCACTCTGCGAGTTTCATACTTAGAATATTTTCTGACTTTTTCAATATTTTCCCAAATTTGACTTTTTGTAGTACAAGTTGTTTATGAATTTATGACGATCATTTCAAGTTCTAATGGAAAACAGTGTAAAGCTCAAGATGACATCAAAAGAAGAAATTGCTAAACTTAAAGCCAAGATTGTTTCTCTCGAAGAAAAGATTGTTAAAAAGCGTGATAGCTATTACCAATCTTTGGAAGGAAAGATTGATCAAATTGATTACTATCATAAGAAAGAAAATGACCGAGTTGCTACTTTCAATAGTCTTAAAGAATGGATGCATGCTCATATCGCTTTACTGAAAAAGGCAACTGATTCGGGAAAACATTCAGAATTCTTTGTTGGATATAAACAACATCTAAAACAACTTGAAAGAGAGATTCTTCAAGCTTTGAAAGAAGATAAATGGTTGGAATCTGAGAAATTGAAGACTGAGAATTCTGAGTTAAGGCAGAAGATTATTGATCTGGAGCTAAAGATGGACAAAGACAAGGATGATTTTGAGAAAGAAAAGAAAGCCTTTGCAAAGAAATTCTCAGAATTTTCAAGGAAGAGTTTTTAAGAGAAGAAAATGGTTGAGCTTAAATGTTCCAAGATTTCTCAATAGGTGACTGATTTTGAGAAAGTAATAATAATGGAAAGAGACAAATTTAAGAAGGAGAAAAAGACCATTGAACAGAAGAATGTTGGAATCTTCAAGGAAATATTTGGTCAAAGAAACAATGCTGAGAAGGGATTTGAAGAAGAAAGAAACATGTTTGAAGCAGAGATTAAGAAGCTTACTCATAAGTTATCTGAACTATCAGCTTGTGCATTGAAAGATCAGAAAGCGAAGTCTGAATTCAAGAAAGATATTGACTTGCACATCAAAGAAAAGAACAGTCTATCTTCAAAGATAAAAGAGCTTGGAGATATTGTTTCTACAGTGGTGGTGATTGAGCAAACGATTCCAGAGTCAAAAATCCACACACCTAGAAATGATTCAGTTGACTCTATGGGCAACCTCAAGCTCACATCAAAGAACTGCTTCTTCAAGAAGGTTAGTTAACTCATTTGATCAGATTCGTACTACTAACATTTTCTTTGATAGAAATGTAGATGGTTCAGATACATTTAGAAGAAGGAGAAAAAGGAGCTATAAAGAAGAAAAGTTGGTTTGGAAAGTGAAACCAGTTGATGATGAAAAGAATGATGAGAAGAAGGATGAAAAGAAAGGAAAAAAGTCATGTGTACATGCATCAAATGCAAAGAAGAACGAAGTACGAAAAGGTAAACCTGATTTTGCTTACACGAGAGATCAATTAATCAGGTTGTCTACAAGGAAAAGATATTGTTCTTACTGGCGTACATATGATTTTGTTCATAAAACTAGTGATCATTACTCGTATGGTTCTTACTCAGTTACTCCTAATAGAACTGCAACTCACAAATATGGACCCAAATACCAGTGGGTACCAAAGCCGAAAGATGAATCTGTGTTGCAGGCACCTCAAGTCAAGGGGGAGTAAGAGAACCAAGGCTTCTGAATACTACAGTTCAGGACCCGTTCTACAATGATAAAGAGTTTGACTTCTAAACACAACAATTTAGGATTCGCTCTTCAATGATCAAAAGAGATACTACTCCCGTACTGATAAGAGATTGTACTCTAATACTTACATGAGGAGATCAAACTTCAAGGGGGAGTACATATTTTACTGAAAATATGCATCCGCAAGTTATGATGATCTACATTTCAGGGGGAGTTGTAGATCTCTAGCATGTTTTTCACTGACATATTTTATGATGCATAATTTCAGGGGGAGTATATGACTTCTGTTAGGTCTGATTTTATAGTAATCATTGTATTTATAGGGCTTGGTCTTACACTGTATTTAGAGCATATCTGTATTGTATCTGACCAAGGGTATTTAAGTCCCTTTGGTCTTTGTGTCTTGTAAGAGTTGAACATGCACATCTAATAAAAATTCTGTTTTGCGCTCCTAGTCTCTCTCTCTCTACTTTCTCTCTCTAAGGATTTAGAGATCTTGGTTTATCAATTGGTATCAGAGCCAACTGAATCTTGAGAGAATTGAGAGATAGATTTCCTGAATCTGAATTAGTGATCGAAATCGAAAATTTGATCGATTTTCTTGAATTTTTCAAGAAAATCTCGTTTTCTTGATTTCTCACAAAATTTGGATCTGTTTGTGATCGATTTTGTGCAAATTTGGTTTGATTAGTTTCATTTTTAGTAGTCGATCATATTTGATTCATATGCTTTTGCATAAAAACAATGATTTGATCTTCAATTTTGCGAATTTGTGATTTTCTGAAAAAGCGGTTTTCGGTACTGTTGCATTCACGAATTTGAATTTTAGTGGGTTTTAATCGAAATCTTTGTTTGAAATGTGTTGAAAATTTGTTTTCGATCAAGTTTGTAAAAGGAATTTTCATCAAATTCTGTGTTATAATCAAGTATTTGAAGATTTTGTGTTCTTTCATAGTTTGCGGTTCATTCATAGACTTTGCGTTTCATTCATATCGGTTTGCGCTTCATTCAAGTTACTTTGCTTTTGTGTTTCAGGTTTTCGGTTCATATTACATACGCAAAGTTTAGTTTGCGGCTCTAGTTTCACACGCAAAGTCAATTTCTCGGATCATCAAGGAAACGCAAATCTCTAGTTTGCGTTTCCCACTACAAACGCAAAGTCCACTTTGCGTTTCCCACTACACCCGCAAATCACACTTTGCGTTTCCCACTACACCCGAAAACCTCATCTTGCGTTTCCTTTGTCACCCGAAAGACTCTATTTTGTGGGTCTATCTTCAAACGCAAACCTCCACTTTGCGTATCCTCCTTCACCCGCAAAGTCTACTTTGCGTTTCCTTCTACACCCGCAAAGCTCTACTTTACGTTCCTCTCTGTACCCGCAAAGCCTACTTTGCGTTCCCCACTATAAACGCAAACCTCCAGTTTGCAGGTCTCCCTGTCTAATAAAAAAAAAACAAGTGTTTTTTTTGTGTGTGTCATCTTTATTTTTTTAACTTTGTGTCATAACAAGTGTTTTTCAAATTTTCAATTTTTAATATTTTTCGAATTTTTTTTAATTCAATTTGATCTTTGATTTTCTGGTACATCAGCAATGGATTCTGCAAAGTTTTCTTTTCAAGCTAAGTTCTACACGAGTGACCTCATGATGTCATTGGGCACAGAAACTCGTCCACCAGTACTGATCGATGAAAACGAGTTTACACAGTGGCAAGATCGGTTCTTGAACTTTATTGAACGACAAAAGAATGGTAATGACATGATGACCATTTTATCTGAAGGACTGTTCGACAAACCCAAGTTGGCTTCTGGATTATACAAGCCTACTAAAGAGTACACTAATGAAGAGTTGACTGCTTATCAAGCTGATCGGGATATTAAAGCTAATCTAATGTTGGCCTTGACAAACTCCGTATACAACAGGGTTGACTGTTTCAAAACTCATCCTAACCTGATGTGGCAACAGCTTGAGAAGATTATGCTTGGTTCTTCAGTAGCTACTCAACTCAGGAATACTCGATACATGAATAATTTTGAGGAATTCAAAGCCAAGGACGGGGAGTCACTGAAAGCTATGTTTGACCGTTTTTGTGCCGTCATCAATGATCTTCGGAAGATAAAAGTTGAAAAGTCTGAGCTTGAGACAAATCTGAAGTTCCTCAACATATTGCAACCATAATGGAATAAATCATGCCACAAATTGAGGAACGATGTCAGAATCTCAACTATGCAGATCCAAGAAATATTTGAGATTTTGCTGACTGATGAAAGTTTGGTAATAGAGAAAAAGGCCAAGCTGGATAAGAAGAACAAGAAATCAGTAGACCCGGTTGCTCTTCTAACAAAGTAACTGAATGAACAAGCGTTGTCTGATAACGCTTACACCGGGTCAACTGAGTTGATGGCGAGGCATTACAGAAAGCGATGATCCTTCTTTCTCAGCATTATCAGAAGAAGTTTCAACCAAGATCTGATTCCAACTATTCTCGCTTCACTTCTGGGTTTAAAGTCAAAGTACCCGAGCCAAAGACTGCTGCTTGCTACAACTGTGGAAAGTCGGGTCACATCTCAAAGGAGTGTAGAGCAAAGAAGGTTAAGGACTCAGCTTATTACAGAAGGAAATTGGAACTGGCTGAGAAAAGAGAAAGTGGATCAGCTTTGCTAGCCGAGGAAGAATTTTGGCTGGATCACTCTGACGACGAAGCTTCGAACGTAAAGATCGCTCAGATGTGCTTAGTCGTAGATGACCAGTCAGATGATTCTGATACTGATGAGGATGAGGTATATTCTGAATTTGACTACAAATTTATTACCTCTCAGTTTGATATCATGATAAATGCTTTATCTGATTTGCGTTCAAAGATTTTATCTGAAAAGAATTTAAATGTTGAAAAGTCAGATTTAATTGAAAAGCTAAAAATTTCTTTGAAGGATGAAAAATCTATTTTAGAAAATACTAAAGACATCTTTCAAAAGAAATTGGATGCTTTGGAAAATTCAAACAAGACTTATCTTGAATCTTTGACATCTATGACTAATTTAAAAGATGAATTTTCTGATAAAATAATTAAGTTAGAAGAAAAGCTTTATCGAAGAGACCAATCTGAACAAACAATTTATATGAACAAGCCGAGGAGTGAAGAGGCTTTAAAACAGAGATGGGGACTTGGTTTTGATAATCCTCAATTTTTAAACAAAGTAATAGACGAAGTTCCCACCTTATATAAATACGATTATCTGACACTTGCTCATTATGCTCCTCAGTTCAAATTTCATTGGACTAGTGAAAAGGAAGTGTTAGATCTCGAAAATGAGAAAAGGATATATAAAAAGAAAAATGAAATTCCTTTTGTTTACACGTCCGAAAATGCAAAATATTTTCCTGAAAAATCAAGAACAGGGAGAAGAGTTTTAAATGATATATCTTCTGTTAAATCTTCAGTGTCTGATAATTTTATTCCTTCTTATGCCCCTGATTCTGATAAGGAAAATATTTCTCCAATCATTTATGATTCGAAGAAATATACTCCTCCGTTAATATTAGAAGAAAAAATCATAGATCTTGAAGATCAGATAGAAGATCAAAATATTTTGAAGAAAATTGAATCTGACATTATTCTTTCTTTTATGACTTCTAGTCTTGAAGAAAATTTATTTTCTCAAAAATCAGATTCTATTTCTAGCCTATCTTCTGATTCTAAGGAAAATAAAAAGGTAGTTTCAAATTTTAAAATCCTTTCTCAAAATAATTCAGACTCCGAGGTGAATTCAAATTTATTAGTTGATCAGATTGGTTGCTTGGATAAATTTATTTCTTCTGATTTAAATATTTCGTCTAAAATTCTTGATGATTCTTTTACGCTCAATGATCAATATTATAAACCTAAGTGTAAAAGAAGACGGTCAAAGAAGTCGAAGAAAAGAGATACAGTTATTTCTAACAATTCTAATTCTTCCGATAATATTCTTTCAGATAGGACTGTGAGCCGGTCAAAGAAGCAAATCTGGAGAGCTAGGCGGCCATCAACTGATTCTATGTTTGATGGAGATCGATGTGTAGACAAACTTTACAATAGTGATTCATTTGCTTATTGTAATAAAATTTCAAAATACTCTATAAAGCAAATGTTTCAAATTTCCAAAAATGTCTCATATTCGTCTTCTGATTCTAGTTCAGATGATTATGCTTTCTCTTCTGATGATTGTGCATATTTTTCTGATGATATTCCTCGTGCTTTAAATGTTAAATCTAACAAATATTTCCCCATACGAACTGCAACTAACAAACACGGGCCCAAATTCAAGTGGGTACCCAAATCTTTATCTGATTCAAAGTTGCAGGCATCACATGTTAAGGGGGAGTAATAGGATATTGGCTTCTGAGTAATTCAGCTCAGGACCCGCACTTCATAGACATCGACTTCTAAACACAACAATTTAGAACTCGTTCTTCAATGATTAAGCTTCTTACTTAATGAGATACTGTGAGTACATCAATTTTAATTCCGCTGTATTTATCTGTGATAATGATGGTATTCCAGTTTTTCTCAATGTTTCAAGAATCTAAGCTTGTTTATCTATCTCATGAATTTGTATTACCCAAATTTTTCTTTTAATATGAGACACAAATTTATTTTCTTCAATGTAAAAGATGAAATAGTTGAATTTTATTTTGTTCCAACTAAATATCTATTAAAAGTTTAAATCTTTACAAATTTTATTCTATAAAGTAAAGTTTTACATTTTTTCTTTCCTTTGAATAAAATATGTGTTTAGGATAAATTTTCAAGTTTTTTTTTTGTTTATATTAAAGTTTTTATATGGTCAAATTTCAAGTCTTACAAAAGTCGAAAAGTCAGCAACATGTTTGTAGCTTTTGATACTGCTTTAAAGATATGTGAGTCGGATTTTTTATAGTTTACATTGCTTAGACTTCCTAAATAATCAAAATTATAGATTAGAATGAAAATATGGGCTACGCACTAAGATGTTGACCTGAGTGATTGAGATGATTTTTAAATTCTTAAAATACAGAAATCTCTAAGTTTAAAAGTTTGTACATGTGGCCTTTCTGGTTTGGGAAAGTAAGTTCCTAGGGATGCTCGTCATCTGGTCCCCTAAGGTCAATTGATCTGGGAGTGATCGAACAGAAATCCTGCAATAGAACCAGATCGAAAGTCATGTTCTACTGGTATGAATGGGTTTAGAGTGTGTCGATGTAGCCTTTCTGATCTGGGAAAGTAAGTTCTAAGGGGTGCTTGACACCTAGTCCCCTAAGGCCAACTGGTCTGGGAGCGGCTGACCCAAATCCTACAATAGGGTCAGATAGAAAGTTACGTTTACGGCATATTCTTTACTTAATAAACTTTTTGATCAAAAGATGCCAAAGTGCACAAGCTTAAAAGATGCCAAAGAGCACACTCATGTTAAGATGCCAATGTGCACACTGCTAAAAAGATGCCAATGAGCACACATCTCATGAAACTTGGTGAAATGTTTGAAGTTGCAATAATCCTGTAAATTTGTGAAAATCTTAATTTTTGATGAATTAGTGTTAGTACATGCAAAGTTCTCTATAATAATTTTAGAATTGCATTTTTCTTGAAGCTAATCTAAGTTCGCATGCGAGCACACTGAATAGATTGCTGGAAGTTTTTGAAACTGAACATGTTTTAACTTGATATGCAATTAAACTCGTTCTTTTATCTTACAACATATGTTTCATTTCAAATGATTGATAAATTTGTGATATTTTACTCTGTAGAATTTAATTTGTTTAGTGTTTAAAATTTTATATGTTTAGTTGTTTCAAAATTTATATTCAATATATTTTTCTTTCTACATTAATTTTTGATCATTGTGTTCTCATAAATATATTTTAATGGGTTTATGCATTATTCAAGGGGGAGTGAACAAAGAGATTGTATTTCAAAGTTTATATCTGTTTTTGAGGGGGAGTATCTGATTTTCCCTTATGAATGCTATCTCAAATTGTCATATCTAGTGCATTTGTGTAGGGGAGTCAAAGAGCTTTCAAAGGTAAAAGTTTTTCTAAGTCAACTTTGCGCTTCTCGCATGGCCCGCAAAGCTTGTTTTGCGCATCAAGCATGACACGCAAACTTTGCTTTGCGTATCCTGCTTGACACGCAAACCGTGCTTTGCGTATCCCATGTGGAACGCAAACCTTAGTTTGCGCTTCCTGCATGGAACGCAAACCACCCCTGTTTTCTCTGTTTCTTTGATTTTGCAGATCTTTCACTTTCTCGTCTCCGACATTTGCATGACCAAGTTGATCAAGATCATCAAGGTCATGAGGGAAGAAGTCAAGGAGAAGTTTAAGAGACAAAGAGCTCAAAAGATTATCTGCTGATCAAGATTTGCTCGAAGATTCTATTCTCTCAGCTACAACAAATTCTTTTGTTGTTCCTGCTCCGAACACCACAGTTCTTTCAAAGATTATTCAAAAGAGGTGTATCGTATAGAGCTCAAGCAGCAAAGACATTCTTAATCTGAAAGATGCTGAGATGAATTTTTTCTTAAAAAGTCAGAAAGCTTCACAAAAGTCGCTTTGTTGGTCCGTGCTGTTATAGAAGATAATTTTTGAAGACCAAAGCGCCAATGATTACTAAGGGGGAGATTGTTAGGTCTGATTTTATAGTAATCATTGTATTTATAGGGCTTGGTCTTATACTGTATTTAGAGCATATCTGTATATTATCTGACCAAGGGTATTTAAGTCCCTTTGGTCTTTGTGTCTTGTAAGAGTTGAACATGCACATCTAATAAAAATTTTGTTTTGCGCTCCTAGTCTCTCTCTCTCTCTACTTTCTCTCTCTAAGGATTTAGAGATCTTGGTTTATCAACTTCTGATTATTTTTTATCAGAACTCGTACATTCAAAGTTTTACTGCTTTATGTCATTTCCTTTTCAATAAATTTTTTGAATAAAGCTTTATGCTTTGACGACTTTGTGACTTTTTGCAGATTTGAGAGGAAGCTTAAACAATCATATTTTATATGACTTAGAGCTGACTTGATGAGATTTAAGATTGAGCGGAAAGGTTTATTTCTAATCTTAATCTCATACGTATCTGAAAGACGGACAATTTTCAGATATGAAAACATGCTTTTAAATGTTCAAACCAATTCTGATTCTTAAACGATTTCATTAATATAAAAGTGTGATTTTTAAATGTTCTCATTTTTACTTGTGCTTAAATGTCAATAAACCGCGTGTTTCTAAAGATAAATACTTGTGTATTATCTTTTCTATATACTATCAAGTATTCACACACATTAGTTTAATATTTTGTTGGATATGTTCTTACCATGTCTCTAAATTGAAACAAATTTTCGATGGTAAGACACCCCGATTGTTATACAACGTTTGAGCGTGATTTCATTTCGAATCATTTCTTTCAAGACTTGTCTATATTTTGGTTCATATAGACAATATCCATTCTTGCTGACCTAACCCTTAATTGCTATATCATTTTTGTTTGATCTGATTATATCATTGTCAGATTCTCAAAACATTTCACTTGACTTGTTGTTCAATTTCATTGTTTTGAGAAATCTTAAATGTTCAAAAGCTCACACATTGATAATGTGACGCATACATACATTGACTATAGTATTTTGTGCTTAATTGCCAAACAAATTGTTGAGCAACATGTTCTTATAGGACTACATGGGTTCATTGTGTAAGGACTTAATTGAAACTTCTATGGATTTACATTAACCAATGTTTCCTACCCAAGAAGTTAATCCTTGAGTGATCGAATGTGTGAGGAGTCAATATATCTGAGTGTGGGTTGAGTGATGAGGTAAAATGTAAATGAGAGTTTGGTTAGAAGTGAGCTCAATGATTAAAAGAAAGAGGGTGTGAGATCAGAGTAAAAGAATATCAAACTCTGCACCAACTTTTTCTGAGTCGGGCAGCCACATTACTAGTGTTTCACAATTCTTCGTGAACATTATTGAAACAGGCAACTAGCCCATGCCAACTCTTGATAAAAACCGCACCATCTACTCATTTTCTTCTCAACAAGAAAATGTTTCAATATTTCAAGGGGACGCAACACATAATCTATTTGGTTTTCATTTGGAAAATCTGGATATTGAAAAAGAAGGAAGTTTGCCCCACCTTCGCACGTCGATCATGCACAATCAAGTCTGTGTTTAACTGTTGTTGTCTCAATGGTTTACACAATTTTGAGCCTATATAAAAAGCAATCATCTGTGCTTAATTCTTTCAAACACTTTCACGAACACACAAGGAATATGTTTTCTTGTCATAACATTCATAGAAATTTCTTTGTGGTGTTTCGATGATTGAATGGAAGACCTGGGGGAGTGAACATCACAAAATCTTCTTTCCAATGTGTATTCGTTACACACAGTGACTTCGTGTTACTGACAGTAATTTCTAACTGATTCATTTGTTGATTCAGGTGTTACATTCATAATTTGTCTGAATTTGCAAAGTTTCGGATGAATATATTCTTTGGATCGACAGATAATCAAAGGCTCGTGTAAAAGATCAGTGGTTAGTACAGATTACATACATTTCTTGTGAAAGTTTTGATGATTTCATGCTTCATTCACTAAAAAGGGGGAGAAGAGTTAAAGAAATGTTAAAGATGGGAGAAATGTTCAAGAAATGGTTGTGAAAGAAAGTTTGCTGAAAGATTATTCAAAGTTTACAAAGAAAGTTCAAAGAATTCTGAAAGCATGCAAATTTTAGAGAAATTTTCTTTGAAGATAATTTTGATGAAGTGAACTGAGTTGAACCTGATGTTAATTTCTTTCCTATGTCTGAAAGTGGTTTTTATAATTTTTGGGGGAGAATGCTACTATTCTTGAAGAACATACTTTGAGAAAATTGTTGAAAGTTTTGAAGATTGTTTTTATCAAAGAAAGGGGAGAATGTTCTTAGCATAAAAGGGGAGATTGTACCTCAATGATTATGTTTATTTCTGAATATGATCTGAATTGACAAGAAGTCTAAAAGGGGGAGATAAAATTGATCGAAGGGGGAGATAGTATAAATTAAGCTTAAAGAGGGAAGATTAAATTGCAAAATCTTTTAGAGATGATCTTGATCCAAAGGGGGAGAATGTTAGTGCACATATTTGTTGGATGCAAGATCATAAAGTTTGAAGATCAAAGTAAAGCAAGTCAAAGCTCAAAGTCAACTCTCAAGCAAGAAAGTCAAAGTTATTTGTAATAAGTCAAAGTCAAAGCACTTGTATTTTGTTTCCTTGTTGTTGATGGTAGGTATAAATAGTCTTTTGTTATTAAGCATGTGAAAAGAATACGCAGCAGATTAGAGAAGAGTCGATTGTATACATTTTAGTGAGAGAAAGTAGAGAGAGAAAGTGATTGTAATTTGGAGTTTATATTCAATGACATGTGATTACGAATTTGATCATCTTGTTGTTATTAGTGTGTTAGCAATTAGAACTTGATTTTGGGAATTAATAGGTCATACTTTGTTTCCCGTGTTGGGTTGACATACGCTTGGGTCAGATTGTCATATCCTTATACAGGTTGTTTGGTCTCCCTTTTTGGGTGGACTAGTTCCCTCTATTTCTAGACGTCATATTGCCAAATTTTAAAATTTTATTTTCACCTCAAATTTTAGGATGTTACATTGCTGCTTGTTATGGTTTGTTACCGCAATAGATTGTAACTCTGACATTAAGGAAGAAGTTGGTCACTTCATTATGTTAATGGATGTTCATCAACACGAAAAGTTTCTTTCTTTATTTTTCAAACTCTATTTTTTTCTCTCTCTCAAAAAGATATATTTAATTATTCATCATATATAATTTTAAATTGAATTTATGAACAGGGGACTTTTCTGTAAATATAATTTTAAAATATATGTTTATTTAATTTTTATATGTATATATATATATGTTGTACACTTTGTCGTTTTCTTAATGTGTTTACGTAAAAAGAACATTTGAAAAGTGCACGTCCATATGAGAAAAGCAAAAAAGAAATGTGGGCCTAATCAATAAACCAGTCGTATAGTAGAGGTAAACAACAGATATTGTAAAAGTAATTAATTAAAAACAAACACAAATCATATATAAAATCACTCTTAATTATTAATTCACCCGTACATCTATACATATATGCAAATTGCAGTCTCCTGATCCCTAGCTAGCTAGTCTTAATTATAAGACTAACAATATATATATATATATATATATATATATATATATAGGGTCGGGTTCAAACGAGAACATAGTGTGTTTAAAGGAATAAAGGGATACATCTTAGCCCTTGATCAGATTCAATCAACGGATGGAAAATTTAATGCCATTTTATCTAATTACTTAAAAAAAATACATGGCTCTATCACTTCAGGGGTAAAAATGGAATTTGCTTTTTTTTATATGGAAATGATCTCCCGTCGGCGTTTTTTCAGGGATATGATTATCATATCAAATCAAAACAGGATCACAATTGCTAAAATACCTCAACACGTCTCATATCTTCAAGCAACTTAATGAATATCATCAACATCGTTGAAATTGTTGAAGAATACTGCCTGCGAATCTTTGAAGAAAATCTCTACAAGGTCGAAAAATTTCAAAGGACGAAGAAGGGGTTTGAGATACAAACTCATTGACGAGAACCTGTTGCGATACTTTCAATGGATAATCAAGGTTTAAAGATTTTGATTTTTGATTCATCTATTTAGTATCACCTTCAAAAACCCTAATATACAAATAACAATGTATGATTTATGATTCTACAGGGTTACGCAAAAGTGATCGAATTGCTAAGAAGACAAAAAAAGTTGTTAGAAAGTCGACTGAAGTTGAAGGATGAAGGCTACTGTTGGAATGGATGAAACATAAGGAGAAGGACCAATGCTCTCTGTTAAAAAACGAACATTGAGACTTGAATCTGGTAAGAAAATATCATATTTTTTGATCGATATTTTTTATAATCGAAAATGTATGCCGTATGAGGGGAAAAAATTAGGGTTTTAAAGTAATCCTTACATTGTGTGGTTATGGTTGTAAATAATATTTATTCATTGTAGATAAATGCTACTGTTATTTGGAAAAAAAATATCGAAAACAGTACAAGTTATGTTATTATGTGTAAATCATCAGTGATTTGTCACTACACATATGTTTATTTATTGTTAAATCAATGTTAATTTAAATAGTATAAAATAGATGAATTTGTATGTAGTTGATTCGAATCAGTAGTGATTAAACATAATAACATCATTTTATTGTGTTGAATCAATGATCATTTACAAGTGCACGGATGATATGTTTGTTGTTTGCGTAACAACACTTGGGGGTTACATGTAAATTTTATTATGTATTCCATTGATGTGAAGATTCTGTGTTGAAGTGTCTGGAGTTTATTAGTTCATACCAGATTAGATTTCAAATCAGTAGTGATTAGCAAGAAATATATTTGGTGATGGGGTAACCAATGTTGTTTTTCTAGTCGACATATGATATATTTGTAGTGATTTAGCACTAAACATATGTGGTGATTGGATTGATCTACAGTGTTGTTTTGCTAGTGTACAGATGATATGTTTGTAGGGATTTAGCACTATACATATTTGTTGATGTTATCGAATAGTAGTGATTTCTCAATATGCGTGTTTGTTGATGGGTTTTAAACAATGTTGATTTACAAGTGTTTAAAAGGAACTGTGTATAGTTGTAATGTTACTGATTTAATCAAAATTTATTATCCATTGAAACTATGATGTTATTCTCTTTAATTAAATATTGACATACAATTAAAGTAATATTTTGATTGTTGTGAATCAATAGTGATCTACATTCGTAATAATGATTTGCTTGTTGTTGCTCAATATTGATTTACAGTAATATTAAGGTTGGTTTCAATTGTGCTTACTATATTATTCAATATCAATGTGCATGTACTTCCTCTGCAGGTCATGGAGATTCAAAGAGAATCCGTTCCATTGAAAGTGAGATAGAAGCAACAAACAGTAGGAACAAAACAATAGAGGTAAGGAAAAAATCTAGAAAAGCAACAAAAGAAGAAAAAGGAAAGGGAATGATGTCAGATGCAAACAATGAACCAACTGAAACTGAATCTAGGCCAAGTGGACGAGTGAGTCAACGATGTTGTATGAAAGTGAGGACCACACACCCACTTTTTAATGCAATCACTACGATGTCAGATGCACAACTGCAAGCAATGACTGACATGGGTTTTGGTGGACTTTCGGGGATGAAGATGGATGGCATACCATCAAACCTAGGACATCATGTTGCCTTGAACTTCGATCCATACACGATGACGTTGAAGACTTCCAATGGCCTAATAGTGATCATTGAATATGCAATTAGGGACATGATCGGTTGTCCAATGGTTCCTATTAGTTACGATGAATGTGCAACGGACGACTACGGTGTCGCTCTAAAGCAGAATGGCTAAAACAGTTCGAACGTGTCCTAATACGACCAATAGATGTAAGTAGCAAAATCTTGTTGTCGGACATAGCAGATTGGAACTTCAGGCTGAACATCATAGTGGTATTTTGCAACACAATGGGCCATTGTAAGTACAACGGTCTATGTGATATGAACGTCTTATCCCGAATATCAGAAAATACCATTTTCAGAGATATAAACTGGTGCGGGTACATTCTAAGTTGTTTAAGGTACTGTAAGAACACATGGAATGGAAACAGTGAGAAGGCTTTCTTTTGTGGTCCCTTGGCAACTTTAGTGGTAAGTTTTAGTATAGTTGGTTATATTCATTATTTTTATATTTTTTTTAACTAAATGTGATAATGTTTGTTTTGTATGTAGTTATTATACGTGGATAACATAAAGTGGGACATACCGAAAGTAATAAGAGAAAGACCCGCAATAAAAGTTTGGTCATTCGAAAGGTTGAGGTTAAGGGTGGAATCAGAAATTGAGGATGGAGGATTGGGATTAGGGGAGTTTGAAGAACCTTATGTGCAAAATGATGCAAATGTGGAGGCAACACAACCTTCATCTCCAACTAATGTAGAGGTAATATTCATGGTATATGTGTGCTTCATAAACATTATATGACTAATAAATGCATCCAAAACTTATAAGAAATATATGGTGATTACGACATGTACTTCATACATTTTCATAAAATGTGGTGATCACCAGTGACTTAGTATATGTGATCTAAAATGTTGTATAACCTGTGTTTGAATATAAGTGATTCAGAATATGTGATCGTTTTCGATAAAATTTACGGGATTATGTATGTGATCATTTGTGTTTCAATATGTGTTATTCTATAAATCATAGATGATTAATAATATAAATCAATGTTGATAAGAATGACATGATGATTAAGATAACTAATAATAAATATTCATTGAAATTGTCCATAAAACACATATGTGATCACCAGTGATATAATGTGATATTAATAATTTTATGTGATCATATGGGTTTAATTATAATGATTAGAAAACATACATGTACTTAAAAAATCTGTAAACACGTGCAGGGTTATTTAACTAAGTTTGAGAACCTGTACAACAACATCATGTCACTGAAGATATCTTTGAGCACATCGTTTGATAAGACGTCAATGAAATTCCCTAGGGTTGAAGAAATTAATGCATGGAGAGAGAAAGCAAAAGATATAGTCGTGACAGGACAAGAAACAGAGGAGAACGATCAAGTTGTTGTCGGGGAGTTGGAAGAACATAATCATACTGTAAATTTGGCAGATGAGGAGAATCCTGTATTGGAGACAACAACTGATAACAGCAGGTGTGACATCCGTCAGAAATTAAAATCTTCAAGGTTAGAATCCTTTAAGATATTAGAATAGTTCATAGAATTTACTTTTCTAGAATCTAATTAGATTGGTTAGATTATAATTTTTTTTCCCGAAATATTTCAGTAGTCATTTAGAAAGCCCGGTTCGGATCAGTAACTGACTAAAACGTCCCATAAAATGCCAAATATTTTGTCACATGTCTAAAATACATAAAATAATGAGGTTTATATTATTTAGGTAAAAATATATTTATTTGTTAAAATTTACTCAATTTAGAGAGAATTGAGAATTTATAAATTGTCGGTTCTCAATTTATCTGTTTTAATTGAGAATTTATGTTGTAATTCATTTAAAAAAAATATATATATATTTGAAATGGGCTTGGAAGAGGCCAAGGCCGGCCCTCCTCCCTCCCCCTCTCTTTTTAAAATTTTTTTCCCATTTGAAAGTTCATTTTCATTTGGTTATCAACTCTTCATCTCCTCATTCTCTCTCTCTTTCTCTCATTTTCGATTTTCCCTTCAAAACACCACCAAGAACACAAAAATTTCCAGCAAATAAAGGATTGGTTTAAGATCAAAACATCAAGATTATTGAAGATTTCAAGTTTATTTCATCATCCACACAAGGTACAAACCCTATTTCTTCATTTCTTCAAGTTTTATTCAAGTTTGTTGTTTTGAACTTTATAAAATCTTCATGCATGTGTAGAAATATTTTATTTATGGTTTAGAAGTGAAATGGACATCATTTATGAATAAAACATTCATAAAATGATGCCATAAGATGATCTTCCATGAAAAACCAAGTTAAAAAGTGAAATATTTGAGTCTCTTGTTGATTATGTCAATTTTATCATGGGTGCAACTTTGTGTACGAAAATTTTGATATTTTAGTTGGTTTATAATCAACATTTTAGTAGTAATTTCAAGTTTAAACAAACTCTTATGATAAGATTATTCAATCTTGTGTGATTAAGAGTCTTGAAAATTGATAAGTGATGAAAAATCACTTATTTGGTGTTCTTTGTCTCATGCAACTCACTTTGGATGAAATTTTGTAGTTATAAATGTGTCCAAGGTGTATGTTTTCATTCATAGATCATTATTTAGTGAAAAATGGTTTAAATCCAATTGGTTTCACAAGAAACTATGGAAAATGGACCCCTTATTGCTTAATACAAAAACCTTGGTCTACACAGCTTGCTGTCAAGAATGGAATTTCCACTTCCAAGCTGTGTATCTCAATATTTACTCCATGAAATTTGGGATTTTTGCTTTCATACGCTAATTTGATGAGTTAGTTTTCAAATGAATCAAGAATCACTAAAAATTATGAGGTTTTGGTCATTCAAATGTATTTTAGAAGAAAATTGTGCAATCTGTCCCGAGCTGACAGATTAGTACACCCTACTTCTAACGACCATAACTCCCTCATAAATCATCTAAATGAGGTGAATTCCTTTTGATATAGTATATTTTTGAGTTAGATTTGCATCCATATATGGATCACTGAATTATGTTGAGTTTTGATCCTCCAAAAGCATGCCACAACAGAAGTGCGCAACTGATTCAAAAATCAGTAACCTACTGTTTTGTAGAAATTATTTGGGGCATCAAAACACTTCCAAAATTCATGAAATTTTACCTTAGAGTTCTTAATTCAGTATTTTAGCTCTTATAAAAAAATGGTTAGGATTGTCATTTGGGAGGTTGTATTTTGAAAGCCATTATGTGGTTACAATTTCTGGACAGCAAATGCTGAAATCCAGAAAGATGGTTCTAAAAACCTCAAATTTATGTATTTTGGTATAAGAATGTTATAATGATCATCAATTCTTATTTTGACAATAAAAATACATACATTGGCATTTTATAAGACGTGGGATTGGTTAGTCAGGCTTAAGGGCTGGATTTGACATTTAGCACTCTTTGTGCATAATTTCTCTATAGGAATTTAGAAGCTCTGGGCTAGGGAAAATTGTATTGCGTATCTTGCGTCATCAATCGAGGTGAGTATTCACAGCCCCACTTTTATTGTTTTGATTGAACTTGGGGTGACAAGCATGTTAAAATTGAATATTTAAAGATTCATGAGGCTTTGTTATAAAGCGTTACGTATTGAAATTTATGAGGCTTTGTTGTAAAGCGGTTGGTGTAGAAGTTATATGACATGTATGCCAATGATATGTTGAGTTTTAAAAATAGTTAAGTCCCCGGGTACACTACTAGTTAACCCAGAAATGGGCCTATAGTATTAGTGGATAGCGCTATTTGGTCTGACAAGCCCACCTTATACTGACGAGTAGGGGTGCACTGTACTAGAGAAATATGACTACACATGTGGTTAAAGCCCACCTCTGAGGTAGAACATGGGGCGTTGATTTGGTCCGGAAAGGTTTAGTAGTGGCTCAACGTGGTTATATCAATGCATACCATTTGTCATATAAGCTAAATTATGATACTCATGAATCAATGGATTGAAGTTTGGATTATGCGTATGATTTTCAAAGACAGTTTGCATATAAACTTGATTTGTGCATATTTAAAAACCTGTGAACTCACCAACTCTCGTAGTTGACCATATTTTGAACATGCTTTTCAGGGAACAAGAAGGTACATGGAAACGATTAAAGTTTATCTCTTGTGTAAACCGCATGCAATACTTTTATAATAGAGATTTTTGTACTTCAACTTTTGATGATGTAATAGGATTGTAATCTTTTGGATCATATTGTAAACAATGGTTGAATGTATGGTGGTATTTCTTTCTGTATCCTAAAGCTATGTCTATCGAACTGTCATGTTCCGTGTTTCCGCTTTAGCGGGGTGTGACAGATTTGGTATCAGAGCCATAGGTTATAGAGAATACTGGTTTTACTATAAAACCATACACTATAACCACTATTTTCAAAAATTACTTTTGTAAACAAGTTTCGAGTTTGAACATATTACTAGTATAACTAAGATGGGTGTCGGCTTAGCATATTACAATTAGGCAAAGCCTGATCACCTATGTCTAATTTAGTATGCATAAGAAGAGACTCTAAATGGTTATATTAAGAGTTACTAAAAATATAAACTTTTTGTTCAAAAATGAAGAACATGAGTCAGTATGTGAGTTTGCATAAGTATTTTGTGATTTCAACGTTTATCTAGCATACTAATGTTTAAAAACTTATTATTTACCGCAGATATCATGTCTCATTCATCGTCACATTCTGAGTCGTCCCCAAATGAGTCCGGATATATCACAGGCCGACCTAGGAGGGCACGTGTTAGTGAAGACTACGACCCATCCGAGCATAGTTACTCGGGGTCCGGACATTCACCAGCTAGGTCGTCTACTCCCATGTCTGTGCCCTCACTGCAGTCGGTGCCCCGACCTAGAGTCCGGGCAACAGCGCGGATCAGTGTTCCGATGCCGGTCAGGGAGACCTTCATCATTCCACCTAGGAATGAGGCGGGGCCCTCCCGACTGAGGGTTAGACGAGTTATGCCACCACCACAGGTTGAGGAGCCGGCAGGACAGCCGACTGGTATGACATCACTTGAGAGTGTATGGGTCAACAGGTTTGTCCCATGATGCGGAGATGTTTAGGGCTAGACTAGACCATTTTGGTCAGTCTCTCGACAGGTTGATGGGGATTTTGAACACACATGATCAGACCATGAGCGGAGTCTTGGCTATGCTTGCGAACACTAGAAGGGAGGTTCAGAGGCTTTACATAGGTTTAGCCTTGATGTTGGGAGCGATGGTAGTTGTTATGGGATGGTTTATATTGTACCTCGTGCGTTAGGTGTTGGTTATCCGATGATATTTTGGGAACCTTAAAACTTGTTTCTTTTGGGGCATATAGCCCATGGATTTGAAAATATGTTATGCTTGATGGTAAACTTATGAAATTAATGGTTGATATTTTGAAATTATTAAGTTTGGTAGTTATGATGAAATTTGAGCTGCAATATTTAACGTTTTATATAATTGAAAAATATGATATCATTGTATGGTATGTTGAATGTATGTTTAATTATTAGATAAGTATTGTATGATGCGCGATGCATAAATAGGTTGCTGGTTCAAACAAATAATTAGATTCCGATTTGGAAATTTTGTAGTGGAGTTATGCCTCCAAGAAGGGAAGACCCAGAAATTGCACGATTAGTGTCCGAGCAAATTCTTGCTGCCCTCCCCAACATAGTTAGTCAGGTAGCAGCGGGCCTGAATGCTAACCAAACTAACAATCCTAGAGTCGGTGTGAATGAGAACAGAGAATGTACGTATAAGACTTTTAGATCTTGCAACCCGAAAGAGTTCAATGGTACCGAGGGAGCCGTTGGATTATTGACATGGTTAGAAGGAATGGAGTCCGTCCTGCATATTAGTAAGTGTACAGAAGCAAACAAGGTGGAGTTTGCAGCCTGTTTACTGCAAGGGCGAGCGTTAACCTGGTGGAATACTCAAGTACAAACGCGAGGACGGGAAGCAGTTAGTAGACTCACGTGGGACGAGTTCAAAGAGATGCTTAAGGAGGAGTACTGCCCGAGGAATGAGATTCAAAAACTTCAAGCAGAATTGTGGAATCATGAGATGAAGGGAAATGATATAGACTTTTACACTGCCCGATTTCATGAGTTGGCAAAGTTAGTACCCCATTTAGTGACACCGGAGGAAAACAGAATTGACAAGTACATTTGGGGTTTAGCTTCCGAAATACGGGGAGATGTGACTTCGGGTAATCCAAAAACGATGCAGGAAGCAGTGTGTTTAGCAACCAAACTTACTGACAATGCAAACCGTTCAGGGTTGTTTTTAAATAATAAAGCCAAGGGCAAGAGAAGGATGGAGGAACCCATGAGAAGACATTTTGATGGGAGGAAGGGTAAGGAGCAAAGAGTGGCGGGTAATTATGGAATCCAGGCACAGAATGTGGGTAAGGGGAAGGAGGTACGCCCTAAATGTGACAAGTGCAACTACTATCATCAGGGGCGATGCGTCATATGTTATAAATGCAACAAAGGAGGACATTTTGCAAGGGATTGGAAGGAGGCACCAAGAAGAGTGTGTTATGAATGTGGAAGCCCGGATCACGTAAGGAGCTCTTGTCCTAGATTTAATAAGAGGGTGAATGCTAATCAAGGCCGACCAGTTAATCAGAGGAATCTAGGAAGACCAGCACGAGGGCGAGTGTTTGAGATCGGGGCAGAAGAAGCAAGACAGAACCCGGATGTAATTACAGGTACGTTTCTTTTAAACAAGCATTATGCATCTGTATTGTTTGATTCTGGAGCAGATAGGAGTTTTATATCGTTAGACTTCAGGACTAAATTTTGCCTAAAGTCTCAAAAACTAAAAGAAGATTATGTTGTCCAATTTGCTAATGGACAAGAGGTTAGGGCCAAGGACGTGATTTCAAACTGTACTTTAGAATTGGCTGAAAAGGAGTTCTATATAGATCTAATTCCAATCAGATTAGGAAGCTTTGATATAGTAGTGGGCATGGATTGGCTATCTGTAAACCAAGCAGAAATATGTTGCTCCGAGAAAATTCTCCGAATTCCATTACCGGAAGGAGGGATACTTCTAGTACAAGGAGAAAAGTCAAGGAGGAATTTAAAAATGGTGTCGTGCATGAAAATGCGGAAATATTTGAGGAAGGAGTGTGTTACCTTTCTGGCTCATGTGGTAAATAAGAAGATCAAAGGGAAGCGCATTCAGGACATTCCAATAGTTCGAGATTTTCCAGAAGTATTCCCAGATGATTTCCCAGGATTACCCCCACAGAGGCAGGTTGAATTTCACATTGATTTAATTCCTGGAGCTGCACCAGTAGCTAAAGCACCATACCGTTTAGCACCGTCGGAAATGCAGGAATTGTCCGAACAACTTCAAGAACTTCTCGACAAGGGATTCATCAGACCTAGTTCATCGCCATGGGGAGCTCCAGTTCTCTTTGTCAAAAAGAAGGATGGAACCTTTCGAATGTGTATTGATTATAGAGAGCTTAATAAACTAACTCTCAAGAATCGATATCCACTACCCCGAATTGATGATTTGTTTGATCAATTGCAAGGAGCAACGTATTTTTCAAAGATCGATCTCCGATCCGGATACCATCAGATGAGAGTATCTGAAGAAGATGTTTACAAAACGGCATTTAGAACTCGATATGGACACTATGAGTTTCTAGTTATGCCCTTTGGACTGACAAATGCACCAGCGGTTTTCATGGATTTGATGAATAGAGTTTGCAGACCATACTTGGACAAGTTTGTAATCGTATTCATTGATGATATATTGATATACTCCCGAAGCAAAGAAGATCATGAGCAACATCTAAAGTTGATACTAGAATTGCTTAAGGACCAGAAATTGTACGCCAAATTTTCTAAATGTGAATTTTGGATTCGTGAAGTACATTTTCTTGGTCATGTGGTCAACGAGAAGGGAATTCATGTTGACCCGGCGAAGGTCGAAGCCATTAAAAAGTGGGAAACTCCGAAGACACCAACTGAAATTCGTCAATTTCTCGGCTTAGCAGGATATTATCGACGATTTATCGCCAATTTTTCCAAGATTGCGCAACCTCTAACAACTCTGACACGAAAAGATGAGAAGTTCACATGGGGAGAGAAACAGGAGGAAGCATTTCAGTTACTCAAGCATAAGCTTTGTAATGCACCAGTTTTAGCTCTGCCAGAAGGAATTGAAAACTTCGTGGTCTATTGCGATGCATCACGTCAAGGCTTGGGATGCGTATTAATGCAGAAGGATAAAGTCATCGCATATGCGTCCAGACAACTTAAAACCCACGAGAGAAATTACACCACTCATGATTTGGAGCTGGGAGCTGTAATTTTTGCTCTAAAAATCTGGAGACATTATCTTTACGGCACAAAATGTACAATCTTCACCGATCACAAAAGTCTTCAGCACATTCTTGATCAGAAAATGCTCAATATGAGGCAACGAAGATGGGTCGAGTTGCTTAACGACTATGACTGTGAGATAAAGTACCACCCAGGAAAAGCTAATGTGGTAGCGGATGCGTTAAGCAGAAAAGAAAGAATAAAGCCCGTAAGGACACGAGCTATGGGAGTAATAGTCCAGACAAGCCTTAAGACGCAAATTCTCAAAGCTCAAGATGAAGCATTAAAGGCGGAAAATTTGATTGGCGAAACTTTACATCATCTAGAAAAGGAATTTGAAATAAGATCTGATGGAGTGTGTTATTTTAAGAATAAGGTTTGGATACCAAAGGTTGACAACCTGCGGTCCACAATTATGGAAGAAGCACACAAATCAAGGTACTCGATTCACCCAGGAGCAGACAAGATGTATCAAGATTTAAAAGAGCATTATTGGTGGCCAGGAATGAAGCGGGACGTTGCCTTGTACGTAAGCAAGTGTTTGACTTGTGCAAAAGTCAAAGCGGAGCATCAGAAACCTTCAGGACTTCTTCAACAACCTGAAATACCCCAGTGGAAATGGGAGCAAATATCAATGGACTTTATAACCAAGTTACCCAGGACTAGAAAAGGTCATGATGCAATCTGGGTCATTGTAGATCGACTCACAAAGTCCGCACATTTCCTACCAATTCGAGAAGATTATAAGATGGAAAGATTAGCACAGATGTATATTGATGAGATTGTTTCCCGACACGGAGTACCCGTTTCTATCATCTCCGATAGAGATAGCCGTTTCACCTCCAGATTTTGGCAGTCACTTCAGAAGGCTTTAGGCACTAGGCTGGATTTGAGCACAACTTATCATCCACAATCAGATGGGCAGACGGAGAGAACTATTCAAACGTTGGAAGATATGTTGCGCGCATGCGCAATAGACTTTGGCGGTAGTTGGGATCAGCACTTACCGTTAGTCGAATTTTCGTACAATAATAGCTATCACGCCAGTATTCGATGTGCTCCATACGAAGCTTTATATGGACGTAAGTGTAGGTCACCACTTGGATGGATAGAAGTTGGTGATAATCAATTGATCGGACCGGACATCGTTCAGGAGACCACGGATAAGATATCAACCATTCTGGATAGACTCAAAACAGCAAGAGATCGTCAGAAGAGTTATGCTGATAAGCGAAGGAAGCCATTAGAATTTCAAGTGGGTGATAAGGTACTTTTAAAAGTATCACCTTGGAAGGGAATAATACGTTTTGGAAAACAAGGCAAACTGAGTCCAAGGTATATTGGTCCATTTGAAGTGTTGGAAAGAATTGGATCAGTCGCATAAAAACTCAAGTTACCTCAGGAGTTGAGTGCTATCCACGACACTTTCCATGTGTCGAATTTGAAGAAGTGTCTGACCGATGAATCTCTAGTCGTATCACCGGAAGAAGTCAAAGTTGATGAACGTTTGTGTTTCAGGGAAGAACCGATCGAAATACTCGACCGAGATGTCAAACAATTAAGACGATGCAAAATTCCAATTGTGAAAGTCCGATGGAACTCGAGGCACGGTCCGGAATACACTTGGGAGCGAGAGGATTATATGAGAAATAAGTATCCTCAGCTGCTTGTAAAGAATTCATCTGAGAAAAGCAAAATGTGAATTTCGGGACGAAATTCCTTAAACGGGGGGAAACTGTGACATCCGTCAGAAATTAAAATCTTCAAGGTTAGAATCCTTTAAGATATTAGAATAGTTCATAGAATTTACTTTTCTAGAATCTAATTAGATTGGTTAGATTATAATTTTTTTTCCCGAAATATTTCAGTAGTCATTTAGAAAGCCCGGTTCGGATCAGTAACTGACTAAAACGTCCCATAAAATGCCAAATATTTTGTCACATGTCTAAAATACATAAAATAATGAGGTTTATATTATTTAGGTAAAAATATATTTATTTGTTAAAATTTACTCAATTTAGAGAGAATTGAGAATTTATAAATTGTCGGTTCTCAATTTATCTGTTTTAATTGAGAATTTATGTTGTAATTCATTTAAAAAAAATATATATATTTGAAATGGGCTTGGAAGAGGCCAAGGCCGGCCCTCCTCCCTCCCCCTCTCTTTTTAAATTTTTTTTCCCATTTGAAAGTTCATTTTCATTTGGTTATCAACTCTTCATCTCCTCATTCTCTCTCTCTTTCTCTCATTTTCGATTTTCCCTTCAAAACACCACCAAGAACACAAAAATTTCCAGCAAATAAAGGATTGGTTTAAGATCAAAACATCAAGATTATTGAAGATTTCAAGTTTATTTCATCATCCACACAAGGTACAAACCCTATTTCTTCATTTCTTCAAGTTTTATTCAAGTTTGTTGTTTTGAACTTTATAAAATCTTCATGCATGTGTAGAAATATTTTATTTATGGTTTAGAAGTGAAATGGACATCATTTATGAATAAAACATTCATAAAATGATGCCATAAGATGATCTTCCATGAAAAACCAAGTTAAAAAGTGAAATATTTGAGTCTCTTGTTGATTATGTCAATTTTATCATGGGTGCAACTTTGTGTACGAAAATTTTGATATTTTAGTTGGTTTATAATCAACATTTTAGTAGTAATTTCAAGTTTAAACAAACTCTTATGATAAGATTATTCAATCTTGTGTGATTAAGAGTCTTGAAAATTGATAAGTGATGAAAAATCACTTATTTGGTGTTCTTTGTCTCATGCAACTCACTTTGGATGAAATTTTGTAGTTATAAATGTGTCCAAGGTGTATGTTTTCATTCATAGATCATTATTTAGTGAAAAATGGTTTAAATCCAATTGGTTTCACAAGAAACTATGGAAAATGGACCCCTTATTGCTTAATACAAAAACCTTGGTCTACACAGCTTGCTGTCAAGAATGGAATTTCCACTTCCAAGCTGTGTATCTCAATATTTACTCCATGAAATTTGGGATTTTTGCTTTCATACGCTAATTTGATGAGTTAGTTTTCAAATGAATCAAGAATCACTAAAAATTATGAGGTTTTGGTCATTCAAATGTATTTTAGAAGAAAATTGTGCAATCTGTCCCGAGCTGACAGATTAGTACACCCTACTTCTAACGACCATAACTCCCTCATAAATCATCTAAATGAGGTGAATTCCTTTTGATATAGTATATTTTTGAGTTAGATTTGCATCCATATATGGATCACTGAATTATGTTGAGTTTTGATCCTCCAAAAGCATGCCACAACAGAAGTGCGCAACTGATTCAAAAATCAGTAACCTACTGTTTTGTAGAAATTATTTGGGGCATCAAAACACTTCCAAAATTCATGAAATTTTACCTTAGAGTTCTTAATTCAGTATTTTAGCTCTTATAAAAAAATGGTTAGGATTGTCATTTGGGAGGTTGTATTTTGAAAGCCATTATGTGGTTACAATTTCTGGACAGCAAATGCTGAAATCCAGAAAGATGGTTCTAAAAACCTCAAATTTATGTATTTTGGTATAAGAATGTTATAATGATCATCAATTCTTATTTTGACAATAAAAATACATACATTGGCATTTTATAAGACGTGGGATTGGTTAGTCAGGCTTAAGGGCTGGATTTGACATTTAGCACTCTTTGTGCATAATTTCTCTATAGGAATTTAGAAGCTCTGGGCTAGGGAAAATTGTATTGCGTATCTTGCGTCATCAATCGAGGTGAGTATTCACAGCCCCACTTTTATTGTTTTGATTGAACTTGGGGTGACAAGCATGTTAAAATTGAATATTTAAAGATTCATGAGGCTTTGTTATAAAGCGTTACGTATTGAAATTTATGAGGCTTTGTTGTAAAGCGGTTGGTGTAGAAGTTATATGACATGTATGCCAATGATATGTTGAGTTTTAAAAATAGTTAAGTCCCCGGGTACACTACTAGTTAACCCAGAAATGGGCCTATAGTATTAGTGGATAGCGCTATTTGGTCTGACAAGCCCACCTTATACTGACGAGTAGGGGTGCACTGTACTAGAGAAATATGACTACACATGTGGTTAAAGCCCACCTCTGAGGTAGAACATGGGGCGTTGATTTGGTCCGGAAAGGTTTAGTAGTGGCTCAACGTGGTTATATCAATGCATACCATTTGTCATATAAGCTAAATTATGATACTCATGAATCAATGGATTGAAGTTTGGATTATGCGTATGATTTTCAAAGACAGTTTGCATATAAACTTGATTTGTGCATATTTAAAAACCTGTGAACTCACCAACTCTCGTAGTTGACCATATTTTGAACATGCTTTTCAGGGAACAAGAAGGTACATGGAAACGATTAAAGTTTATCTCTTGTGTAAACCGCATGCAATACTTTTATAATAGAGATTTTTGTACTTCAACTTTTGATGATGTAATAGGATTGTAATCTTTTGGATCATATTGTAAACAATGGTTGAATGTATGGTGGTATTTCTTTCTGTATCCTAAAGCTATGTCTATCGAACTGTCATGTTCCGTGTTTCCGCTTTAGCGGGGTGTGACAGCAGGCAACAAAATATAGGATCTGTTGGAATAGGACAACAAATTAATGTTAGTGTGGAATCTGTAATATTTGAGAATGCAACGCAATTTTTTGAAGACCCTGCTGTATTGAAGGCATGTGACGAGCTTGTTATGCAACGTACAGCTGAAAAAGAGAAAACAACGAGAGAATATTCCATTGCAAGTGACATTGGGACTGCTACGAAAGTGACAGATTTTCTGAGTGGAGGCAGAGAAAGTTTTGTTGGAGGATTTGAAACACCAAGAATAGTCATCCCAAAAGATAAAGATACAGGCAGATCTGGAAGTGCATTGAATGTGTATATGCGTTCAAAACATACCGATGAAGTTCGGACTGACGCAAGAGTTCGAGAAGGACAATTCGGTGGAAGGTAGGGGACATCAACAACCGGTATGTGATTTAAAGCCTATCTGATTCATACGTGAATTATATATGAGAATATTTGTGATTCAATATATGTTGAATCTGTATATTTATGTTTTAATCATAAATGATTCATATGAAGGGCAAATTCTAATACATTTAAAGCCTATCCGATTCATACGTGAATTATATATGAGAATATTTGTGATTCAATATATGTTGAATCTGTATATTTAAGTTTTAATCATAATTGATTCATATGAAGGGCAAACTCATATGGTGATTTGCACTTATTTATTCCTTGATTATAATACATTGAGATATGAAATAGCATGAGCAGGTTGTGAAAGATGTAGGGGAAGATACATCAAAGAACAATGCTTTTGAGCAAAGTACAGGTGGTTTGCCGATGACGGACACACTTCAGCAAACAAATAATAAGAACGTCGAAAAGCGTGAGATTAAGGCTGGAGTAACAATATGCTCATCGTACTTGAATAGAAAAGTAGACCCTAACGCAAGCATCACTAGAGATGAAACTATATTGTGGAACTGGTTATTCTCAACCCAAGGAGATAGATTGTAAGTTGTATAGCATACACTAAATTTTAGCTTCATATTACAAGTTATTTTGCCATATTTGCGCAATATTATTAAACAACTGTATATTTAATAATAGGTTTGTCGTTTACAAATCTATTGATGGTCTGGAATTACAAAGGAAAGACTTTGAAAGTATGGGACCAGGTACACATGTGGGTAGTAAGATAATCGATGTTTGGGCATACCTACTCAATCAGGAGGAACAATTCAGAAACAAGGCATCTCCCCATCGATTACTTTGCACGACAATGACAATGGTATGTGTTTAATTAAAGTAAAGCTCATTGAAGTATTTTACATAAAAAAAGATGATACAATGTTACAATTTTTGGTATGTAGACAGAGGGCATGCTACCACAATATGTGGGTACAAAAGACATGTTTGACATTTTTTCAGGTAATCTGAAATCTTGCATGCACAATGACGCTGAGATGGTCTCTCTCAAGCCAATTGACATGGTATGCACCTCTGTTATTGTTTATGACTTTTGGTAATATGAAATACAACCAAATGCATAGATGTTATTAATAAAATTCATTTCTAACTTACTTTTTGCATATATTCTTCCCTATCCAGCAGGCAGATCACTTCTACGTTATTGTATACAATATGAAGACACCAATTTTTGTGATCTTGGACAATAGCGCAAGCAACATGTTGATAGAAGACAAATATGGTGAAATGCCATTCATGTTGGTAAGCATAACGTTAAGTTTAGAAAAACATATATTGATCTAAAATGTAATTGTTGAGAACTTATTTCAATAATATTATTTCGCAACAATCTTTTATGCAAAAATATCTGAAAAGTGTGCACCATCCAAGGGTTAATAGTATGTCAAAAGTTAAACTAAACAGGTTTAGAATGAAGTGGAGGACGATCGATAAAACTATAGATTCTGGGATATTCACAATGCGCCACATGGAGAGCTATAAAGGTGAAACGGTAAGCAAGTATGATGTCGAGTTCGTGAAGGAATCAACATCGCAGGATGTACAAATCACCAAGTTCCGTAAAAAATATGTATATAAGATATTGCTTTCGACACACAATATTTGTAGGACAAGATTAATCAGGGAAACAACAAGTTTGGATAAGGATTTCGGACAACCTAGAAGGATGACAAAGACTGTTATACAAGAGAAAGAGAACATCACTAACGCACATGCTGGTTAAGTTTATGATTGTTGGTAGACTTTTTGGGTTTAATTTCTAAGTACTTGGACAGAATAGTTTTGTTCTGTTTTTTTTTTTGGGTCATTGTTGATTTGAACATCATTTGTTTTTGGATATTAGTATTTTGACGTAGTTATGCTTATCATCCGTTTGTTTAATGGAATGGGCATTGTTCAACATTACATATGTTAATTTCAATCTCAATTCAATTGGGTTATGGTCATAATCAGGTAAGTCATATCATGTAGTAACATAAATTTATATTTCAAATCACAGGTGATTTGTACTTATTACTGGGTGTTTTAATCTGTCACTGTATCAGATCACAAATGATTTATGTAGATTCTATGTTAAAAAAATTCGAATCACAAGTGCACTTAATAATACATATCTAAATAACTTTATGATAAACCTACGAGTGTATAATCGCACAAATGATTTCTGTAGATCCCATGGTATTAATCACTTGTATTATTAAATTCACTAGTGATTTGAAGGCTTATTTACCATGGGATCTACAGAAATCATTTGTGCTATTAAATCACTAGTGAATTTAATAATACATATCCCAAGTGACTTTAAGATATAATTATTTGTATCATTTGTGATTGTTATCTTACTTTAAGGTGTATACCAAAAATAGTACAGTGAAATGATTATAACTTATTGAAGTTATTTTTAAGTTAATGGTAAGTTATACTATGCTAGTATACCTATCATTATATTGAAGTGATTTTTAACACAGATAAAGCGATTCAATAAAAAAAAATATCACAACCAATTAAAACGCTACACATTTAATGAAAAATAAACTTGATTGAATCCTAAACAATTGAAAAAAGAAAGAACATTCCAACTAAACTGTATCAAATTTGCAGGAAATGCAACTTATTCAATCAGCTCCTATAAAACAAAAAAAACTATGCCATCAATCATCGTTTTTTTCGGACAACCCTCTTTTAACTGGACAGTTCCGGGAATCATGGTTAGTGTATTCATTACATCCTTTACATTTCCTCTTCAGTCGCGCGTTCTTCAAAGCTCGCTCAGCACCACCGATTAAACGCTTACCTGTGCCACATCCTTTGTTTCGCAAACCTCCTGGAGCACGTACCTCAATTGTCTTGGGCTTTGAGACAGCCAACAGCTTTTCAAACTCAGCATCTTTGCTAACAGTACAATCATCTGAAGGAACATCAGGTGCAATTTCTGACTTCAACAAACGAACCTTCTCTAAGAAAAGTTCAAGTTTTTCTTCATCACCGTAAACCCTACTCAAAATCTGGTCAAACTCAAACTGTATATCATTTGTCAATCTATCAGACCGTTCATTGCTTCCAGGTTGTATACGTCGAGTACGAAGTACATCCATCGGGATAACACCTCTCATCCATCTCCTATTAACATACTGACTAGGTATCTCCTCAGCATCTATGTTGAATAAGACACTAAATATGTGGCAACACAGAATGCCAAAATACTCATATAGTTGGAACGAACATGTCAACGATCCATCCACTTCCATGAGCACAACCTGTAAAATATACATAAAGTTTGATTCGTAATAATGTGGTAATAGGTAAATCTATGTGACACCACTGAATATAATGTACTATTGTCTGTGACACGAACCTGCATTATTTACATACATGTTTAATTTATTATAATAGAAAATCAATTGTGATCAACATGTAATATAATAAGGGGCAATCAGATATGATAAGAATCACAAGTGATACGAATAATGCTATCATAAAATCACTTCTGATATGTATTATCAAAATCACTAGTAGTTTGGATGTTTTTTTACCATATAAGCTACATAAATCATTTGTGATTACATACTGGCAGATTTATCCACACATAAATAAGCAACAATCAACTGTGATTGGAAGTATCTATTTATGTTATTACATGATACGATTTACCAGATTAGACAATAACCAATTAAACTTGCTATTTCTCTTAAGTGATTTCCAGTTTATAAATTCCAATAACATAATGCATTATAGGGTAAAGACTCTTGTACCTTAAATTCAGCCTTGGTTTTAAAGGACTTATCCTTCTGCCTTATGGTAAAAATCTGGCGTCCACCATCAACAACAACGTTCCACTGAGAACAATATCGATCTCCTTTCACAATTTCCTTTTGAACATCAAAGAAGACAGTCCTAGTATATACCATAGCAGCATGTCGCTCAATCGACCTCTGAGTCTTGAAATCAGGAATAGTGGTGTTGGTGAGATGCTCATCGGTTCGTTGCCTGTTTCTTTGTTTGTCCATGGCAATGTCATGAGATAGAATAAACTTCAACAAATTGTTACCATGGTTTGAAAAACTTTTGAAAAAAGAGTTCAAACTCTCAGACCGCGAGGTGGTTTTCATTAATCCACACATAGGTAAATCTTTGAAATACCCAGGTATCCAATTGGACCGGTTTCTAAAAACCTCTGACAGCCACACGTGATCTGACAAATTAAATTCATCCATCAGTGCAATCCACCTCTCCTCAAAATCTTGGGGGCCCAAATAGACACTCCATACAAGTTTTACTAAACGCTTCCTAAAATCTGTGTTTAGCAATAAGTCAGTGTTAACCTGCATAGAAACATGAAATATTTTATATGAAATTTTCAGTCCCATGATAGATCAACATAATCCAAAAATATATATAAATCATACCCCGATAGGCAACTTATTCATAATGTGCCACATGCACAGTCTATGCTTTGATTCGTTGAAAACTACAGGGAGAACCTCTCTAATTGCACAGTCTTGGTCGATCAATACAAGCTTTGGTTGAACACCATGAACTTTTAAAAAGGCCTCCAACAACCAAGTGTAAGATGGCATTTTTTCGTTACAGAGAATACCAGTACCAACCACAACAGAATGCCTGTTGTTGTCAATGGCAAGGAATGGAACAAAAACCATACAATGCCTGCAATGAAAATTTTAAATACCAATAGAATCCAACAATACCATTAATTTATGATAGAATACATATAAATAATTAAAACATCTTACTTGTTTGAACGATAAGTTGCGTCGAAAGAAATAACATGGCCAAACTCGGTGTAATTGAACCTCGATAGCTCGTCAGCCCAGAAAAGTCCCTCGAGTTTTCCGTCCGACACTTTAAACTCAAATGCAAAGTTGGTACCATTTAAGACACGCTCATTAAACATGTTCAAAACCATTTGAATATCACCATCACCAACAAAGGAATCAAAATCCCTCTTATAATTCTTGTAGTCGGTGCGACTACATCCAACCTCCTCATATCCACCCTTCAAACAAACCTGCAGCTGGTGGGCCTTGGCCGCACCGATATTTGCATTTGCAGCTCGATGTATTATCCTTTTATCAGAGAACTTCAACTGTCTCCTACTTCGAGAAAACATTCTATCATTCTCGTCATACAATAGGTGATTGTGGTTCGGGTTGAAGTGGTACAACTTAAACAATGACGTACCCTGAACCCTACAAAAACGAACTTGAGCATTACATCCAGTAACTTTGAAGTTGGAGTTGCGCAATACCTTCCGATGTTGACCAAGATTAGTGCTGTCAACTGAACGTTTGTTAGGTAATCCATGCCGATAACATACAAGATACTTAATCCTAATGGATTTGTTGTTGAACTTCTTTTCAGTTGATCGTCTAATATCAAAACCCGCGTAGTCGGCGTACTTCCTGTACATTTCAACAAAGTGGCCTACTGTTTGAAACAATGACCCAACAACTGGTATGAGACCTTCAGGAACTTTCGGGACGTAATTGATGGGATCGTTGAATCGTTCGTTCATGGATAACCTTGTACTACCGGTGAGATCAAATGACCCATTCGTATTCCTAATGGAAATGTCATTCGGTATGACCGGAACTTCTAAAGAAAATAAGTGTTTTGTCATAATATAATTAAAAGTTAGAATGCACATGTAGTACAATAAAAAACTGTTAATTACATAATAACAAATTCAACTAAGTGAATATAAGGACCAACTGTATTCCATTGTGATTATGTTTTAACATAAAAATCATAAGTGATGCAATTAAAATAACAATGTATCAGCATATGGTGAATCTGGAAGATTATTAGTGTGTTCAACAATTCAGAAAACTAAAAACACAACTATACCCTATTTTAGAAGTTACCAATTACGAAGAACTTCAATCTCAAAACAGGGTAACACTTTAATCCTTAAAAAATCGAAAATTTTAAAGAAAAAATAAGAATTACCTGTGACATCTTGAAGAACATTATCATCGACGTTGTTATCACGTCGACCTTGCTCATCACTGAGTTGCAATTCACCATCCTTGTTCACATCAATTGCATTCATCGATTCACTGCTTCCGTTTGTAGATAAGAAAAAACTTGAAACCTCCATGAAAATAGATTAAGTGTTCTTCGGTTTTGAAATTGATAATCGAAATCAACAGGATATTGCATAATTGTATAGTAAAAGAATACTGGATTTTGAAACGATGAAGATTGATACGATGATTGAGAAGAAATCGCACAAATTTTGGAAGATAATCTCTATCCAAAATTAATCATATGTGGTTAAATGACCAAACTAACCTTATGGTAATTCAGAAAATTGAAAAAAAAATAAATTAATTTAATTATTTTGATTGGCTAAAATTTATTCCTTTATTCTTTTAAATCGTTATCATTCTCGTATGAACCTACCTCTCTCTCTCTCTCTATATATATATATATATATGTTTATTGGGATGATGAACACGACACTACTACTAGTTGTTTTATTTCTTTTAGCTGCTAATTAGGTCATCACTTGTTCTTGCATGCTGCTTCTACTTGTTGTAGGTCATGCTTCTTCTTCTTCTTCTTCTTCTTCTTCTTCTTCTTCTTCTTCACCAATATCATCATCATCATCGAATGGATATGGACATGGACACCTCATTGAATCCTGCTGCACCACCACCTTATACCAACACATATGTTACTCCACCTGATTTCCTCCTCATTCCTCCTCCTTTAATTACATATGGTATATGTTATGTGATGGATTAAATTAATTACAAGATAGCTTAATTAGTAGTTATAATATATATATATATATATAGAGAGAGAGAGAGAGCAAGGATCATTTGTTAACCATCCAATTCTTATTAACTCTATGAATCTTGCTCAACCAATAAAAATGCATCTTTGTTTGTTGTTTTAATTGTGTATATATTTAATGCAAAAGGGTATAAAGGTCATTTCATAATTAATCAATATTTCATTTATTTTCTTGGGGGTTACAAAAATATAGCTTCCATAATTATAGTGTATGTTACGATTTCACAATTTTTTTCCATTTTCAACATACTTTTAAGATCATACAAATATTATCAAAGTCTTCCATTTCATATGTTTTGTCAAAATCGTATAGTCGTTGATTTCAAAATTTTCAAAAACATTTCAGTTCGATCATGAACACTGATGAACCCAACTATACATGAACTTCTATGAACATAGAAGATCGAAGGATAAACAATGTTCATAAAGGTTCTTATAATCATCCATGTATTCATCCATGTGGTCCCATATGTTCATCCATGTATTCATCAATGTGATCATAGAAGTTCATACATAAAAGATATTTGTATATTTTATGAAGGAGGTGGGATTTGTGTAATGTTCATCTATGTGTTCATTAACATATGGGAACAACTGCACACATTGAACATCCAAAAAATGAATAATGGCATGTATATGGACCTTGTGCACTCATTGATGGAAGGTATTTAACATGTGTGAACCAAACACATGCACAGATGTGAAGGTTTAGTGCACAAACATTCCAAAATGAACATATGGGAATGAATCTAAAAGTTTAGATTAAACACATTTAATGATTAATAAAAGATAAAACATATGGGAATTGTAACACCCTCAATCTGGAAACAGCAACTTATTTAAAATTTTCAAAACACACCAATAACGATTCGTCAACAATCACAAATTTAAGAATGAACCTCCATACATATACATATCCTATATAACAGTCTATGATAAGGACGGGTGCTAATAAACCCAAAGTCAGCTACTATCTCCAATCTGCGGAAGACCTCATCAACTACTTACTCTTGCACAAGGCTAAGGATTTACTTCTCAAAGCACTGCTAGAACCGAACCCCCAACAGGAACCTGATGCACATGCCGACAAATAAAAAGGGTTAGGCTTAACGCCTAGTGAGCTCAAGAGTTTTAACATGAATGAATGCACAAGTAAGATCATGCTAGAAACAGTTACAGTTCTTATCAGCAGTTAACCAATTAATCACGTAGATGTGGAGTCAACGGGAGCGACCCATATCTCCAATCCGGTTCACCCAAAGAGGCAATGCACCTTGAAGTCACTTTCACTGACAACCCAAAGGCCCGACACGCACCGGGGACTACCGCTTAGGAAATTCCCCGACGGCGGAGGTCTAGGTACATGGGAGACTACCGCCTTAGGAAATTCTCCAAATGTCACCCACCTACATTTCTATAGCGAATCACAGACTTGGTTCGTCCACATAATGCATATAGGAGGTCTCAAAGATGTGTTTCAACCCGTTAGTCATTCGAGTATCAACCAAGAACACAATATTACCATCCTAAGCATGTAAATCCATCATATGACATAATATCCATTCAAGTACTTCGTGAGAATATAAGGTCGCCAAAAGGGCATTCCAAGGAGGAATCATCATAATACCAAGATATGCATAAATGACTCATGGTAAGTTAACCATATACAAATTTCCACATACATCCCCAAACACTTGTACATTAAATAAGAACACTTGAGAAATCACATCAATGACAACACTTTAGATTCAACTTATTTCCGAACCGGTTCACCCAAAGAGGCAACTTGAAATAGCAAATGCCTACACGACTCATTTTAGTGAAAACCGAGCTAAGATACTCAAAAGCCTTTTTATCAACAATTGACGTCTTCCAAATAATGAAATGCTTTTAAACATCGTTTATGAAGACACATACCCTAAAGACGTGGTTAAACCGAAACTCGATACGTATTGGGACCAAAGATTTTCCAACGGTTTTATGAATGCACATAATCGGAATGCATAACCCATGAACTTAGGTTTCAAATGTACAAAGTAATTAAGAATGCATAATGCCATGAAATGAACTCCATTTGTACAGAATTGCTAAGAACCCAAATATAAGCATTTTATATAATTTCATAACCCAAGTTTACCAAACATGAAACTTATTAAAATACCCACACTTTGACAAATATCAAGTGAAACATACTTTTACTTCAAAATACCCATTTTTGGCATGTACACCGTTTTAACAAATCAACTTGAACTCACCTTGCTAGATTTAGGCTAAATCTAGAATTTTCCCCCAACTAGAGCTCCTTTGAAGAACACTTGGATTCTCAAGTCAAACTTCCAAAACCTAAATCCACAAGGTTCCAACCATAAATATACATATTCCACTATAGATAATCATAATCAACCACAACGAATCATTTCCCAACCTTATACATGAATACCTCAACTGATACCGAAACCCTAACTTCCATAAATGAAGAGGATAGAAGATTACCTTAACCCAAGCTTGAATCCACCAATCAAAACACCTCTAGTTCACCAAATTGGTTACAAACCTCCAATCTATGAAAGGGAGAACAAAGGGTGGATGAAACCCTAGAAAACTTTGGTGAAGAAGATGAATAGTGAGAGATGAGAAGCGTACCACCACCAAATGCTCTAGTATACTTCAATATACTTCCAATATTTTGCTAGATCCTTGAAAATCTCTCAAAAACGAAACCGTAGCAACTTGAATCACCCAAATTGGAGCTTTGGATCAAAAGATATGAAGAAATGAAGTTCTTGGGTGAAATGAGGTTGAACCAGGATTTTAACCCGCTCCACTGGGTGATGCGCACGACCCGTGCGCCCTTGTGAAGGGAAAACGCACGACCCGTGCGTCCCTCAGACCGCGAGAAATGTGTCAAAACACTGTTTTGGTCATAACTTCTTCATTATAGCTCCGTTTTCGCTCCGGAAAGAACCGTTGGACTCGTAATTGAATCCTTCATCCATTTAGACTATAAAATATAGGATTCAAGTCCAAAATCAAATATATTATTTTTCCTTTATATATATCGGTTTATGTATTAACTTGAATTGATACCTCTCGAAACTCGGGGTGTTACAATCCTCCCAACCTTAAAAGAGATTTCGTCCTCGAAATCTGGAACCACCAAGCACCCAACATTCACATTTGAAAGATCGATTGATTCCCTATCCTAAAGGGATGCCTTCATAAAACTTCACCTCGTATACGGACCCGATTACATTCCGGTTGAGGTTTTCGCTGAGTTTCTCATAACGTTCCGTTACAAACTAAATCTCAACGTTCAATATATTTCACCGACGTCAGGATGAAAGTTGAGTCCTTGATTAATCATTTTCTAAATCGTTCACTCTCAGTTGCCTCCCAACCTTAGATTTCTCATAATACCCTGCAAGCAACTTACGACCTTATCTAGTCATTTCCATCAAGAATACCCCAATCCGAACTATTCCCTTAGATACTTCTGATTACGACGCATCAAGGTCTCCTCCAAATTCATTTGTACTTAAAGTCCACCTCGACATTCCCACCAAATGTCTCCAAAATCATCATCACTAAAGAGTTATTGTCCTTTGACGAAATTTCCTAACGACTAGTTTGGTCTGAACCATCGCAACCTTTAAATCCGTTCCTCAAAGTTGACTCAGACACAATGTCTGCAAGTGCTCCCACACTTCTATAGACCCAAGCATTATGTTTCCACCAGAAACATACCATTACGCTCTACAGATAGTCGATTATCCCAAATCCCATGAATCCTCAGATTCCTACAGATCCATTCCTAATATTGAACAAGATGTCCTTCCAAGGCGCCCCAATGAGTCCTTCAGGTAACTGGTTAACCCATATCTGGTTAACCCTTAACTCCGTTCCAACACCAACCTCACAACATTCCTATAATGAAATCTTTATCACCACGGGAATGCTTATGCACATCGGTACTTAATCATCACTATCTAACCTTCTTTTAAATTCCATCACCGAAATGTCAATATTTTCCATGATCCAACCGGGATATCTCCCAAACATCCCTAGATCCATTGACTCCAAGAAAACAAGTCGACACCTAAGACTAAACGGTGACTTCGAAAACATGGACATTTCGCCCAAGATTTTATTCCAGATGGAAGGTCGCACTAGGGTTGACACCTAACAGAGCGCTAAAATCCAATTCTTACATTTCTAACAAACGGACCATAAAAATTTCCTTTGATCGCGGAAACCACTAAGACGATACACCATCAACATATATCATAATGTCGCACCGACGAGCAACCCACTAAATTGAACTTTATAAAAGCGCAGATAATCACATAAGACCTTATCCCGCATGATTACCGAAGTATAGAATCACTCCTTAAATACCTGGAGAGACTCAAATCTACTATTTCCATTATACATGTGCGTACCAATTCAAAACTGAAACCTACAATTCAAGGTTGGCCGCAAGTCGGATCATCTGACGCTTTAAATCACAAGGATTCCATTAGTCCTCAATTACAGCTCCTTTTTCTACAGGGTTTTAAATCCATAGGCCTAATGAGTTCAAGGTTTTTCAACCAGCATGCCAATTCGAATTTTATAAAACTTTTAGAACCCATACGTTTCATAACAATTAATGGTGCGGTAAAATACACTACCGTTGAACTGATAGGTTTTCAAGATTGCTTAACAACACAGCACATATAAAACTATTTCCAAAAACACTCTTGTTCAATGCTTACGTTAATAAAGACAATAATAAAACATGCGCAACAAAGTACACTGTAAACGTGAAAATAGATTTCTGCACCACAACACGTGCAATGAATGTTTGTACCACTCCCAAAGAGAAATTTACAAATCATAAATCTTTAAAAATCCTTCCTCTTTAACCAAAAGATGTTGTGACAAAAGAATTTTCGATAAGTCCCATATGCATCAGCTTACTCCACAAAGCTCAGTAAAATAATGGGAATGTAAATAAAGTTTCGAGTCGAGTTTAAAGCTTCAAATCGTAAAGACGAACACATTTGATCAAAACAGTAGTTACAACGTCATGAATACCGCTACCTCGTTAAATGCATTGCGGAGATTCTTAACAGTAAGAGTTTAATGATTGAAGTATGATCAGAACAAAAGTCATGTTTGAATTAACGTAAAATCTTTCATATGATTACTCACACCAACGTTAAATTAAAACCAAGTGCAAATAGTATGCTACTATTGACATTTGCATAGAGTCCAAAGATAATTTTCATGATGATGAAATTCCCAAAACAACACGTAGGATGACATCAATTAACGATATTCATAAAATAACGCACACCATGATGCATATGCACATGCTCCCAAAATTATTTACACAACGCAACATGACGTAAGATGAGACTCCTTATCCCAACTGAATTTTCGCAAAGTTCATTAACGTTAAACTCGTGTGGTGCCAAAATTTTCATTTCCTAGCAGAAATAAAGAAAAGACATGATACGACAATAAATCCAAACGCCAAGTTCTAAAACGCAACGTAAGATAAAGTGACCCCTTTTCAACAAAATTTACATGGGACATGACGCCAAATAACTCGCAAGTTTATACGAAACAGGGGTTAAAACTCACGCATCGAAACAGACATTCAAGACAATACTCCATGAAGTTTAACAAAACTCACACAAACTAAAATTCCCAAGAAATTCCGACTCAAAACGTGGGATTAACCTTTCCTTTAAAATCATTGACATATGTGGAGGTGATCAAATGTCTAGGTCATAATCCCATAGTTACTTGCCCAATACCCCGATGCCATTAAAACATGGATATGACGAGATCCGGAAACAATGTTAAACATGAGACGTGCGTAAAGAGGGCTTGATAACAAATTGCAATTATGCACACCAAAACAATTTCATGCATGCTTAGGATCACAGTTTAAAATCTGATGCATGCTAAATGGTTTACCAAAACTTTATAATGCAAAACACTTTTTGTTTAGCGGACATGAGAAATAACTTATGCAAATTTATTTTAGAAATAAATTTAGTGCATGAATTTGGTCGGCATTCACAATTCCGGTCTACGCCCCTCAACAACCCGACATACTATTGTCATCCGGATGCATAAGATATCTTAGAGTATCAATCTCACTAATGGATTAACTTACAGATTCTCCTCGGAATAGAATCAGTCTAACAAGCTCACGGTTCTAATCCAACCGACAATTCTGACTCAAGACGATGAACTTAATGCGTCCCTCGTACTTAACTATCACCCTAAGGTGACATTACTAAAACATCGATCCTCTCTTAGCTTTCCCATTTAGAAACTTCCTCACTACCCCAACGGTCATCATACCAAGGTAGTTCAAGTATTCATTTGTAGCATGTAAGTTCACCATAACACTGGCCAGGTGTTATTATGAACGTACTGTACATAATCATCCTTGCGACCCTCAACATGTTTCCCGTTTCTACGACTTGCTCGACCTCGAAATATCTTATCTTAGGGTACATAATGTGCAACTTCGCTTACGCGCACTTATAAAAACGCTAGTTTGAGTCTAGGCATCCAAAAATCAATACCTAATTCTCTCAAACTTAAGCTCTGATACCAACTTGTAACACCCTCAATCTGGAAATAGCAACTTATTTAAAATTTTCTAAACACACCAATAACGATTCGTCAACAATCACAAATTTAAGAATGAACCTCCATACATATACATATCCTATATAACAGTCTATGATAAGGACGGATGCTACTAAACCCAAAGTCAGCTACTATCTCCAATTTGCGGAAGACCTCATCAACTACTTACTCTTGCACAAGGCTAAGGCTCGACTTCTCAAAGCACTGCTAGAACCGAACCCCCAACAGGAACCTGATGCACATGCCGACAAATAAAAAGGGTTAGGCTTAACGCCTAGTGAGCTCAAGAGTTTTAACATGAATGAATGCACAAGTAAGATCATGCTAGAAACAGTTACAGTTCTTATCAGCAGTTAACCAATTAATCACGTAGATGTGGAGTCAACGAGAGCGACCCATATCTCCAATCCGGTTCACCCAAAGAGGCAATGCACCTTGAAGTCACTTTCACTGACAACCCAAAGGCCCGACAGGCACCGGGGACTACCGCTTAGGAAATTCCCCGACGGCGGAGGTCTAAGTACATGGGAGACTACCGCCTTAGGAAATTCTCCAAATGTCACCCACCTACATTCCTATAGTGAATCACAGACTTGGTTCGTCCACATAATGCATATAGGAGGTCTCAAAGATGTGTTTCAACCCGTTAGTCATTCGGGTATCAACCAAGAACACAATATTATCATCCTAAGCATGTAAATCCATCATATGACATAATATCCATTCAAGTACTTCGTGAGAATATAAGGTCGCCAAAAAGGCATTCCAAGGAGGAATCATCATAATACCAAGATATGCATAAATGACTCATGGTAAGTTAACCATATACAAATTTCCACATAAATCCCCAAACACTTGTACATTAAATAAGAAAACTTGAGAAATCACATCAATGACAACACTTTAGATTCAACTTATTTTCGAATCAGTTCACCCAAAGAGGCAACTTGAAATAGCAAATGCCTACACGACTCATTTTAGTGAAAACCGAGCTAAGATACTCAAAAGCCTTTTTATCAACAATTGACGTCTTCCAAATAATGAAATGCTTTTAAACATCGTTTATGAAGACACATACCCCAAAGACGTGGTTAAACCGAAACTCGATACGTATTGGGACCAAAGATTTTCCAACGGTTTTATGAATGCACATACTCGGAATGCATAACCCATGAACTTAGGTTTCAAATGTACAAAGTCATTAAGAATGCATAATGCCATGAAATGAACTCCATTTGTACAGAATTGCTAAGAACCCAAATATAAGCATTTTATATAATTTCACAACACAAGTTTACCAAACATGAAACTTATTAAAATACCCACACTTTGACAAATATCAAGTGAAACATACTTTTACTTCAAAATACCCATTTTTGGCATGTACACCGTTTTAACAAATCAACTTGAACTCACCTTGCTAGATTTAGGCTAAATCTAGAATTTTCCCCCAACTAGAGCTCCTTTGAAGAACACTTGGATTCTCAAGTCAAACTTCCAAAACCTAAATCCACAAGGTTCCAACCATAAATATACATATTCCACCATAGATAATCATAATCAACCACAACGAATCATTTCCCAACCTTATACATGAATACCTCAACTGATACCGAAACCCTAACTTCCATAAATGAAGAGGATAGAAGATTAACTTAACCCAATCTTGAATCCACCAATCAAAACACCTCTAGTTCACCAAAATGTTTACAAACCTCTAATCTATGAAAGGGAGAACAAAGGGTGGATGAAACCCTAGAAAACTTTGGTGAAGAAGATGAATAGTGAGAGATGAGAAGCTTACCACCACAAAATGCTTTAGTATACTTCAATAGACTTCCAATATCTTTCTAGATCCTTGAAAATCTCTCAAAAGTGAAACCGTAGCAACTTGAATCACCCAAATCGGAGCTTTGGATCAAAAGATATGAAGAAATGAAGTTTTTGGGTGAAATGAGGTTGAACCAGGCTTTTAACCCGCTCTACTGGGTGATTCGCACGACCCGTGCGCCCTTGTGAAGGGAAAATGCACGACCCGTGCGTCCCTCAGACCGCGAGAAATGTGTCCAAACACTGTTTTGGTCATAAATTCTTCGTTATAGCTCTGTTTTCGCTCCGGAAAGAACCGTTGGACTCGTAATTGTATCCTTCATCCATATAGACTATAAAATCTAGGATTCAAGTCCAAAATCAAATATCTTATTTTTCCTTTATATATATCGGTTTCTGTATTAACTTGAATTGATACCTCTCGAAACTCGGGGTGTTACAGGAATCGTCGGTTTCATTTTTGTCTGAGAGAAATTAATGTGGAAATTAATATGTTAGAAAAGATTGGAGATATATTTTCCCAAATTACCCTCCATCACAATTTGTTCACCAAACCGGTTATCAAATAAAAGCTCATTTAATAATTAATAATTTATATCAAATCTCAACCATTCATTCTCAAAATCAATGGTTTAGGTTAGTTTACAAAGTTAATAACAAAAAGAAGGTTAACAAATGAACTCGACCTCTTTTATATATATATATATATATATAAGATATTTGATCTGACATATATATGCAGCTGTTGTGAGTGATGGATTAATTCTTAGCAAAATATATAACATTTCAATATTATTAGAAAACTTAGTGTTATGTTTCACTATTATGAAACTAGTTCTACAAATAAAACAGTCACATGATTTAAGAGCATATACATATGGCTAAAAAATATATTGTGTACCAAGTACTAAAGGCTATAAACACAGAAACTCAGTTCATACTGTTAGGTCTGATTTTATAGTAATCATTGTATTTATAGGGCTTGGTCAAATACTGTGTCTAATGTCGTATTTTGTGTTGTATTGACCAAGGGTATTTAAGTCCCTTTGGTCTTTGTCTTTGTAAGAAATTCATGCATATTCAATATCACAGTTACTTTGCGTCTCATTGCTCTCTCTCTCTACTTTCTCTCTCTAGGATTTAGTGATTCTTGGACTCACAATTGGTATCAGAGCCATCTGGATCTTGAGAGAATTGAGAGAAGTCTTTTTCGTTTCTGAATTTGTTGATTAAAATCGAAAGTTTGATCGAGTTTCTTGATTTTTTTCAAGAAAATCTCGCTTTCTTGAGTTTTCATCAAATTTGGGATCGTTTTTGAACGAATTTTTGTGAAAATCGGTTAGTTGGATTCGTTTTTGATTGCTTAACTTCTTTAATTCACATCGTTTTTCAAGAAATTCAAGTTTTAAGTGTCAATTTTGAGATTTTTGAGGATTCTGGAAAAACCGTTTTCACGAACTGTTACATATACGAATTTTTGAGTTTGAGGTTTTTATTCGATTTTGTTGATTGAATTGTGTTAGAAATGTGTTTTCGAACACTTTCGTATAAGAAAATTTCATAAAATATAGTTTTGAAATCGATTTTTGGCAGATTTATGGATTTTCATTATGTTTGTGCTAGATTTAAAGTTGCGCAAGTTCATAGTGGTTTGCGCGAGTTCATTCTAGTTTGTGCAAGTTCATTTTGTTCTAATCTGTGTATTTCAGGTTTTCACCTCAAGAAGTTCCAACTTTTCGTATTGGGTTATTCACGCAAAGTGAACTTTGCGTATCATGTGCTTCACGAAAAGTGGACTTTGCATCTCCTTCAGCTCACGAGAAGTCAAGTTCTCGTCTTCCTCTGCTCACGCAAACCTAAGTTTGCGTCTACAGTGCCTCACGCAAAGTGTAGTTTGCATCTCCTTCAGCTAACGCAAATCTTACTTTGCGTCTTCAACGTATAACGCAAAGGCTAGTTTGCATCTCCCGCTACTCACGCAAAGTTGGTTTGCGTATCTAGTTACTCACGAGAACTTCAGTTTGCGTATCATTTTGATTACGCAAAGTTCATTTTGCGTATCACGTGTCTTACACAAAGCTCAGTTTGCGCAACCTTCTTGTCTCGAAAAGTTCGGGTCTCGCATCACTTGACTTACGCAAAGTTCAGTTTGCGTTTACCGTTGCTTGCGAAAAGCTCAGTTTGCGTCTTCTGCTTCTCACGCAAAGCTCTACTTTGCGCAAGTCTCAGACTTAGAATTTCTCTGAAATATCTGCTATGGATTCTGCAAAGTTTGCCTTTCAAGCTAAGTTCTACACAAGTGATCTGATGATGTCCTTGGGATATGAAACTCGTCCTCCAGTTCTTGTCGATGAAAATGAATTCACTCAATGGCAAGATCGATTTCTGAACTTCATCGAGCGTCAAGCTAATGGAGAAAACATGATGAAGTCTCTAACTGAAGAACCTTTCGTAAAGCCTAATAAAGAGACTCCTCCAACATCTGAAGAGGCTTCACGAATGAAAGTTGATCGAGAGCTGAAAGCTAATCTGATGCTAGCTTTACCAAACTCTGTCTACAACCGGGTTGATCATTGCAAGGATTATCCAAATCTGTTGTGGGCACAATTGGAAAAGATCATGCTTGGTTCTTCGGTAGCAACTCAGCTCCGACATACTCGGTTCATGAACAACTTTGAGGAGTTCAAGGCCAAAGAAAGTGAGTCTATAAAGAGTGTTTTCGACAGATTCTGTGCAGTGCTGAATGATCTGCGAAAGATAAATGTGAACAAGACAGAGCTTGAGATGAATCTGAAATTTCTTAATGCTCTTCAGCCTGAATGGAACAAATCATGTCACAGACTGAGGAACAATGTTCGGATTTCCACAATGCAGATTCAGGAACTATACGAGATTCTGATGACTGATGAATGCATTGTACTTGAGAAGAAGGCCAAACTGGAGAAAAAGAACAAGAAGTCAGTAGACCCGGTTGCACTCCTCACGAGCCAACTGGCTGAACAAGCGTTGTCTGATAACGCTTACAACGGGTCAACTGATGATGGTGGTGAGGCTCTGCAGAAAGCGATGATCCTTCTCTCTCAGCATTACCAGAAAAAGTTCCAACCAAGAACTGGTTCCAACTCTTCTCGCTTCACTTCTGTGTCTAGAGCCAAAGTACTCGAGCCAAAGACTGCTACTTGATACAACTGTAGAAAGTCGGGGCACATTTCAAAGGAGTGTCGAGCAAAGAAGGTTAGGGACTCAGCTTACTACCGGAAGAATCTGGAACTGGCTGAAAAGAGAGAGAACGGAACTGCTCTTCTTGCCGAAGAAGAATTCTGGCTGGATCATTCCGACGATGAAGCTGCAAACGTAGAGATCGCTCAGATGTGCTTGGTTGGAGATGACCAGTCAGACGATTCTGATTCTGATGAAGATGAGGTATATACTGATTTTGATTACAATTTCATTACCTCTCAGATGAATGTTATAATTAATGCTTTATCTGATTTGCGTTCTAAGTTAATATCTGAAAAGAATTGAAATTCTGAAAAGTCAGATTTGATTGACAAACTGAAAACTTCTTTGAAAGATGAAAAATCTATTTTAGAAAATACTAAAGAAATCTTTCAAAAGAAATTGGATGATTTGGAAAAATCAAATAAGACTTATCTTGAGTCTTTGACTGCTATGACAAATTAAAAAGATGAATTTTCAGATAAAATAAATAAATTAGAAGAAAAGCTTTATCGAAGGAACCAATCTGAACAAACAATTTTTATGAACAAACCGAGGAGTAAAAAAGCTTTAAAACAAAGGTGGGGACTTGGTTTTGACAATCCTCATTGTTTAAACAAAGTGATAAACGAAGTTCCTACTTTATATAAATACGATTATCTAACTCTTGCACCCTATGCTCCTCAGTTCAAATTTCATTGGACTAGTGAAAAGCAAGTGTTAGAACTCGAAAATGAGAAAAGGACAAATAACAAGAAAAAGGAAATTCCTTTTGTTTACACAAGCGAAAATGCAAAATATTTTCCTGAAAATTCAATGAGAGGAAGAAGAGTTTTAAATGATATATCTCCTGTCAAATCTTTAATATCTGAAGATTTTATTGATCCTTATAATTCTAATTCTGATAAGGAAAATATTTCTCCAATCATTTATGATTCTAAGAAATATACTCCTCCATTAGTATTAGAAAGTAAAATCATCGATCTTGAAGATATGATAGAAGATCAAAATATTTTAAAGAAAATTGAATCTGATATTTTTCTTTCTTTCATGACATCTAGTCTTGAAGAAAAATTCTTTTCTCCAAAACCAGATTCTATTTCTAGCATTTCCTCTGATTCTCAAGTAAACAAAAGTGAAGTTTCTAATTTTAAAATCTTTTCTCAAAATTCTTCAGACTCCGAGGTAGATTCAGATTTATTAGTTGATCAGATTGGTTGCTTAGATAAAATTATGTCTTCTGATTTAAATATTAAGTCTAAAATTCTTGATGATTCTTTTACACTCAATGATCAATATTATAAAACTAAGCGTAAAAGAAGACGGTCAAAGAAGTCAAAGAAACAAGATAAAGTTATTTCTGATAGTTCTAATTCTTCTGATTCTAATCTTTCAGATAGGACTTTGAGCAAGTCATCAAAGAAGCAGATTTGGAAAGCAAAGCGGACATCTGATGAATCTACTTTTAATGAGGATAAATGTGTAGACAAATTCTATAAAAGCGATTCATTTGTTTCTTGTAATAAAATTTCAAAGTACTCTATAAAACAAATGATTCGAATTTCAAAACATGTCTCATGTTCTTCCTCAGATTCTAGTTCTGATGATTATGCTTTATCTTCTGATGATTGTGCTTACTATTCTTGTGATCATTTTTCTCATGCTTCTAATGTCAAATCTTATAATTATTTCCCCATACGAACAACAACTAACTTTTACGGGCCCAAATTCAAGTGGGTACCCAAGTCTAAATCTGATTCAAAGTTGCAGGCACCTCATGTTAAGGGGGAGTAAGAGAAAGAATGGTTTTTGAACACAGTAGTTCAAAACCCGGTCTTAAATGTCAAGACTTTGGCTTCTGAGTAATTCAGATCAGAACCCGTGCTTCAAAGAATATGACTTCTAGACATATCAGTCTAGGACTCGTTATTCAATGCATTAAGCTTCTGACTAAATGAGATACTGTGAGTACATCTATTCTATTCCGCTGCATTTATATATGATAATGATGTTGTTCCAGTTTTCTCAAAATGTTTTTAAGAATCTGAGCAATTTTCATTTCAACGCCTGAATTTGTTCAACCCAATTTTTACAAATGAGACACAAATTTTTTTTTTACATTATGTAAAAGATGATATTATTGAATTATATTTTGTTTCAACTGAATATAAACTTGCCGATCAAATATTTCTATTTTTAAAATTTCGGCATGTTGTTTTAAAAGTTTACACCTTTACAAATTTTATTCTATAAAGTAACAGTTTTACAATTTTCTTTCTTTTGAATAAAATGTGTGTCTAGGATAAATTTTCAAGTTGCTTTGTTTATATTAAAGTTCTTATATGTTCAAATTTCAGTTCTAACAAAAGTCAAAAAGTCAACAACATGTTTGTAACTTCTGATTTTGCTTTAAAGTTGTATGATTCGGAATATTTATAGTTTACAATGCTTAGAAAACCTAAAAAGTCGGGATTTTGAATCGTAATGAAAATATGGGCTAAGCACTTAGACATAAAACCTTGTGTTTGAGATGTTTATTAAATTCTTATAAATCAGAAATCTCTAAGTTTAAAAGTTTGTACCTGTGACCTTTCTGGTTTGGGAAAGTAAGTTTTGTGGGATGCTTGTCATCTGGTCCCCTAAGGTCAATTGATCTGGGAGTGATCGAACCCAAATCCTTCAATAGAACCAGATCGAAAGTCATGTTTTACTGGTATGAATGGGTTTAGGATATGTCGATGTAGCCTTTCTGATCTGGGAAAGTATGTTCCAAGGGGTGCTTGACACCTAGTCCCCTAAGGCCAACTGGTCTGGGAGTGGCTGACCCAAATCCTGCAATAGGGTCAGATAGAAAGTTACGTTTACGGCATGTTCTTTACTTAATAAACTTTTTGATTCAAAAGATGCCAAAGTGCACACGCTCAAAAGATACCAAAGAGCACACTCATGTGAAGATGCCATAGTGCACAATGCTAAAAGATGCCACTGAGCACACATCTCATGATACTTGGTTATAAATTTCTGAGTTGCAATAAACCTGTAAATTTGTGAAAGTCTGAATTTTTGATGGCTTAGTGTGATTACATGCAAAGTTCTCTATTATATTTTTAGAATTGCATTTTCTTGAAGCTAGTCGAAGTTCACATGCGAGCACACTAAATAGATTGATGAAAGTTTTTGAAACTGAACATGTCTTAACTTGATATGCAATAACACTTGTTTCTGTATCCAAACACATACATTTGATTTCATTTGATGGATTTTATTGTGATATTTTACTAAGTAAAATTTTATTTGTTTCTGTTTAAATTTTTAAATATTTAGTCGTTTCAAAATACATATTCAGTATATTTTTCTTTCTACATTGATATTTGATCATTGTGTTCTCATAAATATATTTCAAATGGGTTTGAGCATTATTCAAGGGGGAGTGAAAAAGGAGATTTTTTTTTCTTAATGATCATATATGTTTTTGAGGGGGAGTATCTGATTTTCTTTATATGAATGTTAACTTGAATTGTCATATCTAGTGCATTTGTGTAGGGGGGGGGGGTCAAAGAGCTTAAAAAGGTAAAATTTTCTAAATTTAAGTCAGCTTTGCGCCATCAGTTGGTCGCGCAAACCTCGCTTTGCGCAACCTGCGTGTAACGCAAACCTCGCTTTGCGTAACCTGCATGTAACGCAAACCTCCCTTTGCGCCACTAGTGTGTCGCGCAAACCTCAGTTTGCGCCACCAATGTGTAGCGCAAATCTCTCTTGTTTTCTCGGTTTCTTTGATTTTGCAGATCTTAAGTTGTCTCGTCTCCAACATTTGCATGACCAAGTTGATCAAGATCATCAAGGTCATGAGGTGGAGAAATCAGAGAAGTCAAGGAGAAGTTAAAGAGACAAAGAGCTCAAAAGTTTATCTGTTGATCAAGATTCGCTCAAAGATTCTATTTTCTCAGCCATTTTAATTCTTTTGTTGTTCCTGCTCCGACCACCACAGTTCATTCAAGGTCTTTCAAAAGAGGTGTGTCGTCTAGAGCACAAGCTGATGAATCAACTGTTCATTCAAGTTTATTCCAATCTGGTCCAGACTTGTCAAAGGCAGCAAAGACATATCAACTGAAAGATGCTGAGAAGAATTTTTCTTTTAAAAGTTAGATTGCTTCATAAAGTCGCTTTAATGGTACGTGCTGATTTAGAAGATGAATTTTAAAGACCAAAGCGCCAATGATTACTAAGGGGGAGATTGTTAGGTCTGATATTATAGTAATCGTTGTATTTATAGGGCTTGGTCAAATACTGTGTCTAATGTCATATTCTGTGTTGTATTGACCAAGGGCATTAAAGTCCCTTTGGTCTTTGTCTTTGTAAGAAATTCACGCATATTCAATATCACAGTTACTTTGCGCCTCATTGCTCTCTCTCTACTTTCTCTTTCTAAGATTTAGTGATTCTTGGACTCACACATACCAACAAAACTTGGAAACATCAAAAGTGGTTATAGTAAGAGAATTGAGTTCCTAAGACACAATAAGTTCATATCATCACAAATAAAATATAAAAAACGTAAAGAACAAGGTATTTGGAACCAAAAGACTCCTCCGAAGACACCACAATTGAATGGTTTAGCAAAATGGATGAATAGAACATTGGTTGAGCGAGTCAGGTGTTTGCTCTCACATGCAGGGTTGTCGAGTTCCTTTTAGGGAGAAGCTTTGAATACGGCGGTACATGTTATTAATCTAACCCCTTGTGTTCATTTGGATAATGTTCCTGACAGGATTTGGAGCGGCAAAGATGTTTCGTATCGTCACTTACCCGTCTTTGGATGCAAGGCTTTTGTGCACATTCCCAAAGATGAAAGGTCGAAGCCCGATGTGAAGACTAATCCATGTGTGTTCCTTGGTTATGGCCAAGATGATTTTGGCTATAGAATATATGATCCGGTTCAAAAGAAACTTGTTCAAAGCCGAGATGTTGTTTTCATGGAAGATCAGACTTTGAAATACGTTGAGAAGGAAGACACGATTCCTCAACATAATGATGATCTTACTGATTTGGATCCACTTCCTCCTAAGCATATTGAGACACATGATGAAGATGGTGTTCAGAATGATGAACAAGATGGTACTGATGATACTAATGTTCTGGAGCAAATTGAGATAGATGCAGAAGTTCATCCAGAGTTACCAGTTCCAGGTATGACATCATTTATCCCACTTAGGTCATCTATGAGAGACCTCCATCCTTCTACATCATACTATTCTAATGAGTATGTCTTACTCACTGATGGGCGAGAGCCCGAGTGCTATGCCGAGGCCATGGAAGATGAGCACAAGAAAGAGTGGGTTGAAGCCATGCAAGATGAGATGACTTCCTTGCATATTTGAGTTGGTAAAGTTGCCTAAAGGCAAAAAGAGATTTTAAGAACAAGTGGGTCTACGAAGTGAAGAGAAAGTCCATAAAATACAAAAGAGAGAAAAGAGAGAAAATTCGTCTACAATTTTCAACAAAGCGTAGTCGTGTCGTTTTGTCTATTCCCGGAGTTTGAACCATCGGATCTACATTCTGAACGGTGGAGGTCGGTTTTGGAGATTCGGAATTCTCCCTTTTGCTATTCGACAGCTTGCTGTTTTCTGGGTGATGTTTCATCCTTTTTCCCTTTTTGGTTTAATTCCATACTTCTTGATGGTTTGTTCCAAGAGTATGATGATTGTGGTGTTCCTCTAGTTATTTCTAGAGAAGACTTTTGTTTTGTTTATTGGTGGTAATGGACTTTAAGCGGCCTAAGGGTCCCGTGGTTTTACTCTCGCCTTGAGAGGTTTCCACGCTAAAATTCGTGTGTGTTTGATTGTTGCTTATTTCTGTTTTTGGTAGTTGATTATCATTGCATTTAGTATACCCTATTTGTTTTCATCCTCAAAGGTTCATATAAGTCAGGAAAGTTTTGTCCAACGAAGGTTTATTTCGCATTTATCGTTACCGTTGTGATGCGTTTTTCCAATAGAGTGGTATCAAAGCTTTTGGTTATTGTTATTGGGTTTGACTTGTTTGAACGAAGCTAATACAAGTAGGATGATAAGTCTAAAAGGTTCTAATTATCATGTTTGGAAAGGAATGATGGAAGACCTTCTTTATGTGAATGATTTTTATTTGCCTGTTTTTTCAACCGACAAACCTGAGAATAACACAGATGAAGAATGGAATATTTTGCAAAGACAGGTTTGTGGGTATATTCGGCAATGGGTAGATGATAATGTTTTGTGTGTCCCTGAAATCAAGATTCTAATTGCAAAACAAATCAAACAAACATGATTAACAAATCTACCCGTTTGATTCAATTCTCAAATCAAAGATTACAACTTTCTCTCTCTAGAAGTCTCTTTCTCTCACTACAAATTCTCTCTAGTTCTAACCATCTATCTATTAAACAATAAAGGAATCTATTTATACCTAGCAACTAAAATACAAGGAAACAAAAACAATTACAAAACAATACATTGACTTTGACTTTTATTAACAAAGACTTTGACTTTTAATAAGAGTTGACTTTCCTAGCTTTGACTTCTTGTACTTTGACCTTCAGTATTCTTGATCTTTTATCCAACAGATTTATGCTCTAACAATTTCCCCCTTTGGATTCAAGATCAACTTCGAAAGAATTTGCATTTCAGTCTTCTCTTTAAGCTCTGTCAGTACAATCTCCCTTTTTCTTTATAACATCTTTATCTTCAAAAGCTGTTTGTATTATCCCAAAATCTATCTTCAAAAGATATAACAATCTTCAATAATTTCTTCAGAATGATCACAGTACTCTTTCAGACTTCGGAAAGAAATTATCTTCAGATTTAGCTCAACTTGCTTCAACAAACAATCTTCAAAGAAAATTTCTGAAAATCAGCACATCTTCAAACAACTTTGACTCTTCTTGAACAATCTTTCAACCTTTCAATCTTTGAACTTTAACTTCTTCAAAACTTTAACTTTGAAATTTCTGAATTGGACATTTCTTTAAATCATCTCCCCCTTTTTGATGAATAGAGCATCTAGTTCATCAAAACTTTCTCATCAAGAAATGTCATTGTTTGTTCCGACCACTGATCTTTCACGAGCCTCTGATCCGTTGCCAATTCAAACAATGTATTTATCTAGATCTTTGCAAATCCAGACAAAATAGGAATGTAACACCTAAATCAACAAATGAATCAGTTAACATGCTTGTCAGTAACACGAAGTCACTGTGTATAACGGATACACATAGGAAAGGAGCTTTTTGATGTTCACTCCCCCAGGGCTTCCATCCAATCATCGAAACACCACAAAGGAAATTTCTATGAATGTTATGACAAGAAAACAAATTCCTTGTGTGTTCGTGCAAGTGTAGAAAGAATTAAGCACGAATAATTGCTTTTATAAAAGGCTCAATATTGTGTAACCCACTGAGATAGATAAACACAGACTCAATGTGCATGATTGAAGTGCGAAGGTGGGTCAGACTTCCTTCTGGTTCAATATCCAAATTTTCCAAATGAAAATCAGATAGAATATGTGTTGCGTCCCCAGAAAATATGAAACATTTTATTTTTGAGAAGAAAATGAGTAGTTGGTGGGGTTTAGTCAAGAGTTGGCATGGGTTATTTGCCTGCTTCAATAACGTTCACAAAGAAATGTGAAACATTAGTGTTGAACCCATATTATAGTTGATTAATAATCACCACACAATAATAACAAGAGATAAATGAATCAAAACAATATACCATAGATCTCTTGATTAATCAGATAAATACATGTGTGTTCTTGGTGTATACAGATACCTCGTGTGTAGAATACAGAGAAAATACGCGGCCTCCTTTGATCTACACCTTAATCGATACACACTAAACCTAGAAAATAAAACCTTTTATACCTAGGTCAACATGACCTAATCAGTATTAACTATTAACTAAAATACCCCCTAGAGTATTAAATACTATTACAAACTAGACCCCATTTATAATTTAATCTTGAATACAATTTACTGATCCAACAATCTCCCCCTTTGGATTCAAGATTAAAAAAAATTCCAATTACCTTCGGGTCTTCACTTCTCTTGAAAACTAAATCTGATATGACGTTGACAGCTTCAAAACTTGTAGCTTTACACAGTCTTCATCTTCCTCTTTCTTTAAATAAAGTGTCCTTCTGACGATCATCTTCGGTCAGACTTTTGATAAATCAAATAAGTTCAGACACTTTGATATCTTTGAATTCTTCAACAGTCTTCTTTGTGTATTCTCCCCCTTTTTGATGAGTGTTGAGAATCAGCATCATCAAAACATAGCAAAATAAGGTAGGAATTTTCTCCCACAAGTCATCAATTAAGTGCAGTCTTCATGTATAGATCCCTGTGTGGAAATAAGAGCAGTCTCCCCAAATAGAAAGAGTGATTATTTCAATCTTTACAAATTAAAATAAGTAAAAAGTGGTAACCCTGAATCAATAAATGACTCAGTTTGGAATGCCTGTCAGTAACACAAAGTTACTAAATAAGGAGTTGGTTTTGATGGTGGCTCCCCACGACTTCCATTCAATCATCGAATAACACATGGTTATCTATGAACGTTCTGACAGAAAACAAATTTATGTGTGCTCGTGCATGTGTATGAAAGAATTAAGCACCGATGATTGCTTTTCAATGTAGGCTCAAAGTATGTAAACTTGTTGAGACAGCAACAAATTATACAAAGACACAATGTGCATGAGAAAAGGTCGAAGGTGGGGCAACTTTCCTTCTTTTTCAATATCAGTATCTTCCAAGTGAAGAACCAATAGCGTATGTGTTGCTTCCCCAGAAAATGTGAAATATTCTCCTTTTGAGAAAGAATGAGTAGCTGGTGGGGTTGTAAGCAAGAGATGGCATGGGCTAGGTGCCTTTTTCAATGTCGTTCACGAAGAAATGTGAAACAACAGATAATGTGGTTGCCCGGCTCAGAAAGAATTTGGTGCAGAGTTTGATATTCTTTTACTCTGTTCTCTCACCCTCTTTCTTTTAATCTTTTAAATCTCACTTCGAACCAATCTCTCTTTTCCATTTTACCTCTTCACACACCAACACTCAAATCTTTTAACCCCTCTCCCCTCAGTCACTCAGGGAATACTTCCTGGGTAGGAAACACTGGTTATCGTGAATCCATGAAAGTTCTGTTAATCTTTCACACTGAATCCCATGTATTTTCCTAAAAGAACGTATTGTTCTTTTGTACATGTAAGCACAAAGGAATACAAATAAACATGAAGAATAAAAATTTGGAGAAGTCAAAAACATTTGTGTGTTTGACAATGTTATTCTCCCCCTCAAACTAAAGGTGTTTGTCAATTAAGTTGTTTGACAATTAAGTATCCAAAAATCATTTAAAATCACACTTCACAGTTCATGAAAATCTTTGAAGAATAGGAAGTGGTTTGAACATTTAAGAAACCATTTGTCACAAGTGAAAGTTGTTCATCTTTCAACAAGTGATAGAGTGTAAGGATTAGAAAGATATACCTGTAAATCAGAATCCTTAACTCCCCCTGGAATGAATATTTTTATTTAAGTATTCTCCCTCTTTATATCTGTAAAACAACAATTTATCATAAAAATATGACAATGATAGTAAAATCATATTTATCTCCTCTCCCTAAGAGATATAACAGTTAGCTCCCCCTCAAATCAAAAACTTCTATAAAAGATGTTATCATTTAAGCATCCTATCAAAAGAAAAACAATTGAAAGCGGGTTCTGAACTCTAGTATTTTGAGGCCATGATGACATAATCTCCGGTGAGAATAATATCATTCATTTTTACCAATGAAGAACGGGTCCTAAGTTGTTGTACTTAGAAGTCATTGTTTTGACAATGAGGCAAGAGTCCTGATCTATAGTAATCATAAATCATTATTACTTATTCTCCGGTGAGAATAGTATCATTTATTTTTACCAATGAAGATCGGGTTTTGAACTGTGTTATTCAAGATCCATTATACATATTCTCCGGTGAGAATAGTATTTAATCTTTTCCTGAAACATCAGAAAACACATCAGTAAAAATATATAAAGCATATAAGCTCTCCCTTAATATGTGCATAATCCTTAATCATGAAACCGAGTTCTGAATTACTAGGATTAAAGTAAATTCAGAAGTCAAACTCTTTGACATTGAAGTCCGAGTCCTAGACTGTATTGTCTAGAAGTCATTGTTTTTTTTCCTCCCCCTTAAACCTTGGGTGCCTGCAACACAGATTTAGATTTTGGTACCCACTGGTTATTGGGTCTTAATGGGTTAGTTGCAGTTCTAGTGGGAGATATAAAATAAGAACCATACCAGTTATTCACATAATCTTTTCTTACAAAATCATTTGAGCCACAGTAGGAACAACTAATTTTCTTTTGTGCTAACCTGATCAATTGATTTATTGTGTAAACCAAATCAGGTTTGCCAAAAGTTTTACCTTTTGAGGCATAGTTCCATTTTGCATTTGATGTATGCACAAATGATTCTTCTTTCTTCTTTTCCTCTGAAGATCCTATAACTCTCCAAGTCCAATTTTCTCTATCTTTTTCTTCATCTTCCCTTCTCCATAACCTTTTCTTCCGAGACTTGTTCTTTTTGAAATTACCTGAACCGTCAACATTTTTGTCAAAGAAAATGTTAGAAGAACGAATCTGATCTTTATTTTCAGAAGTATGATCATTAATTTCATCAAACAAAGGATTATTAGAAACATTAGTAAAAATTGAACTTGCTGATGAATTGAATGAGCATTCGAATGCAGTTAGATCATCTCTCGGTGATTGAGCTATTGAGTTTGGCGTCTTGTGCTCAGTCAGCTTCACTTTGAATACGATCTCTTCAAGTTCCTTTATTTTTGACGACAAACTGTTTCTTTCCTTTGCAATCAGATCAAACTTCTTATGCAACTCAGATTTTGCATTCTTCTCCTTCAAGATGTTTGTTGACAACTCAGATAGCTTTCTTTTCAGCTTAGCTATCTCAGTCTCTAGATCTTTCTTTTCTTTAGAAAAGTCTTTATTTACATCCTTCTGCTCAGCTTTCTTCTTCTCATTCTCAACCTTGTCTCTCTCCAGAATGATAACTTTCTCAAAGTGTGAAACTTGTTGAGAAAGCTTAACACATTTAAGCTCTAATGATTTCTTCTCTTCAAAGGCTTTTCTTGAGAAATCAGAGAATTTCTTAGCAAATTCTTTTCTTTCTTTTTCAATCTTCATTATCTCATCTTGGGCTTTTGTGTTGTTTCTGTCTTGGGTTGTCTTTTCTTTCAGCATATTAATCTCAACCTCAAGACTGAAAACTTTATCTTTCAAAGAGTCTCTTTCAGCAAAAATTTGAGAATTCATCTTTCTAAGCCCTTCAGATGTTTCACTAGCATTGTTTGCTCTTCTTCTAAGCTCATCAAGCTCTTTTTGTATTAACTCCTTCTTTGACCATGTAGATCTTGAATTAAAACTTTCAGATCCTTTTAATTTAGCTTGGAGATTTAGAATCTCTTTCTCTTTTGACTCAATAATTCCTGCAAAATTAATCTTTGAGTTACAGATGCATTCTGAGCAAACGAAGTCTTTCTTTAAGCATTTATCATCTTTCAACTTATTAGTTTGATCAAGAAGAGATGAGTTCTGAATCTTCATATTTTCATTCTCAGCTTCTAGTGTTGGAATCTCTGGCATATATGCTATAACACAGTCTCTCTTAGTCAGCACTGTATTTCCCTTTTCGTCTATGTAAGGCATGCTGATATCTATACAACTCAAATCAACTCGTAAGATCTTAGAATCAAGAATTGGATAAAAACTACACTAAAAAATTTTCAGAAAAATAAATTTCCAAAAATAATCAAATGCAGAATTCGCAAACAGTATAAAACACAAAGAAATTCGCAAGATAGTGGCTGGCGCAAAATACACTTTGCGCTAAGTGAAGCTAGCGCGAAATCCTGAAATTCACTATGTCTGGAAGCAGAGAAGCTGGTGCAAGTAGGTGTTTGCGCGAGGAGAAGGTGGCGCAAATATGGTTTTGCGCGAAGAAAAGATGGCAAAAACCGGTGTCACGACCGGTCCAGGTGTGGCGCAAAATTGAAATTCTCGCTAAGAGGGACTGGCGCAAAATACACTTTGCGTTAAGAGGGACTGGCGCAAAAGATAACTTGCGTTAAGAGCTTCGAACCACTTCACTTGAATCTGGCGCAAAGAGGATGATCTGGTGCAAACTCGAGAATTTGGCGTGTTCTTCAACTAAGCTTCGAAAATCGACTCTGATTCATCCAAAGACCTATCTAGACTTCGAATTACAACTCGAAACTTTGACAATAAGACCACAAATACATCTAGAACAGATTACAACCAATTAATTTCAAAAACAAGGACTAAAAAAATCGATCAATGAATCAATGAACTCAACTATAAACTCGAAAAGATTGAAATAATCACTCTTTTTATTTGGGGAGACTGCTCTTATTTCCACACAAGGATCTATACATGAAGACTGCGTTTAATTGATGACTTGGGGGAGAAATTTCTAGTTTATTTTGCTATGTTTAGATGATGCTGATTCTCAACACTCATCAAAAAGGGGGAGAATACACAAAAAAGACTGCTGAAGAATTCAAAGATATCAAAGTGTCTGAACTTATTTGATTTATCAAAAGTCTGACTGAAGATGATCGTCATAAGGACATTTTATTTAAAGAAAGAGGAAGATGAAGACTGTGTAAAGCTACACGCTTTGAAGCTGTCAACGTCATATCAGATACAGTTTTCAAGAGAAGTGAAGACCCGAAGGTAATTGGAATTTTTTTTTAATCTTGAATCAAAAGGGGGAGATTGTTGGATCAGTAAATTTTATTCAAGATTAAATTATAAATGGGGTCTAGTTTGTAATAGTATTTAATACTCTAGGGGGTATTTTAGTTAATAGTTAATACTGATTAGGTCATGTTGACCAAGGTATAAAAGGTTTTATTTTCTAGGTTTAGTGTGTATCGAATAAGGTGTAGAACAGAACAGAAGGAGCCGTATACTGTTTTATACGCTCAATAGGATCATCACACGAGGTATCTGTACACCAAGAACACACACATATTTATCTGATTAATCAAGAGATCTATGGTATATTGTTTTGATTTATTTATCTCTTGTTCTTAATGTGTTGTGTGATTGTTTATCAACTATAATCTGGGTTCAACAAGTGGTATCAGAGCCAAAGAATCAAGCTTTTTGGATTAAAAACAGTGTTTTTCGAAAACTTACTGTGTGAAAATCGATTTCATGATTTAATATGTTTTTATGCTTAAAATCGATTTGATTATGTGTGTTTTATGATTGAACATCAGCAGATTGCCTAATTGTTCTTAAAATCACAAATCGATTAGCTTTTGATGATTTTTTGAAAATTTTGTTCATGAACAAGTCGACCACTGTTATATTCGATTTCAAGCAAAAAAGTTGTTTTTAATTATTGTTTTTGATTAGGTATTGATCGCTGTATGTGTTAGTGTATTATTGTATCCAATATTTAATTAGGAAAAGTCAAGTCAAGATAAGTCAACAAAGTCAAAGTTTAGTTTAGTCAATCTTAGAGTTTACTTTGTTTTTAAGCATGTGGTTTTAGACTTGTGGTATAAATACCTATTGCCTTGATAATCTTGTAACTAGAATCATTGTATTACACTGTTATATCAATACACATCAGATTGCTTTCTCTCACTACTCTCTCTCTCTAAGATCTTGATATTGTCAAATATTGAATTGAGAATTGCTTGATTGTATCTGGGAATACAGTTTCAATTGGTATCAGAGCATACCAAACAAATTCAGAAAGATCACTGAATTAGTTTTTGGATCAGATTCTTGAAAATTCAAGAAAATTGTTGTTTCTGAAAAAGTTATTGTTTGATCCGTGGTTTTATTGTTTTTGTACAATTAAATCAAGAAATTGATTTGATTGTATACGTTTTATCAATTGGATCAACTTTTATTCAGAACACATAATCTAATTCGCACTTTAGATTGATCAATTTGATCAAATTGTGTTTTTCGAAAAACTTGTAGTCGTACACTGTATCTTGATCAATGCACTGTAATTTCATGTTTTTAGTGATCTTAGATTTATATAAAAGTGTTTAGTTTTGATTTTCGAGCATACTGATGTATTTTGAGAATCAATTGCAGGTTTTAGAACGAATTGGATCAATTTCATGAACAGAACTGTCAAAACGCGCAAGTTCATCTTCGAAACGCGCAAGATCTGACAAACGCGCAAGCTTCATCAAGTGAAGAACGTGCAAGCAAAGCATGCGAGTTTGAGTAAAACGCGCTAATAGAGAAGCATGCGAGTTTCATAAACACGCAAGGCAAAACGTGCGAGTTTGATCGAAACGCGCTAGAAGAGCGTGCGACTTTGATCGAAACGCGCTAGAAGAGCGTGCGAGTTTGAGCAAAACGCGCTAAAAGAGCGTGCGAGTTTGAAATCCGTGAAAATTTTTCTAAGTGATAAAACGCGCTAGCAACAGTATTCTGCGAGTTTGAGCGAAACACGCTACTAATGTCCTGCGAGTTCTAGAAACACGCACGTTACCATCTGCGAGTTTCTTAGTGAATAGTGACTAGCGTGTTTAGTGGTCTGCGAGTACAGTGTCGTGCGAGTTTAAAGACTTAGATTTTTTTTCTGAAATTAAATTTTTTTTTGTGATCCAAGTTTGACTTTTTAAGTCAACATTTCTGATTTGTTTGGGAACGATCATTTTTTTCAAGCATTTCTTTCTAGAGAAAAATATGTCAGAAACATTTTCTCTAGAGGCGCTGCCCCCATACCCCCGCAAGGGCGTTGCACCTTGACCCCATCCGCTAACCGGGTAGCGGAACCCCCGTGCTAAGTCTGCGGAGGGGGACATATTTTGTTAGTGGTCATAATTTTCTGATTTTTGACAATCATTTTTTTTTGCTAACTTTTTCATTCAAGATGCCTACTACAGACGAGAGAGGAAATACTGTACTTTCAGCTAGAGATATGGCAGTCTTGTACATGCCTGAGATACCGAAAATAGAAGCTGAACGAGATCAACTGAAAAATCAGAATTCAAAGCTTCAAAAGCAGATACAGGAGTTGAAATTAAATTTGTCAAATTCTGATAAAACTCATGTTTGTGCAAAATGTACTGAAATTGCTAAATCCGATTGTGCAGGTATCATCAGTGCAAGAGAGAAGGAGATTAAAGAGAAAGAGGAAATGATTAAAATAAAAGGAAATACTATTCAAGCTTGTGAAAAAGAAATCAAGCTGAAAGACAGAAAGATTGCGTATCTTCAAAGCCAACTGAAGACGACTGAACAGAATTCATCTGAGCTGAAAGATGAATCAGTCAAGCTTTAAAACAAGCTAAAGGCTTTTGAAGATCAGATATCTGCTTTGGAGAAAAAGAATGCTGAACTGAAAACAAGTCTTCAAGCAGAAAAAGACAAATCAAATGTGAAGACATCTTCAACTCAACAATCATATGAGATTTCCAAGAAAATTTTACAAGAGAAAAAGGATCTTGAGCTGAGATACATTAAACTTTCAAAGCAAGTGTCTAATTTTGAAAAAGTTATAATCACTGAAAGAGACACTTTTGCCAAAGAAAGAAAAGTTCTTGAAGATAAAAACACTGAACTTCCTAAGCAGAATTCTACTTTACAAGACTTGCTCGAAAAAGAAAGAAATATTTTCAAAGAAAAGAAGCAGTCTTTTGAGCAAGAAAAGAAATTATTTGAAAAGAAAAATGCTCGGATTTTCAAGGATATTTCTGAGAAAAACAAGAACTTGGAAACATATTTTGAACAAGAACGTTCATATTTTGAATCTGAAATATCTAAGCTCACATCCAAATTATTTGTTCTATCATCAGATATTCTTAAAGAACAAAAGGCCAAATCTGATTTGAAACAGAAGTTTGACACACTTACTTCTGAAAGAAACATTTTATCTGAAAAAATAAAAAACTTAGAAGCTACAAACGTCAATTTATCAGAAAAGATTTCAGCTGATGTGATTAATCAATCACCTGTTGATAACTCAACAGAATCAGTCTGTTCTTTCAAAACAGCCTCTAGTTCTATCCATGACAAAAATGTTTTGAAAAAGAAAAGTGTCAAACCAATAATTGTCAAATCAAGTCAGATCAGACCATCTAATCTATTTTATGATAAATCTGTTGATAGTTCAGCAAGCTATTATATCAAATCTCTTGGAAAGAATTCTAAGAAAAATCAGATGGTCTGGAGAGTTAAAGATTCTTCTGAAGAGAAAAAGAAGAAGGACAAAGCATTCAAATCCACAACAAATGCCAAAAAGAACAGTACGCATAAAGGTAAATCTTTTGGTAATTCTGATATATATTACTCGACTAATCATTTGATCAGAATTGCTCAAAGGAAAGTTTGTTGTTCTTACTGTGGAGAGAATGACTTCGTTCAGAGAAAAACTGCTCATAACTGGTGCGGTTCTTACAGAATAACTTCTTAGAATTATGGTTTTAAAAGATATACATCTAATGAGAAGTGGATTCTTAAATCTAACATACGAGGACCCAAACGCAGGTACCACAGGTTTAGGGGAGCAAGATGGTTGACTTCTAGACAAATCAGTCTAGGACTCGTTCTTCAAAGTTTAAAGAACAATGGTTTTTGAACACAGCAGTTCAAAACCCGTACTTCAAAGTACAAGTTATTGACTTCTGATCATGTACAGATCAGGACTCGTACTTCAAAGTACAAGTTATTGACTTCTGAGTAAATCAACTCAGGACTCGGACTTCAAAGTCAAAGAGTATGGCTTTTGAACAAAACAGTTCAAAACCCGAAATTTAATGTAAAGAATGTGACTTCTGATCATGTACAGATCAGGACTCGTATTTCAAAGTATAAAATTTTGACTTCTGAGTAAATCAACTCAGGACTCGGACTTCAAAGTCAAAGAGTATGGCTCTTGAATAATTCAGTTCAAGACCCGTACTTCAAAGTTAAAAGACTGTGGCTTCTGATCACATGACAGATCAGGACCCGTTCTTCAATGTTCAGATAAGGATATTATGCAAAATATCCAGGGGGAGCTTATCTGACCTAAATCATTCTATAATGATTTGAGGGGGAGCTTAAATGTAAGTATCTTCTAATCCTAGATCTCTGATTGTTTGAAAGAAGAACAACTTTCAAGCATGAAAAACAATTTCTTAAATGTTCAAACCACTTCTCTATTCTCAAAAGATTTCATGAATTAAGAAGTGTGATTTTAAATGTTTTTCAATATTTAGCTTTAATGTTTAACTGACCGTGTGTTTCTAAAGATCAATACTCGTGTATTATCTTTCCTATATACTGTAAAGTATTCACACACATCGGTTCAGTACTTTATTTTAATTTGTTATTACCATGTCTCTAAACGAACCTATTTTTCGATGGTAATACCTCTGTTTGTAAATCACTGTTGTTGAGCAACAATCATCATTTCAACTTGAGCGTTCATTGCTAAATTGTTTATATTTGTTCATATAAACAAAATATCTAGTTCTTTGATACCCTAACTATTTCATTTGATCTGATTGATACATTGTCAGATTCTCTAAATAATTCTCTTGATTTCATTTCATTCATTCAATATTCTTGTTTTGAGAGATCTTCAAAGTTCAAATGCTTAAATTTCATTCATATTTTTCATGAGCATACATTTTGACAATGTTATCATACATTTTTGAGCTTAACTGTTAAAGTTAAACTGTTGAACAACCATTTTTTTAGGACAACTTACATGGGATTCGTGTGAGAACTTATAAGAACTTCCATGGATTCACGTAAACCAGTGTTTTCTACCCAGGAAGTTATCCTTGAGTGATTGAGGGGTGAGGGGTCATAAATCAAAGAGTGGGGGAGATAACTCATCCGGTTGAGTTTTTCTCATTGTGTGGAGCGGTAAAATGGAAATGAGAGTTTGGTTAGAAGTGAGCATAATGATAAAAAGAAAGAGGGTGTGAGAACAGAGTTAAAAGAATATCAGAACTCTGCACCAACCACTTTCTGAGTCGGGCAGCCACAAAATCTGATTGGTTCACATTCTTTGGTGACCATCATTGAAAAAGGCAGTGAGCCCATGCCAACTCTTTCTATAACCCCACCAGCCACTCGTTTCTTTATTAACAAAGAAATGTTTCATTTTTTTTGGGGACGCAGCATATCTGCTATCTAGTCTTCACTCGGAAGATTTAGATATTGAAAAAGAAGGAAAGTTGCCCCACCTTCGCACCTCTTTCATGCACATTGAGTCCGTGTAATATCTGTTGTTGTCTCAACAGTTTACACAATTTGAGCCTTATGAAACACAATCATTGTGCTAAATTCTTTCATACACAAGCACGAGCACACAGAAAATTTGTTTTTCTGTCAGAACATTCATAGAATTACCTTGTGTTTTTCAATGATTGAATGGAAGTCCTGGGGAGTCATCATCAAACCAGCTCCTTAAATTGTACATTCGTTGTACACAGTAACTCCGTGTTACTGACAGGCACTTCTAAATGTTTCATTTGTTGAATCAGGGTTACCAAGTTCATTATATCTGAATTTGAAAAGATTCGGGTATATACAATTCATGATTCAGATAGTTAGATCAAAGGATGGAAAATGTCAAATTATCATAAAGGAGGAGATTGTTACATTGAGTACAAAGGGGGATGATCAAAGAATGTGTTGAAATTGAAGATGTTTTGATGATTATAGTGCTCACAATCATCAAAAAGGGGGAGATATCTACAGAGTTCAATTTCAAAACAATTTCAGAGTTATAAAGTCAAGACTTGTGATGAATTTTCTGAAAAGTTCAAATCAGATGAAAAGAAATCATTCTCAAAGATTTCTGAAGACAAGTCAAAGTTAAGATGATTCGTGAAAGTTTGTTTAAATGAAGACGGTCAAGAGATCAGAAGAGATGAAGATACAGTTTTTGAAAGATTCCTCAAATTCAAAGATGAAGATTTCAAAGTTCAAAGATAAAAGTTTCAAAGAAGTTTCAGAAGTTTCAAAGATGTGTTCAAGACTTGTTGACTATTCAAAGACGCTAATCATGAATGACTTTTCAAGATTCTTCAACAACTTTAGAAAGAGCTTCAAAGTTCAAAGTCGTCAGAGATAAAAGTTGAAGAACCAAAGCGCTGAAGACTAATGTCAAAAAAAATTTAAATCTTGAATACAAAGGGGGAGATTGTTAGTGTATTATTGTATCCAAGATTTATTTAGGAAAAGTCAAGTCAAGATAAGTCAACAAAGTCAAAGTTTAGTTTAGTCAATCTTAGAGTTTACTTTGTTGTTAAGCATGTGGTTTTAGACTTGTGGCATAAATACCTATTGCCTTGATAATCTTGTAACTAGAATCATTGTATTACACTGTTATATCAATACACATCAGATTGCTTTCTCTCACTACTCTCTCTCTCTCTAAGATCTTGATATTGTCAAATATTGAATTTAGAATTGCTTGATTGTATCTGGGAATAAAATTTCAGTATGATTGTGGATGATTTATGAGAACTTTATATTGTGTATCAAACGTTTAGAGTTTTTTCTGGATTGAAAATCGAAGAGAGGGTCGAACAGTTGAAGAACACGCCAGATCTACGTTTTGCGCCAACATCACCTGAGAAATTGATTTTGCGCCAGATTCAAGTGGTCTTTTGCGCTAGTCCCTCTTAGCGCAAACTGTACTTTGCGCCACACCGGTTTTCGCCATCTGTTCTTCGTGCAAAACCGTCTTAGCACCACCTTCTCCTCACGTAAACACCTACTTGCGCCAGCTTCTCTGCTTCCAGACTTAGCGAATTTCAGGATTTCGTGCCAACTTCTCTTAGCGCGAGTTGACTTTTGCGCCAGCTCCTTTTAGCGCAAATCTTCTTTTGTGCCAGGTTCACTTAGTGCAATTTTTGCGCTACTGCCTTTAGCGCAATTCCAAAGTTCGCGCCACCTTCACTTAGCGCAAAGTGTATTTTGCGCCACCCACTATCTTGCGAATTTCTTTGTGTTTTATACTGTTTGCGAATTCTGAATTTGATTATTTTTGGAAATTTATTTTTCTGAAAATTTTTTAGTGTAGTTTTTATCCAATTCTTGATTCTAAGATCTTACAAGTTGATTTAAGTTGTACAGATATCATCATGCCTTACACAGACGAGAAGGGAAATACATTGCTGATCAAGAGAGATTGTGCTTTAGCATATATGCCAGAGATTCCAGCACTAGAAGCTGAGAATGAAAATCTGAATATTCAGAACTCATCTCTTCTTGATCAAATTAATAAGTTGAAAGATGATAAATGCTTAAAGAAAGACTTCGTTTGCTCAAAATGCATCTCTAACTCAAAGATTAATTTTGCAGGAATTATTGAGTCAAAAGAGAAAGAGATTCTAAATCTCCAAGCTAAATTAAAAAGATCTGAAAGTTTTAATTCAAGATCTACATGGTCAAAGAAGGAGTTAATACAAAAAGAGCTTGATGAGCTTAAAAGAAGAGCAAACAATGTTAGTGAAACATCTGAAGGGCTTAGAAAGATGAATTCTCAAATTTTTGCTGAAAGAGACTCTTTGAAAGATAAAGTTTTCAGTCTTGAGGTTGAGATTAATATGCTGAAAGAAAAGACAACCCAAGACAGAAACAACACAAAAGCCCAAGATGAGATAATGAAGATTGAGAAAGAAAGAAAAGAATTTGCTAAGAAATTCTCTGATTTCTCAAGAAAAGCCTTTGAAGAGAAGAAATCATTAGAGCTTAAATGTGTTAAGCTTTCTCAACAAGTTTCATACTTTGAGAAAGTTATCATTCTATAGAGAGACAAGGTTGAGAATGAGAAGAAGAAAGTTGAGCAGAAGGATGTAAATAAAGACTTTTCTAAAGAAAAGAAAGATCTAGAGACTGAGATAGCTAAGCTGACAAGAATGCTATCTGAGCTGTCAACAAACATTCTGAAGGAAAAGAAGATGAAATCTAAATTGCAAGAGAAGCTTGATCTAATTGCAAAGGAAAGAAACAGTTTGTCGTCAAAGATAAAGGAACTTGAAGAGATCATATTCAAGGTGAAGTTGATTGAGCACAAAACGCCAGGGTCAATAGCTCAATCACCGAGAGATGATCTAACTGCATTCGAATGCTCATTTAATTCAACAGCAAGTTCAATTTTTACTAATGTTTCTAATAATCCTTTATTTGATTCAGATGATAGTCTTACGTCTAAATCTAAAGATCAAATTCGACCTTCTAACCTTTTCTTTGACAAAAATGTTGACGGTTCAGGTAAGTTCAAAAAGAACAAGTCTCGGAAGAAAAGGTTCTGGAGAAGGGAAGATGAAGAAAAAGATAAGAAAATTGGATCTGGAGAGTTAAAGGATCTTCAGAGGAAAAGAAGAAAGAAGAATCATTTGTGCATACATCAAATGCTAAATGGTTTACACAATCAATCAATTGATCAGGTTAGCACTAAAAAAATTAGTTGTTCCTACTGTGGCTCAAATGATTTTGTAAGAAAAGATTATGTGAATAACTGGTATGGTTCTTATTTTATATCTCCCACTAGAACTGCAACTAACCCATTAAGACCCAATTACCAGTGGGTACCAAAAGCTAAATATGTGTTGCAGGCACCCAAGGTTTGAGGGGGAGAAAAAAAAAACAATGACTTCTAGACAATACAGTCTAGGACTCGGACTTCAATGTCAAAGAGTTTGACTTCTGAATTTACTTTAATCCTAGTAATTCAGAACTCGGTTTCATGATTAAGGATTATGCACATATTAAGGGGGAGCTTATATGCTTTATATATTTTTACTGATGTGTTTTCTGATGTTTCAGGAAAAGATTAAATACTATTCTCACCAGAGAATATGTATAATGGCTCTTGAATAACACAGTTCAAAACCCGATCTTCATTGGTAAAAATAAATGATACTATTCTCACCGGAGAATAAGTAATAATGACTTATGATTACTATAGATCAGGACTCTTGCCTCATTGTCAAAACAATCACTTCTAAGTACAACAGCTTAGGACCCGTTCTTCATTGGTAAAAATGAATGATACTATTCTCACCGGAGATTATGTCATCATGGCCTCATAATACTAGAGTTCAGAACCTGTTTTCAAATGTTTTTCTTTTGATAGGATGCTTAAATGATAACATCTTTTATAGAAGTTTTTGATTTGAGGGGGAGCTAACTGTTATATCTCTTAGGGAGAGGAGATAAATATGATTTTACTATCATTGTCATATTTTTCTGATAAATTGTGGTTTTACAGATATAAAGAAGGAGAATACTTAAATAAAAATATTCATTCCAGGGGGAGTTAAGGATTATGATTTACAGGTATATCTTTCTAATCCTTACACTCTATCACTTGTTGAAAGATGAACAACTTTCACTTGTGACAAATGCTTTCTTAAATGTTCAAACCACTTCCTATTCTTCAAAGATTTTCATGAATTGTGAAGTGTGATTTTAAATGATTTTTGGATACTTAATTGTCAAAGAGCTTAATTGACAAACACCTTTAGTTTGAGGGGGAGAATAGCATTGTCAAACACACAAATGTTTTTGACTTCTCCAAATTTTTATTCTTCATGTTTATTTGTATTCCTTTGTGCTTACATGTACAAAAGGCTGTTGAACAACATGTTCTTTTAGGAAAATACATGGGATTCAGTGTGAAAGCTTAACAGAACTTCCATGGATTCACGATAACCAGTGTTTCCTACCCAGGAAGTATTCCCTGAGTGACTGAGGGGAGAGGGTCAAAATATTTGAGTGTTGGTGTGTGAAGAGGTAAAATGGAAAAGAGAGATTGGTTCGAAGTGAGATTTAAAAGATTAAAAGAAAGAGGGTGAGAGAACAGAGTAAAAGAATATCAAACTCTGCACCAAATTCTTTCTAAGTCGGGCAGCCACATTATCTGATTGGTTCACATTCTTTGGTGACTATCATTGAAAAGGGCACCTAGCCCATGCCATCTCTTGCATACAACCCCACCAGCTACTCATTCTTTTCTCAAAAAGAGAATGTTTCACATTTTCTGGAGACGCAGCACATACGCTATTGGTTCTTCATTTGGAAGATACTAATATTGAAAAAGAAGGAAAGTTGCCCCACCTTCGACCTTTTCTCATGCACATTGAGTCTTTGTATAATTTGTTGCTGTCTCAACAAGTTTACATACTTTGAGCCTACATTGGAAAGCAATCATCGGTGCTTAATTCTTTCATACACATGCACAAGCACACAGAAATTTGTTTTCTGTCAGAACGTTCATAGATAACCATGTGTTATTCGATGATTGAATGGAAGTCCTGGGGAGCCAACATCAAAACCAGCTCCTTATATAGTAACTTTGTGTTACTCAGTGACTGTGTGTTACTGACAGGCATTCCAAACTGAATCATTTGTTGATTCAGGGTTACCACTTTTTACTTATTTGAATCTGCAAAGATTGAAATAATCACTCTTTCTATTTGGGGAGACTGCTCTTATTTCCACACAAGGATCAATACATGAAGAATGTGTTTAACTGTTGCTTTGGGGGAGAAAATTCCTACCTTGTTTTGCTATGTTTTGATGATGTTGATTCTCAACACTCATCAAAAAGGGGGAGAATACACAAAGAAGACTGCTGAAGAATTCAAATATATCAAAGTGTCTGAACTTATTTGATTTATCAAAAGTCTGACTGAAGATGATCGTCAGAAGGACACTTTATTTAAAGAAAGAGGAAGATGAAGATTGTGTAAAGCTACAAGTTTTGAAGCTTTAAACGTCATATCAGATACAATTTTCAAGAGAAGTGAAGACCCGAAGGTAATTGGAAATTTTTTTTCATCTTGAATCCAAAGGGAGAGATTGTTGGATCAGTAAATTTTATTCAAGATTAAATTATAAATGGGGTCTAGTTTGTAATAGTATTTAATACTCTAGGGGGTATTTTAGTTAATAGTTAATACTGATTAGGTCATGTTGACCTAGGTATAAAAGGTTTTATTTTTCGAGGTTTAGTAGTGTATCGAATAAGGTGTAGAACATAACAGAAGGAGTCGTATATTGTTTCATACGCTCAATAGGATCATCACACGAGGTATCTGTACACCAAGAACACACACGTATTTATCTGATTAATCAAGAGATCTGTGGTACATTGTTTTGATTTATTTATCTCTTGTTCTTAATGTGTTGTGTGATTTATTTATCAACTATAATCTGGGTTCAACAATTAGTAATGTGGCTGCCCGGCTCATTAAGTAGTTGGTGCAGAGTTTGATAATCTTTTGTTGGGAACTGAAGATGTAACCAAGTCATTAATGCTGCTATTTCAGAGTTAGTACTGCCAGATGATCTTAAAGTTAATACTGCTAGGTATTACTACTTCTAGTAGAATTCATACTGCTAGTCAAAGTTAGTGCTGCTTGAACAAAGTTAGTACTGCTTAGCTAGTTAGTACTGCTAGTGTTAGTGCTGCTTAGTAGTTAATGCTGCCAAGACTCAGTTAATGCTTCTAAGGTGATCAAGGTGATTAATGCTGCTTCAAAAATAATGTGAAGATAATACTGAAGAGATAGCGTCTGAAGATAAACATGGAAATCTTGAAGATAATTATGAAGATTATTTTGAAGATCTTTTTAAGTTTTGTAATTATATTTATTTTCAGTATATGTATAGAATTGTTTAGAATAGTTACATATAGAATTAATTCTGAGTTTTTTTGTTCAAGAGAGAATCAACCTCAAGGCATAGTTCCTAATTCTAGAGAAGTAGAATTCGTCTTGATAGAGCCTGTTCTTCAAGATTGAGGTTGTGGGTGAAAATATTGTAACTTGAATCATTAAATAAAGTTTGCAAGTTGTGATTCATACTGTTTTTCTGTTTATTGAATATTAAAGTGTTTTTCCGCAACTTCTTTAATATTGTTTCTGAGTATTCATAATTCTTGTTGAGAATTCGATCCTGACAAGTGGTATCAGAGCCTGTTCTCTCAGAAACATTCATTCATTCATCATGGAAAACTTTGCAGAATCAAACAGTACTCTTGTCTCTAAGGTTCCAATGCTCAAACCCAATGAGTTTGACATGTGGAAGATCAGAATCAGGCAATACATTCTCCTCACTGATTACTCAATGTGGGATGTCATTGAGAATGGTCCCTCTACTGAAGGTCAAATTGGACCAGATGGGAAAAGATCTCCACCAAAGACAGATGGTGAGAGGAAGATCCGGCAGACAGAGATGAAGGCCTTGAGCACTCTGCTCTTGGCCATCCCCAATGAATATCAGCATCAATTCTGCAACTGCACTGATGCTCAGATTCTCTGGAATGCTCTAGAGAAAAGATTTTCTGGAACTAAGAGCACCAAAAGAAATCAAAGGGATGTTCTAAAGCAGCAGTATGAGAACTTCACTTCTTCAAAGAATGAGTCTATGACTCAAACTTTTGACAGGTTCAACAAGCTTATTGGTGAACTGGCTACTGTTGGAGTGAAGATGGAGCAAGATGATATCAACAGGAAGTTCCTCAGATCTCTTGGGGATGAATGGACTATGTACACTGTCTCATATAGACAGAGTGACAATCTGGAAGAGAAGGAACTAGATGATCTAATATAATGATCTAAGAGTTTTTGAATCAGAAGTAGAAGCTAAGAAGAAGCCCACTGGGTATATTCATAATGCAGCACTTCTATCAACATCTACTGATACTACTGCCAACCCTGAAGCAGTTAGTGCTGCTAGTGGAGTAAATTTAGAAAAAGGCACTGAAACTGTCTTTGAAGCCTTTTTGTCAAGTCATAGCAACAACTCCTTGATTAATGATGATCTGGAACAAATTCACCCTGATGATCTGGAGGAGATGGACATTAAATGGCAGATGGCCATGTTATCTATGAGAGTGAAGAAGTTTATTAAAAGAACTGAGAGGAACAACTTCTCTCAAAGAAGAGAAGATGGAGCTGGTTTTGACAAAACAAAGGTGGAATGCTATAAGTGTCATATGAAGGGACACTTTGCTAGAGAGTGCAGAAGTGGTGTGCCAAATAACAACCACCAACAAGCTCAGAATGGAGGCTACAATCAAAACAAGAACTCTGCTCAAGCTCTTGTTTCTCAACAAGGAATGGGATTTGACTGGAGTGACCAAGCTGAGGAAGCCATTCAGAATCAAGCTCTTATGGCAGAGGTGTCTGATCTCACTTCTGAGGTAATTTCTAATCTTTGTACTCAATCTTGTATAGACACTGTCAAAAGGTACAGGGATCATAACCAAAACATGTGTGATGACCTCAAAAGATTAGAAAAGGACAGAAGAGATTATGTGTTGATAGTTGAGAGGTTTGAAGAACAAATCAAAGGTTTCCAAGACAATGAACTTCAACACTCTTATGACACAAACTACTGGAAGTGGGAAAAGAATGAGTTAGAGACCAAACTATCTAAGTCCAAAGAAGAGAATGATAGGTTGAAAGAAGAACTAGCTAAGGTTAAGCTTGATATAGAAAAGTTTTCATACGCTTCAAAAGCAATGGATTCTCTTCTGAAGGCTCAGATTCATGATAAGATGAAGCCCGGTGTTGGATACAACAACACACCCCCTCCTTACAACAACAACTACATCTCTCCTACATCAGACTTGTTAGATACCAAGGAGAAAAAGAACTTGTCTGAGGAAGCATTTAAGATAGATCCATTGGATGAGGTGGTTGTTGAGGATATGACTGAGAAAGAAGCCAGTGAGAATAGGAATAATGCTGTGAGTAAAGAGATACCCTTAGAAAACAACATTATCACCAATGAGGAATGTGAAAAAATCTGGGTCAAGTCTAAAGAGATAGAGAAGACCAAAGGAAAGGCTAACAAGGTCCATTACAAACAGACCACCATTCTGAATCCTGGCCCTTGTAAACAGTGTGCTTGCAATAAAAATGAGAGCCCAAATTCTGGTACAAAGAGAGGTAATCAAAGAAACTGGAAAAATCAATGGGCTCAGAAACAAGGAGTTGATCTGAGTAAAATAATCAGACCAAAACCTTGTTTCATATGTGGCAAGTTGAATCATTTGGCTAAGTACTGTTTCTTTAACCCTATTAACCAAAGGATGAACTTTCAAAGATTTGTGCAAAAACCTGTTGGTTATAGGAAGGCTGGAAAGAAACATGTGGCTAAGAAATATGTTGAAACCAAAGGCCAAATGAAGAAAAAGGTTTTAAAAGAGAGTATTAAAATGTGGGTGCCTAGAAGCACTAAAACTGTTAGTACTGCTACAACAAATAGTACTGCTGACAGAGATAGTGCTGCCAGTAGCAATACTGCTGCTACCAGTGTTAGTACTGCTGAGAATATTAATGCTTCTAACACTGTTAGTACTTCTTCAAAGGTTACTACTGCTAACACAGTTACTGCTGCTGACACAGTTACTACTTCTAACAAGGTTAGTACTGCTAAGCATGCAAGTGCTGCTAATGCAGTTAGTTATTCTAAAACCAGTACTGCTTCTAGCAAATGTGCAGCCAAACCCATTATTGTGACAAAGTACTCCAGCAATGAGGAGTCAAAGTTTAAAAATCTTGTCAAGAAGGAATGCAAATATTTTGATGAGAAAGGGGTACCCAAGACCACTTTGGCTTGGGTTCCTTATCAATACTAACTGATTTATCTTATGTGCAGGGCAACCAACAGCTCAAGGGGAAGAGCATTTGGCATGTGGATAGTGGTTGCTCTAGGCACATGACAGGCAACATGTCATGTCTTCAGGATTTCAAGCATATCAATGGAGGACATGTTGCATTTGGAGACAATCTTACAGGTGGAAAAATAAGTGGAAAAGGTAATGTCACAAAAGGTAAGATGACATTTGAGGATGTCTACTATGTTGATCAGTTAAAGTACAACCTGTTAAGTGCATCACAGGTTTGTGACAAACAACATAGTATATTATTTACCAATACATAATGTATGATCCTTGCTCCAGGATTCAAGGTAGTTGATGAAAGCATGATACTACTTAGAACTCCAAGAAAGGACAATGTTTATTGTCTAGACATGGACAATGTTTCAAGTGATTCATCCCTGAACTGTCTTGTTTCAAAAGCTTCTGTGGATGAATCCTCTCTTTGGCACAGAAGGATGTGTCACATGAACTGAAATTCAAGACAATGAACAAACTTGTTAAAAACAACCTTGTAAGAGGTTTACCATCAAAAGTATTTTCATGTGATAATCATTGTGTTGCTTGTCTTAAAGGCAAACAGCACAAAACTTCTCATAAGACCAAAGAGTTAAATACAATTTCTTCTTGTCTCCAGTTATTACATATGGATCTGTTTGGTCCTACAAATGTGATGAGCATAGGGAAGAAATCATATTGCCTAGTTATTGTTGATGATTACTCTAGATTTACTTGGGTATATTTTCTAAGGACTAAGGATGAGACAAGTGGACTGATCAAATCCTTTATTCTAAGAATTGAAAACCAAACTAATCAAAAAGTAAAAGTCATTAGATCAGACAATGGAACTGAATTTAAAAATCTTGATCTAAACACCTTTTGTGAAGAAAAAGGCATTGAGAGACAATATAGTGCTCCTAGGATTGCACAACAAAATGGAGTTGCTGAGAGAAGGAATAGGACACTAATTGAGGCTGCTAGATCTCTGTTAGCTGATTCAAAATTGCCAATTACTTTTTGGGTTGAAGCAGTTAATACTGCCTGTTATGTCCAAAACAGAGTTCTAGTGGTTAAGCCAAAGAACAAGACACCTTATGAGCTCTTAAATAAAAGAAAACCCTTTATTGGATTTTTTAAACCATTTGGGTGTCCTTGTACAATTCTCAATACCAAATCTCACTTAGGAAAGTTTGATAGCAAAGCAGATGATGGATTTCTTGTGGGTTACTTATCTCAAAGTAAGGCCTATAGAGTTTTTAATTCTTCTTCTAGAATAATTGAGGAAAGTGACAATGTCAAATGCAATGAGAACACACCAAATCCTATTGGGTCTGGTCCTCAGTGGCTGTTTGACATTGATTCACTAACTAACTCTTTTGGTTTCAGTAGTGATGATTATGCAGGTTCAGGTAATGGAGGATCAGGGACTACACAAGTTCAAGAAAACATACCTCAGTCTGTGATTTTTCCCATACCTACAGTGGCTCCTGTTGAAGACTGTGAAAAGGAGCCATCTACTGAACCAAATCAGAGTGAAGAAGAAACAAGAGATGAGGAGAGTCAAGAAAATATAGAACCAAAAGTAGCTGCTGAAATCACTTCAGTTGAGTTGAATGACACTAATCTAGAGGTGGGACTCAATGAAGAACCTAGTCATCAAACAAGAACTCAAAAGAATCATCCTCCTCAGCTGGTAATAGGAGATATCTCTTCTCCTATGATGACTAGAAATCAAAGCAGGCTGCAAGATATGCAAGACCAACAGCATACAGTGTTTTCTTGCTTTCTATCCCAGCTTGAGCCTAAGAAGGCTTATGATGCTATGAAAGATTCCAGTTGGATAGAAGCCATGCAAGAAGAGCTGCTACAATTCCAGCTGCAAGATGTTTGGGATCTGGTAGACCTTCCTAAAGGTCAAAGAGCAATAGGCACAAAATGGGTCTTCAGGAATAAGAGAGATGAGAGAGGAATAGTAATAAAGAACAAAGCAAGGTTGGTGGCACAAGGGTATACACAAGAAGAAGGAATAGATTATGAAGAAGTATTTGCACCAGTGGCTAGGATAGAAGCAATCAGATTGTTCCTGGCCTATGCTTCTTATATGAAGTTCAAAGTCTATCAAATGGATGTAAAAAGTGCATTTCTATATGGCTCAATTGAAGAAGAAGTATATGTCTGTCAACCACCAGGGTTTGAAAACCCAAGCTATCCAGACAGAGTATACAAACTGAAGAAAGCACTTTATGGACTGCATCAAGCACCAAGAGCATGGTATGACACTCTGTCATCCTATCTCTTGGAAAATGGTTTTGAAAGAGGAGTCATTGATAAAACTCTGTTCATCAAGAGAAAGAAGAAGGACATCTTGCTGGTCCAAATCTATGTGGATGATATCATCTTTGGATCTACAAGAGACAATATGTGCAAGGAGTTTGAGGACCTAATGCATCAAAGGTTCAAAATGAGTTCCATGGGAGAGCTTACTTTCTTCCTTGGACTCCAAGTCCAACAGAAGTCAGATGGTATTTCTATTTGTCAGTCCAAGTATGTGCAGGACATTCTAACCAAGTTTGGTTTCTCAGACTCAAAGCCTGCCAGCACACCTATGGAGACACACAAGCAGATAACAGCAGATCTTGAGGGGGAGGATATGGATGTTCATCACTATAGATCCATGATTGGCTCTCTCATGTATCTTACAGCCTCTAGGCCAAATATAATGTTTCCAGTCTGTGTGTGTGCAAGATTTCAAGTTAGGCCAAAGCAATCACACTATCAAGCTGTTAAGAGGATATTCAGATATCTCAAAGGGCAACCTAGATTGGGACTTTGGTATCCTTATGACTCATCATTTGACCTACTTGCATACTCAGACAGTGACTTAGGTGGAGCAAACTTGGACAGAAAATCTACTTCTGGAGGATGCCAGTTTTTGGGTGCAAGACTAGTATCATGGCAGTGCAAGAAACAAACCACAGTGTCCACATCTACAACAGAAGCAGAGTACATAGCAGCTGCAAGTTGCTGTTCTCAAGTCTTATAGATTCAGAATCAAATGTTGGACTATGGGGTAACCTTTCTACACACTCCAATCTTTATTGATAATAGCAGTGCTATTAGCATTGTTAATAACCCTGTCAAGCACTCAAAGACAAAGCACATTGAGATCAGGTATCACTTTATAAGAGACTGCAATGAAAAGAAGCTTATTCAGGTTGTAAAAGTTCATACTGATAACCAGTTTGCTGATCTATTCACCAAAGCCTTTGATGTGGGTAGATTCACTTTCTTGGTAACAAGTGTGGGAATGATCAACTCTGAATAAGCTCCTACTTAAAAAGTGATTCAATACCTGTATATAGTTTATGCTTGGTGTTACTAATTTTCTTTCTCAGGAAATGTATAGCAGTACTCAGTTCATCACAAGCTTAAAAGTGTAAGTATGGTTAATACTGCCAGTACAGTTTTAGTACTGCCAGTAAAATTTTACTACTGCCAGTGCTCAGTTAATACTGCTAGTGGTTAATACTGCTCTCAGTTAATACTGCTAGTTAGTTAATACTGCTAGTGGTTAATACTGCTCTCAGTTAATACTGCTAGTTAGTTAATACTGCTAGTAGTTAATACTGCTCTCAGTTAATACTGCTAGTTAGTTAACACTGCTAGTGGTTAATACTGCTCTCAGTTAATACTGCTAGTTAGTTAATACTGCTAGTGGTTAATACTGCTCTCAGTTAATACTGCTAGTTAGTTAATACTGCTAGTGGTTAATACTGCTCTCAGTTAATACTGCTAGTTGTTAATACTGCTCTCAGTTAATACTGCTCACTGTTAATACTGCTTTCACTATCTTTTTAAGGTTAATACTGCTTATAATCCAAAAAGCTATAAATACCCTTTCCCCGCCTAAAAGATCATAACGACTCTTTGTCTACTGTTCATCTTCTCTCTCACTATTGTCTCTCAAGTATCCAGTGCTCGCTAGTCAAGAATCCTTGCGTACAGATGGCTTCAATGGTGTTTGTTAATGAGCACAATGAGATAGCCATGCTCCAAAAGCCAAAACAAGCCGAAGGTTTTCACCAGATAATCGATTTTCTGAGGACAATCCACATCGCTCATGCTCTCGCTGTGTCTCCTACCATCTACATAGAGCATCAAAGGCAATTCTGGGCCAATGCCACTACTAGCATTGAAAACGGAGTGTCGTGCATCAAAACAAGGGTTTGTGACAAACCCTTGACAGTTACTGAGGAGACCATTCGCATCTGTCTACGTCTAGACGATGCTTCAGGTATATCTTCTATTCCAAATGAGGATTTGTTTTCAAACCTCACCAGAATGGGGTATGAAGGCCAAATGGGGATTTTCAAGTTTTTCAAAGCTCAATTTACACCCCAATGGAGGTTCTTTGTTCATACCCTGATGCACTGTATTTCTAAGAAAACTACTGGCTGGAGCCAATTTAGCAGTCCCATTGCCTATGCTTTGGTATGTTTATCTACTGCTAGAAAATATAATTTTTCACTGATGATCTTCAATGATCTTGTCTCAAACCTGGACAACAAAAAGAGTTTCTTCATGTATCCCAGGTTTGTACAGGCAGTTATAACTAACGAATTGACGGATATACCTCACTTTGATGGGGTATATGTACCTAAACCCCCTAAAGGCAAGGTCTTCTCAAACATGAGAAGATCTGCTAGGGACTCGGAAGGAGTTGACACCCCATTGTTCTCAACAATGATGGTGGTGTCCCAACCACAAGAAGGTATGGCCTCAGGGTCAAGGCCCTCATTAGACCAACCCACTGAGAGCCAATCCCAACCTTCCCTCTCTCACATTTTTCCTCAGTCCTTTTCTGCTAAACCCACTCCTCAAGTTTCCAAGACTTATGTTAAGAGAAAGGTACACAAGGCTCCTTCCCTTGTTGTACCTACTATTAACCAAGAGCCTCAAAGCCCTCTATTAGAGCATTCTCCAATAGAGAATATCCAAAGGGAATCCAATAGGGTGTCTCCCAACCCTGAGGAGGTGCTCTCTAAGGAGTTGAATGAGCATATGGGTGAGAAGGCTGCCACTACTTCTGCTAGCACAGAGAAGGACAGTGGTAACATTTCTAAGACCTTCCCCATGGCAACTTTGGGTGAGAAATCAACCAAAGGACCCCGGTGCCAAGAAACCAAGGGGGTAGTTGATGCTTCTGCTAGGCAGAAGGTCACTACTACAAGATCCAAGGATCCCTCAAGGATGGGCAAAACATCCAAAAAGGGTGAGGACAGAACTGAAACTGATGAATTGATGGAAAAAGATTCCAATGATCCTTCAAGGGTGGGTAAAACACCTAAAGAAGGTGAGGATAGCTATACTTACTTGGAATTGATGGAAACAATAGCCAACATCAATGTTGATGTGGTTAATCAAGGAAAGAAAATCAAAGCATTGCAGCAAGTGGTCATCTCCCAACAACAGCAAATTTCAAAACTCAAGCAACTGGTGGGAAAGCTCATGGCCAAGAAAAGAAGAAGTCAGTTTGTTCTAAGGAGGAGAAAGGGGGCAACCAAAAAGGAAAATGAGAATGCTTCCAAAAAGGGGGAGAGTTCAAGCTCAGAACAGTTGGATCAACAAATTGAGGGGGAGAATGTTGAAGCCAGGGGAGAGTTTGTTGAAGAAAAAGCTGAAGGTGTAATAGAAGAAGAAAGTGCCAAAGCAGCAGAAACAACACCAGCAGCAGAAACAACCCCAGCAGCAGAAACAACCCCAACAGCAGAAACTGTTAGTGTTGCTGAAACTTCAAAAGCAGCAGTAACAGGGTTAACACAAGCAGAGATTGAAATAGCAGAGATGCTTGTCAAAGCAAAGAATGACACTCCCAAAGCAAAGGGAGTGGTCATAAATGAAGGGGGAGCAAAGAAAACAGAAATGAAAGACAAGGCTGCAGATGCAATGAAAAAGGGGAAAGAAAAGATGATAGAATCTGATCAACCATCCAAAAAGCAAAAGATGGTTGAGTCAGATGAAGCATTAGCTAAGAAAATGCAAGAAGAGTTAGATCAAGCAGAGAAAGAGCAGGTTAAGAAAGACAGAGAAATAGCCAGAGCACTTGCCAATAAATTAAATGAAGCATTTCAGAAAGGGTTGGAAACAGAAAAAGCAAAGCAAAGAGCAATAAGCTTGAGAAAGGCTATGATGGCCAGATCAAGTGCAAAGAAGAGAAGGCCTTCACAAACTTACCTTGCAACTCAGGAAAGAAACAAGATGATAACTTTCTTGAGGAGTGCAATTGGTGTAAAGAAAGAAATGTTTGTGAAGATTACTTTTGATCAAGTCAAGGGATTATATGAGAAAGAAATGGAAAAACTGAAAGGTAATGAAAAGGACAGAGTGGAGTTTGAAAAGAAAGCCAAGGAGAGGCATGATGTGAATATCAATCAACCCTTCCCTGAAAGTGAAGAGGGAACTCCTACAAAAGAAAAGGTAGAGATAAAGGAAGAAAAGAAGAAGGAAGCTGCTATAGGGCAAAGTCAAAGGATTCTGAAGAGAACTAAGATGATGGCTAGAAGAAAGAAAACTGAAAAGAAGCCCAGAGTAGAAGAAGAGAAAAAGGTTGCTGAAGAAGAAGAGGCACCAAAGAATGAAGAAAAGAGAACTGAATCTCAGGAAGTACCACAGAGTTCAGATGTAAATTTGTACATGGTGTTAATGGATAAAATTCCAAAGCCTATCACAGCTGAACCTGTTGGATTCAAACCTCCTGAAGTTATCCACTGGGATACTATGGAGGTGGATGGTAAAGAGTATATCAGATTGAAAAGAAAGAATGATAAGTACTATGTGTTTGCAACATGGAACAAAATTGTCAGAGAATGTTCAAGATCTGATTTGGAAGAAATGTATGAAGTTGGTATGAAGCTACATGCAGATCAGTTGAAAGCTCCAGGGTTACCAATTGTGAAGCTGGTCATGGAGTATTTGTGCATGTTATTCAATCCAGAAGCAGTGAAGCATTTAATCAGAGATGTGTTCAAAACTGTTAGAGGATGGACTCTGTATGAAAGGAGTGGAGTCTATGAATTGGCCTTGGATACTTTTCACTTGGAGTATTACTTGGTGGATGGGGTCTACAATCACACACGTCTGAAGCTTCATGCCATGTTAAAGAAGAAGCTGGGTTGTGCATCAAATTCAGAAATGGCAAAGTATCTAATTCAGAGAACTATCAATCAGAGCATGGGACTGGATCCTAACATGGGACTGGATCAATGAAAGTTTTGGAAGCATCTGAAGAACTTGACTTCTCTTTCTAAAAGTCAAGTTAGTGGGAGATTGTTGGGAACTGAAGATGTAACCAAGTCATTAATGCTGCTATTTCAGAGTTAGTACTGCCAGATGATCTTAAAGTTAATACTGCTAGGTATTACTACTTCTAGTAGAATTAATACTGCTAGTCAAAATAGTGTTGCTTGAACAAAGTTAGTACTGCTAGTAGTTAGTGCTGCTTAGTAGTTAATGCTGCCAAGACTCAGTTAATGCTTCTAAGGTGATCAAGGTGATTAATGCTGCTTCAAAGATAATGTGAAGATAATACTGAAGAGATAGCGTCTGAAGATAAACATGGAAAGTTTGAAGATAATTATGAAGATTATTTTGAAGATCTTTTTAAGTTTTGTAATTATCTTTATTTTCAGTATATGTATAGAATTGTTTAGAATAGTTACATATAGAATTAATTCTGAGTTTTTTTGTTCAAGAGAGAATCAACCTCAAGGCATAGTTCCTAATTCTAGAGAAGTAGAATTCGTCTTGATAGAGCCTGTTCTTCAAGATTGAGGTTGTGGGTGAAAAGCTTGTAACTTGAATCATTAAATAAAGTTTGCAAGTTGTGATTCATACTGTTTTTCTGTTTATTGAATATTAAAGTGTTTTTACGCAACTTCTTTAATATTGTTTCTGAGTATTCATAATTCTTGTTGAGAATTCGATCCTGACATCTTTTACTCTGATCTCACACCCTCTTTCTTTTAATCATTAAGCTCACATCTAACCAAACTCTCATTTCCATTTTACCTCAACACACAACCCACACTCATTTCTTTTCGACTCCTCACACTCAATCACTATGGATTAACTTCTTGGGTAGGAGACACTGGTTATCGTGAATCCATAGAAGTTCATTTAAGTCCTAGCACAAAGAAGCCATATTCCTATAAAAATCAATGTTACTCAAAAAATGGTTTAACTGCATCAGGTAGAGCACAAATACAAGTCAGATATATGTATGCTCAGAATATAATCATGAAGATATGAGCATTTTTCAAACATTGAAGTATTTTCAAACAAGTAAATTGAATGAATGAATATGAATGCAAGAGACTTGTTTGAAAAATCTGACATTGTATGAAAAATGATCAGAATGAAATGATATAACAATCAAAGTTTATGGTTAAGAATAATGGATATTGTCTATATGAAACAAAAATATAGACATTCTTGAAAGAACGTTTAGAAATGAAATAACGCTCAAAATTCATTGAAGTGCAAGCGGGGTGTCTTACCATCAAAAAATATGTTTCAAAATTTGAGACATGGTAAGAACATTTGAATAAAAAGTCAAACCGGTGTGTGTGAATACTTGAAAGTATATAGAAAAGACAATACACAAGTATTTATCTTTCGAAACACACAGTTTGTTAATCGTTGAAGCACAAGTAAAATAAAAACATTTAAAATCACACTTCCAATTCATGAAATCTGTTTAAGAATCGGGAAGTGGTTTGAACATTTAAGAACATGTTTTCTATGATTGAAAGTCGTCCTTCTTTCAACCATATGTGAGATTAAGATAAGAAATTTAACCTTTCTATGCAGTCTTAAATCTCATGAAGTCAGACTTAAAGTCATAAAGATATGATCTTGTAAGCTTCTCTCATTCTGCACAAGTCTCAAAGTCATGTCAAAGCAATTTTATTCACAAAATTTATTCAAATGTAAATGACATAAAGCAATAAAACGTTGAATGTACGAGTTCTGATCTGAAGTAATCAGAAATCTTATCCTTACTCCTTTTGTTGTACGCATAAACTCCCCCTAAATTCATGCATCACAAAAATTTAGCAATTAAAATTCTATAAACTCCCCCTCAAAATAATATTGATCATCTTATAAGCTTGTCTCACTCCCCCTGAGATCATGAACAACATGTTAAAGTGCAGATATCCTTTCAGAAATAGTTATAAAGAAATGATGAAAAATTACAATAAAAGAAACTTTAATAGGTAATTACTTATTAGATCTTGAGATTTAGCATATCAAGTTTAGATACAAGAAAATTGAATCTATTTTCATCTAAAGGTTTGGTAAACAAATCTGCAAGTTGGTAATCAGTTTTTACAAAGTAAAGTTCTATTGTACCTTTTTTTACATTATCTTTTATAAAATGATACATGACATCAATGTGCTTTGTTTTTAGTGTGCTGCACAGGATTAGCTGATATGACGATAGCGCTCTTCGAGTCACAATAGATCAGTATTTTATCAAACTTGAATCCATAGTCTCGAAGTTGTGTTCGCATCCACAAGACCTGAGAGCAGCAATTGGCAGCATCTACATACTCTGCTTCAGCAGTCGATGTGGAAACACAAAGTTGTTTCTTTGACGCCCAGCTAACGAGCTTGTCTCCAAGGAATTGAATATGACCTGAAGTGCTCTTCCTGTCCAGCATGTACCCAGCATGATCTGCGTCTGAATAAGCAGTTAGTTCAAACCCTATATCCTTAGGATACCACAGACCAAGATCTGTAGTCCCCTTCAGATATCTAAAAATCCGTTTGACAGCAGCCAAATGGGATTCTTTAGGATCAGCCTGATATCTTGCACACAAGCATGTTGAAAACATTATATCTGGTCTACTTGAAGTAAGATACATTAAATACCCTATCATACCTCTATAAGTCCTAATATCAACAGCTTTTCCCGAAGGATCAGTATTAATCTTAGTACCTGGTGCCATTGGGGTTCCAATTGATTTGCAATTTTCCATTTTGAATTTCCGAAGAATATCAAAAATGTACTTAGATTGATTAATGAAAATCCCCGTTGAAAACTGTTTGACTTGTAATCCGAGAAAGAAATTCATCTCTCCCATCATACTCATCTGAAAACGTGACACCATGAGATTTGAAAAGTTCTTACAGTATTTAGGATTTGTAGAACCAAATATAATATCATCGACATATATTTGAATAAGGATGATATCAGCTTTTTCCTTTTTAAAAAACAAAGTGGTATCAACTTTACCTTTTGAAAAACCTGACTTGACCTTGAATTGAGATAGAACATCATACCAGGCGCGAGGAGCTTGTTTCAGACCATAAAGAGCTTTATCCAAGATGTAGACGTGATTTGGCTTATCTGAATATACAAACCCTTCTAGATGAGAGACGTAGACTTCCTCCTTAAGTATGCCATTCAGAAAAGCAGTCTTCACGTCCATTTGATAGACAGTGAAGTTCTTGTGAGCTGCGTAGGCTAGAAACATGTGGATTGCCTCTATACGCGCTACTGGAGCATACGTCTCGTCGTAATCGATGCCTTCCTCTTGCCTATATCCCTTGGCACAAGTCTTGCTTTGTTCCTTATAACAATACCATCTTCGTCCTTTTTATTCTTGAACACCCATTTAGTGTCGATAACGGTTTTTCCTTCTAGTTTTGGCACTAGTCTCCAGACTTTCAGAGCTTCGAACTGGTTTAACTCTTCTTGCATAGCAGACACCTAATCCGAATCAGCAAGAGCTTCTGATACTCGAGTAGGCTCTATTTTGCTGAGGAATGAGTCATGCATACATTGATTCAAAGTTGCTGACCTAGTTTGCACCGGCTTGTTGAGATCTTGAATTACTTGGTGAATAGGGTGTTCTTTGGTCCAGCGATGTTCATGAGGGAGTGGATTAGATGAAGATTGATCATGATTATCATCCAAAAATCCACTATCAGATTCTTCAGTTTGTACATCATGAGGGAGGGATTCAGTTGAAGTAATTGGTGCAGAAGCTTCAGTAGGTACAGCTTGTTCAGTCTGTTGATCTGTCCTTACAGCACATTCTACTGACTCAGCTGGATCATCATTAGTAGACACAACTTCAACTATTGGAGTAGGCATTTGAACTGGAATATCTTGTTGAATCGGGGAAGTTGATTCAGTAGAAACAACTGAAGTGGTTGGATGATTAGCGGTTGAATCTTCTATCCTGTCAACAACAACAGGTTTATGCACATTAGACCCAAGATATTCATCATAAAACAGTTCAAATAAAAGATCTAAATCAGATAAATGATTAGTAGACGTTGATGCTTCATCTGATTTGTTCTGTTCAGATACAGGTTCTGAACTGAATTGTCCAGAAGCTAACACTCCAGTTAACACGGGTTCTGAACTGACATGTTCAGAAGCTATTTCCTCATCGAATGTGACGTTTACGCTTTCGATAACAGTCTTCGACTTTCTCAAATATACTCTGTCGGTCCACAATACTATCAAGTTTTATCGACAATAACACATAAATGATTACCAACCTGTATGATTAATAACAAACGATTACAATGGTTTGGTGTTCGGTTTTAGCTCTGATGTGTTCTCTCTTTTTACACCTTGAGTGTGTGTGTGAAAGTGTGATATCTGATTTCTAACTTGTTAGCTTCTCTAACACACTAAACCTTAATATCTAAACTAAGATATTAAAACTAATATTTAGATATTATAGTTAAATTAATATAATATCTAACTAACTTAGATATTTAAACTAAGTTAAAGTTAATACTAAATTACAATAAACAATAATTTACTTCGACATTTATTACAAAGTAACATTAGACTTTATATCGAGAGTCGACTTTCCGGCATTAGCTTCAGACTGAATCTTCAGATTGGATGATCTTGAATCCAATGAGACTGTGCTCTAACATACTCGATATGCAGCAGATGTAGAAGAATATCCAATAAAGATGCCCTCATCTGCCTTAGCACTGAGCTTGTTGAGATTCTCTCTGTCGTTGAGGACAAAACACTTAGAATTGTGAAACATTAGAATTGTGGTTGCCCGACTCAGAAAAAGTTGGTGCATAGTTGTGATATTCTTTTAACTCTGTTCTCACACCCTCTTTATTTTAAACATTTAGCTCACTCTAACCAAACTTTCTTTCTCTGTTTGACACACTCATTTCTTTTGACTTCTCACACTCAATCACTATGGATTAACTTCTTGGGTAGAAATCACTGGTTAAGGTGAGTCCATAGAAGTTGTGTTAATTCCTAGCACAATGAAATCATGTTTTCCTATGATGCATATGATGCTCAGAATGGTTTAACTATTTCAGTTAAAGCACAAAGTTGATCTTGAAAACATTTAAAGTCACACTTCCAATTCATGAAATTGGTTTAAGACTCGGAAAGTGGTTTGAACATTTAAGAACAATGTTTTCAAATGATTGAAAGTTATCCTTCTTTCAACCATTTATGAGATTAAGATAAAGGATTGTACCTTTACGTGCGATCTTACATCTCATGAATCTAAGCTTAAAGTCATAAACATATGAACTTGTAAGCTTCTCTCAAAAATTCTGCAAAAGTCTTATGTTAATTCAAAGCAAATTTATTCACTTAAATTGAAAAGACAAAAAGCAGTAAAACTATGAAAGTACGAGTTCTGATCAGAAATAATCAGAAGTCATCACCTTTTTACTCCCCCTGAAATTAAGCATCTAAAATATATCAGTGAAAAGCACATGATAGAGATCTACAATTTCCCTTTTTGAAATGCAGTTCATCATATCTATCCAATGCATAAATTTCAGAAAAGTATGTACTCCCTCTTGAAGGTTGATTTCCTCATTTGAGTATCGGAGTACAATTTCTCATATCAGCACAGGAGTAAGGTCTTTTGATCATTGAAGTGTGAGTCCTAAACTGTTTTGTTTAGAAGTCAAACTTCGTTGAAGTACGGGTTCTGAACTGAAGTATTCAGAAGCTTTCTATCTTCCTACTCCCCTTTGATAGTAGATGCCTGCAACACAGAATCATCCCTTTGATACCCACTGGTATTTGGGTCCATGAGTGTTAGTTGCAGTTCTTATGGGGGTTACTGAGTAAGAACCATACCAGTAATGGTCACTCGTCTTGTGAACAGGATCATGTGTACGATAATAAGAACAATAGAATTTCTTACCTGACAAACTAATTAATTTATCTCTCAAGTAAACAAAATCAGGTTTACCTTTATGCGCATTGTTCTTCTTGGCATTAGGTGTATGTACACATGAGTTTTTACATTTCAGCTCATATTTCTTCAACTGGTTTCCTGTTCCAGACCAGTTCTTCTTTTTTGTAGCTGCTTCTTCTTCTTTGATGTGTACCTGAACCATCTATATTTCTATCGTAGAAAAGGTTAGAACTACGAATTTGATTAGAAGATTTAGCTGACCTTTTTGAAGAAACAGGTTTGAATGTTGAACTTGCAGCTGACTTGAATGAGCATTCTGAATCAGCTGAATCATATCTAGGTGAGTGGACAATTGACTCTGGAGTCTTGCGCTCAGTCACCACCACCATTGAAATAATCTTTTCAAGCTCGTTGGCCTTTGAAGAATAAATGTTTCTTTTATTAACAAGAAGGTCAATCTTCGTCTCAAGCTCACACTTCTTTTTCTTCTCTTTCTATGCATTCCTAGAAAGTTCAGATAGCTTTACATTAAGCTTCCTAATTGCAGCTTCAAATGTGCTTCTTTCTTCTTCAAATTCCTTCTTAGCACCCTTTCTTCCATCTGATATTTCTTTTAAGTATCCTACATTCTTCTGATCAAATGCCTTCTTCTCTTTGGCAAACTGATCTCTTTCTAAAATGATTACTTTCTCAAAGTTACCAACTTGTTGAGAAAGCTTTAAACATTTAAGCTCAACCACCTTTTTCTCTTCAGCACTCTTTTTGGAAAGATCTGAGAACTTCTTCTCAAACTCTGATAATTTCTTTTGTAGCTCAGCATTTGTACTCTCCAAATCTTTTGACTTATGCTCATTGCTCTCAACAAGATCTAACTTCTGTTTTTGAGCATCAAGAGTAGAAATCTTTCTTTTAAGTTCAGAGTTCTCAACTTCCAAAGCCTTAACTTTTGATGACATTATTGATCCTGTCATACACTTCTCAATATGTTCCCATATCAGCTTTCCTGTAGCCCTTTCGCGATCTAATATGAGAAAAGTCTCTTTTGATATCTCTTCAGTCATTCCATTCAATAGGAAAGATCGGGCTAATTGGTCAGCTTCATGTCTCTTTTTCTGCTCATCAGTGTATTCATCAAGTCCTAATTAAAGTTGAGCTGGTACTATTTCTCCATTCTCCTTCACATGAGTAGAAGGTTTCGTTGGAACTGTCATTTTTCCTTCCCTCAGAGATTTTCTAATAAATTCCTTCATTTCATGTCTTTCAATGAAATCTATGAACCGACTTTTCCACTGATCAAAGTCTCCCCTGAAGAGTATTGGTGGCTTTGAGTCAGTTCCGATAGCTAGAATTTCTCTCGACATCCTGTTTGATTAAATGTGCAATAAGAACTTGGATTTGACCGTTAGTCCAGATAAAATTTGATCACACAAGAAATTTTGTCCCCCTAGGCAGACTTAGCACGGGGGTCCCGCTAGAGAAAAAACTTATGACAATTAAGGACCCTATTACAGTTTTAAAAATTCTCAGAAAAAAAATATTCTAAGTATGGAACAGTGATTGGCGCAAAACCCAGAAATGCGCGAAAGGTTGCTGGCGCGAAGTGAGGATTATGCGAGATGTACATAGCGCGAAGTAGAGCTTTGCGCTAGTAAAGGTTGGCACGAAGTATGGTTTGCGCTTCAAGGTGTTGGCGCAAATGTGACTTATGCTTTGCGTGAAGAGTTGATCGCGCGAACTGAGGTTTGCGTTAGTAGTGGGTCGCACAAACTGAGATTTGCTTGAGCAGTTGGTCGCGCGAAGTTGAGGTTTGCGCTACAAGAGGGTCGCGCGAAGTATTGTTTGCGTGATTAACTGATGGCGCAAACATGAACTTTGCGTTAATAGTCGTTGGCGCAAAGTGGAGATGTTATTCTCGTCAGATGTGAATGGCGCAAAGGTAGCTTTGCATGATACGGGGGTCGCGTGAACTGAAGTTTGCGCCATACGTTGGTCGTGCGAATCTGACTTTGCGCGAGCAGTTGATGGCGCAAATGAGACTATGAACTGGCGCGAGTATGAACTGGTGCGAGTATGAACTGGCGCGAGTATGAACTTTGCGCGAGTTCGTGCCTGTGCTTCTAAAAGTCGATCGTTTTGCTCAAAATAACATGTTTTTCCACGATTAGCAGTCCTAAACTCTAGCAAAATGACTACAAACACTTCTAGAACAGATTGTTACCACTCGATCTCGATAAAAATCACTTTTTGAAAGTATGATCGATGGAACAGTGACTTTTTGAACGTTAACAGTTTGACACTAAAATCTCAAAATGGAACTCGATTGAAGTTATATACTGAAATCAAACAACAACAACTCGATCTAGCACCCTATTCGATCACAACTTGATCGATTTCTAACCCAAAAACACCTTAAATTACGAAAATGATTTTGAAAATAAGAACACAGAGTCGAGTTTATAAAAACTTGATTTGAATTTCTTATCAGGCTCTGATACCAATTGTCGGTCCACAATACTATCAAGTTTTATCGACAATAACACATAAACGATTACCAACCTGTATGATTAATAACAAACGATTACAATGGTTTGGTGTTCGGTTTTAGCTCTGATGTGTTCTCTCTTTTTACACCTTGAGTGTGTGTGTGTGTGAAAGTGTGATATCTGGTTTCTAACTTGTTATCTTCTCTAACACACTAAACCTTAATATCTAAAATAAGATATTAAAACTAATATATAGATATTATAGTTAAATTAATATAGTATCTAACTAACTTAGATATTTAAACTAAGTTAAAGTTAATACTAAATTACAATAAACAACAATTTACTTCGACATTTATTACAAAGTAACATTAGACTTTATATCGAGAGTCGACTTTCCGGCATTAGCTTCAGATTGAATCTTCAGATTGGATGATCTTGAATCCAATGAGACTGTGCTCTAACATACTCGATATGCAGCAAATGTAGAAGAATATCCAATGATGATGCCCTCATCTGCCTTAGCACTGAGCTTGTTGAGATTCTCTCTGTCGTTGAGCACAAAACACTTACAACCAAAAACATGAAAATATTTAATGGTTGGTGTTCGGTTGTTGATTAACGCATACAGAGTCTTTTGAAATTTGTGGTGTATCATGGAACGGTTCTGAGTGTAGCACGCAGTCGAAATAGCTTCTGCTCATAGAATTAGAGGTAAGTCTGATTGGTTGAGCATAGTGTGAGCGGCCTCGACTAGCGTTCGATCTCGCCTTTCGACTACTCCATTCTGTTCGGGTGTACAAGCAGCAGAGTATTGATGTGATATCCCGACCGATTCGAGATACTCTTCAACAGTTCTGTTTTTGAACTCTGTGTCGTTATCAGTTCTGAGAAGCTTAACTGGTTTCTGTAGATTCACCTGGATCGTCTTCAGAAATGTAATGAGTACTTCGGGTGTCTCATCTTTTGAACGTAAAAATTTGACCCACGTGTATCTTGAATAATCGTCCACAATAACCAATACGTATTTCTTTCCGCCTAAGCTTTGCGTTCGCATCGGACCACAGAGATCCATATGCAACAACTCTAGTGGAGAACTGGTACTAGGTTCAGGCTTCGGTTTATGTGGAGCTCTCTTCATCTTCCCTTTTTCACACGCTGCACACAAGTGTTCTTTCTCGTATCTCAATTCAGGAAGTCCATTCACCAATTTTCCACTGACCAACTTGTTTATGTAACGAAAATTCAGGTGTGGCAGCCGTCGGTGCCAAAGCCAACTTTGCTGCATCGAGGCTTTTGTCAGTAAGCAAACCTGATTGTCAGTATGAACCTTTGAGAGATTGATAGTGTAGAGGTTTGACTTGCGAGTACCAACTAAGAGTTTTTTGCCGTCTTCAGTACGCACCGAGCAACTCTTAGCTTTGAAATTAACCTCTAAGTCTTTGTCGCAGAACTGGCCAATACTAAACAGGTTGTGCCCTAAGCCTTCGACATAGCTCACCTTCTTAATCGTTATGTTATCTTGAATGATGTCACCATATCCTAAGATCGGTGAAAATTGGTCGTTCCCAAATCGTACATTGCCGCTGAATTTCTCTGTATAATTAGACAATAAAGCTTTCTGCCCGATCATATGCTTGGAACAGCCGCTATCCAAATACCACATATGCCGGGTCTACAAGAGAAATCAGGAAACAACAATTTTAGGTACCCATTTAAAATCGGGTCCTAACAGATTAGTACAAGATTTTGGCATCCATTTGAATATGGATCCTCTTTTCTTTTGAAAACTTTTGAAAACATTTGGTTTAGAAGAATACACATGATAAGATCCAAACCAATCATTAGAATTATGATGATAAGTAAAATCATTCCACTGATAATAATAAGATTTAGTAGTAGTAGGAGATAATCGGAACAATTGCTTTATAGAATATCTCTTGTAAGAAGTTACAAGGTTTTTATTATGAGAAGCAATAGAACCAACTACATCACACGTACTAGTTGATCTATGACAAGAACTATCAGTAATTGATTCTGCCTTTTCATCACCCTTCCTTTTAGGTTGCCATTCAGATCTCTCTTCTGACCTTTTCTTTCTTACATCTGAAACAAAGAATTTAGATTTATTAGGAAAATCATATTTCTGAGATTGATTTTTCTTGTGTTTACCAGTGTTATTCTATTTCTGTGAGCGATGTTTCTTATGTTTCTAACCCTTTGTATAGTAATCAACATTCACAGAAATTGATTCACCAACATTAGTTGATGATTCACCTTTTTCATGAACACTTGGTAAAGCTTGTCCATTTATCACAAAAGTAGAATGATTTGGAAGTGGAGCATTAAAGTCAAACATATCAATTTCCTCTATACATCCTTCATCAGAATTTAGGAAATCATTTGCAGACTCAAATAAATCATCAAAATCAGTCGCAGAAGTTTGAAGTACTTTAGAAGATGGAGAACACACTTTAGATTTAAAATGAAAATCTGTGTTCTTCAACACTGTAGAAAATACATCTAGTGTTAGATCACTCAAAATTCTTTCATCAGATAAAATATTTTCCAACTCAATTATTTTGCTTTCTAATACTAGTGGAGGAACATAAATTTTAGCTTGAATAGGTTTTGCCTCCATCTCAGTAGAAGAATAACTAGCAAAATAATCATTTGAAAGAAATTTTGATGTTTTAGAAAGATAACTATCATTCAGTCTTTCATAACAGAATGGTAGTTGCATTTTCTTTAAATTCATTCTTTTCTCATCTTCTTTTGCTTCAACTTCTTTAGATGATTTGGTGATAAATTTGGGTTCAAATGAGGATATTTATCAGCAGCATACATATAATTTGAATTATATATAGTTGGCTGTTTTCTGATAGCTTTTTCTAGGTAATGAGGATTATCATAACCTAGTCCCCATTTTTCTTTAAAATCAGCTTCTTCATTAGGTGTATTCAAGAAAATTGTTTGATCTGTTTGGCCTCGAACATATAGTTTTGCTTCCAGACCATTTACCTTTTGCTCTAAAGTCTTGTTCTCAACCTGCAGTTTAAACGCTTTTAGAACACATTCTTGTTTTTCAGAATCAGACTTAGACAATTGTTTTTCAATATCAGAAATCTTATTTTCAAAACAATCCTTTTCATTTTTAAAATCAAGAGCAGATTTGCGTAGAGAATCAATTAAATCTTTGTTCCCAATAACTGGTTTATTAAGCTCAAAGATCTGTTGATTTCTCCTAGCAACTCTGTCTTTTTCCTTTTTCAGTTTGGTTTGAAGGTCTTGAAGTTCGACCATCATGGCTTCCATTTTGGTCATGACATCATTTTCAGTTAAGTTCATTACCTTATCAGCAGTCTCATCATCAGAATCATCATCTTTCACCTCTTTTCCCATCAAGCATAAGTGAGTTGACTCTTCTTGTTCTTCCTCCACATCAGAATGATCCAACCAGAATTCGTCTTCTACCATTAATGCCTTGCCAGCTTCCTGTTGCTTGGCCAAGAGCATTTTGTTCTTATAGTACTCTGAGTTGCGAACTTTTGGCTTCCGACACTCTTTTGCGTAATGTCCGACCTTGCCAAAATTGTAGCATTTGATCAGATCATCACCTTTCTTTTCAGTACTGGTGTAGTCATTCACAAACTTTTTCTTTTCTTCCGGCTTCTTCTCAACAAATCTACTTCCTTCCACTCTTTCTCTATGCTCGTGGTTCTTTGAGCTTGATGAAGAGTATCTCTGAGAATTAGGGTTTCTTGTAGAATTTCTTTTGAAAAGCACGGGTCAGTAAAAGCATTGCTTGCTTAAGATTCTCTCCATCATCTCCATCAGATTCAGACTCTGATTCATAACTGGACATCACTATCTTCTTCTTTTTCTTCTTCTCTTTCTTTTCCTTCTCCTTCTCTCTAGCCACCAATGCTATGGAATCAACAGCCTTCTCAACTTTCTTTTTCTCAAATCTTTTCTCCTCAACCTCTTCCTCATTCTATCGTAGAGTCTCGTAGACTTCATGTAGTGGAATCTCACTCAAATCTTTCATCTGTTTCATTCGACGAGTGTGCTTTTTCCACTCGGGTTGTAAGATGCTAAGAAACTTGACATTGTTTTCTATCTGCTTCTTTGTGACTTTATTCTTGGAAAGCTCATTGAGAAGCAGTACAAATCTTTAGCCTTGAATTCTTCATAATTGTTGATACAATTGGCCACCTTCATTTGATTCCCAACTTTAGAACCCAACATCATCTTTCTTAGTTGATCCCACATTGATTTAGCAGTTGCATTGTAGCTATCTATTTTCACATAGATCTCATTGGTCATGCTTTGTAAAAGCAAAGATCTGGCTTGTTTATCAGCATTGAACCGACTCTTATGTTCAGCAGTCAATTGAGCAAAATTTTTATCAACTTGCTTTGTATTCTGAACTCCATCTGAGTCATAACCTTCAGTAGGAATCTTCTCAGTAGGTCTTTTCATTGGACCTTCTGTGATAGATATTAGAATGTTCTCTCCATTTGTTTGTCTATCAATAAAATCCATAAATCTGTCTTTCCATTGTTCATATTCCCCTTTAAACAATACTGTGGCTTGACATCTGTTCCAATCGAGAGAGCGTCTCTTGAAGTCATCCTGTTTGATAAAATATGCAATAAGAAACTTGAAAAACAATGATCGTCAGAAATTCAGAGAAAAAAAAATTGATCACAAAAAGGAAATAGAAACTCGCAGATCACAGAAAAAAAAATGCTTGAAACTCGCCTGACGCCTAAACTCGCAAACCACTGTTTACTGAGAAACTCGCAGACTTAGGCATGCGTGTTTGTGAAACTCGCAAGCAAATAGTTGCGCGCTTTGACAAACTCGCAGACCGAAAGAACTCGCAGATTACTATTCCGATGAAACTCGCAAGCTTAGTCTTGCGCATTTGGAGAACTCGTAAAGGTCTACTTGTGCGTTTTAACAAACTCGCAAGCTAAACTCGCAAGATGAAACTCGCAATGGTTGTGTGTTTCAACACTTAGAAAAATTTTCTCAATTTTCAAACTCGCAGACTGAAGAGCTAAACTCGCAGGCTTTGATTTGCGCGTTTCTAGAACTCTCATACAGCCCTTTGCGCATTTTCGGTCAGAATCAAAATTCTTTTGGTTTGCGCGTTCTTCCGATGAACCTTGCGCGTTTGATAGATCTTGCGTGTTCTTCACTTTTTCCTCCAAAAACTCGATCTTTTTCTTCGAATTCTACCCAAATCTTTACCAATTGACTTGAAACTTTGTAGGGATGCTCGATTTCAATACTCGAATAGGTTACAATACAAGAATTACAAAAACAAATACAAATCGTAACAATTTGATTCGATTTACAGTGTAGTGAACTTGTTCGAACAAAAATCTACAAAAAAACAAAAATTCAGCCTTAATTTGTGTGAATTAACCTGAATGATCTAAACACAAACTGTTCTAAGTACCAAATCGATTCAATTACAATCAAAATTATACCCAAAACACCAAACAATCGAACACTTTAGATGTAACAGTCCATATGAACGAGTTCGTGAAAAATTCGATCCAAAAATCCAAGAATTGATCCAAGTTTCTCTGAATTTTTCTTCTCTGATACCAATTGTGTGTCCCTAAAATCAAGATTCTAATTGCAAAAAAAATCAAACAAACAAGATTAACAAATGTACCTGTTTGATTCAATTCTCAAATCAAAGATTACAACTTTCTCTCTCTAGAAGTCTCTTTCTCTCTCTCTACAAATTCTCTCTAGTTCTAACCATCTATCTATTAAACAGCAAAGGAATCTATTTATACCTAGCAACTAAAATACAAGGAAACAAAAACAATTACAAAAAAATACATTGACTTTGACTTTTATTAACAAAGACTTTGACTTTTAATAAGAGTTGACTTTCCCAGCTTTGACTTCTTGTACTTTGACCTTCAGTATTCTTGATCTTGTATCCAACAGATTTATGCTCTAACATGTTTTGAACCATATTAGTGGGGAGACTCATGCTCGTACTTTGTGGAACAAGATCGAGCAGTTATATGCTCGAAAGACTGGAAATAAAAAGTTGTTTTTGATTAAAAAGATGATCCAACTTAAGTACAATGATGGAACTCTTATCGCTAATCATTTGAATGCATTTCAGGGAATTATTAATCCGCTTGCAGAAATGGGTATCAAGTTTGAAGATGAAATCCAAGGCTTGTGGATCCTTAGTACTCTATCGGATTCGTGGGAGACTTTTAGGACATCATTGTCCAACTCCGCACCCGATGGTGTTATTTCCATGGAATTGGCTAAAGGCAGTATTTTAAAAGAAGAGATGAGAAGAGAGTCGTAGGTTTCCTCTTCACAATCAGATGTTTTGGTCACAAAAAGACGGGGGAGAAGTCAAAGTAGAGGTCCGAGTAATAGAGGTAATCATCGGGAAAATTCAAAAGGAAAGTCTGTTGATTTTGAATGCTACCATTGTGGTAGGAAAGGGCACACTGTACGGTTCTGCTGAAAGTTGTTTTTGATTATAAAGATGATCCAACTTAAGTACCATGATGGAACTCCTATCACTGATCATTTGAATGCATTTCAGGGAATTATTAATCAGCTTGCAGAAATGGGTATCAAGTTTGAAGATGAAATCCAAGGCTTGTGGATCCTTAGTACTCTACCGGATTTGTGGGAGACTTTTAGGACATCATTGTCCAACTCCGCACCCGATGGTGTTATTTCCATGGAATTGGCTAAAGGCAGTATTTTAAAAGAAGAGAGGATAAGAAAGTCGTAGGTTTCCTCTTCACAATCAGATGTCTTGGTCACAAAAAGATGGGGGAGAAGTCAAAGTAGAGGTCCGAGTAATAGAGGTAATCATCGGGAAAATTCAAAAGGAAAGTCTGTTGATTTTGAATGCTACCATTATGGTAGGAAAGGGCACACTGTACGGTTCTGCAGAAAGTTGTTTTTGATTAAAAAGATGATCCAACTTAAGTACCATGATGGAACTCCTATCACTGATCATTTGAATGCATTTCAGGGAATTATTAATCAGCTTGCAGGAATGGGTATCAAGTTTGAAGATGAAATCCAAGGCTTGTGGATCATTAGTACTCTACTGGATTCGTGGGAGACTTTTAGGACATCATTGTCCAACTCCGCACCCGATGGTGTTATTTCCTTGGAATTGGCTAAAGGCAGTATTTTAAAAGAAGAGATGAGAAGAAAGTCGTAGGTTTCCTCTTCACAATCAGATGTCTTGGTCACAAAAAGATGGGGGAGAAGTCAAAGTAGAGGTCCGAGTAATAGAGGTAATCATCGGGAAAATTCAAAAGGAAAGTCTGTTGATTTTGAATGCTACCATTGTGGTAGGAAAGGGCACATTGTACGATTCTGCAGACAGTTGAAGAAGGAAAACAAAAGGGGCATTCACAACAATAAAAAGAACAATCATAAGAAAGATGATGGTGGTAATGACAATGCTGAAGTTAATACTACCATTAAAGAGTTATTTCTTTGTTGTGATGATGATATGGTCAACCTTGCACAAGATTATTCGAGTTGGGTTGTTGACAGTGGTGCTTCGTGTCATGTTACATCACGAAGAGATTTTTATTCATCTTACACTCCATGTAATTATGGTACTATTAAGATGGGTAATAATGATATATCAATGATTGTTGGAATTCGCGATGTCTGTTTGAAATTTGACTCTGGGATGGAATTGGTTTTGCGAAATGTAAAACATGTCCCAGGTATGAGACTTAATATTATTTCTACAAGCTTACTCGATGATGATGATTACAACAACAACTTTGGTAATGGTATATGGAAACTCACTCGTGGTTCCTTGATCGTGACAAGAGGTAAGAAATGCCCAAATTTATATGTGACACATCCGAAGATCTTCAACAACATTGTAAATGCTATGGAGAATATTGATATGACTGATTTGTGGCATAAGAAACTTGGTCACATGAGTGAAAAGGGATGTCCTTTTTGTCAAAGAGAAAGGTGTTACTGAGTGTGCACGTTGTTCATTTGAAGAAGTGTTCTCACTGTTTGGCAAGAAAACAGACTGAGTTACTTTCAAGAGTCAGTTTCATTCTTGAAAGGAGAATATACTTGATTTGGTGCATTCCGATGTTTGTGGTCCAATGAAGACTAAGACGCTTGGTGGATGCTCATATTTTGTCACATTCATCGATGATCACTCGAGGAAGGTATGGATTTATACCTTGAAGTCTAAAGATCAAGTATTAGATGTGTTTAAGAAGTTTCATGCCTCCGTAGAGAGACAGACTGGGAAGAAGCTCAAGTGTATTGGAATAGATAATGGAGGTGAATACATTGGGCCTTTTGATGCTTATTGTAAAGAACAAGGTATTCGGCACCAAAAGACTCCTCTGAAGACACCACAATTGAATGGTTTAGCAGAATGGATGAATAGAACATTGGTTGAGCGAGTCAGGTGTTTGCTCTCACATGCAGGGTTGCCGAGTGCCTTTTGGGGGGAAGCTTTGAATACGGTGGTACATGTTATTAATCTAACCCCTTGTGTTCCTTTGCATTGTAATGTTCCTGACAGGGTTTGGAGCGACAAAGATGTTTCGTACCGTCACTTATGCGTCTTTAGATGCAAGGCTTTTGTGCACATTCCCAAAGATGAAAGGTCGAAGCTCGATTTGAAGACTAAGCCATGTGTGTTCTTTGGTTATTGTTAAGTCTGATTTTATAGTAATCATTGTATTTATAGGTTTGGTCTTATACTGTACTTAGATTGTTTTATTTGTGTGTTTGACCAAGGGTATTTAAGTCCCTTTGGTCCTTGTTCCTTGTAAGAACTTACACTCTCATTCAATATCATTCTACTTTGCGCTTCTATTGTCTCTCTCTCTCTCTCTACTTTCTCTCTCTAGTATTTAGTTGATCTTGGACTATCAATTGGTATCAGAGCCGTTCTAGATCTTGAGAGAATTGAGAGAATCGATTTTCGTTTCTGATTTTGTGCATTCATTCGAAAATTTGATTGATTTTCTTGAATTTTTTCAAGAAAATCTCGTTTTTGAATTTTTCATCAAATTCAGTTGTGTTTGTTATCGAATTCTTGTGAAAATTGATTTGTTGGATCCGTTTTTGATTATAAAATTTTTTTGATTCACATCAATTTGCAAGAAAAACAAGTTTTGGTGTTTGATTTTGAAATTTTTCAAGATTTTGGTAAAACGAGTTTTACGTACTATTACATACTCGAATTCTTGAGTTTCTAGTTTTTAATCGAAATTTTTGATTGAAAAGTGTTAAAAAGTTGTTTTCGAACATATTTGTATTAGAAATTTTCATCAAATTCAGTTTTGAAATCAATTTTTTGGCAGATTTATTGTTTTCCCTTCAGTTTGCGCCAGATTTAAACTTTGCGCTAGTTCATAGAAGTTTGCGCGAGTTCATATTCTGGTTTGCGAGTTCATATTTTGTTTTAGTTTGTTTCAGGTTTTCTTCAAGTACAGATCTTAGACTTACGCAAAGTTCAAACTTTGCGCTACATTCTTATCACGCAAAGCTAACTTTGCGTCTCCCGTGTTTCACGAGAAGTAAAGTTTGCGTATTCCTCGGCTCAAGAGAAGTACCGTTTGTGTCTCCTTCTATTCGAGAGAACTTCAGTTTGCGTTTCAAGCTACTTATGCAAAGTTCAGTTCTCGTTATCAGCGCATCACGCAAAGCTCAGTTTCGTCTTACTCGTCACACGCAAAGTTCTGTTTGCGCGACCTTCTGCTAACGCAAAGTTCGTTTTGCGTATCACTTGGCTCACGCAAATCCCTATTTGTGTCTTGCACTTCTCACGCAAAGCCTCATTTGCTTCTCTCATTGTTCACGAGAAGCTTAGTTTGCGTATTCTGCTTCTCACGCAAAGATCAAGTTTACGCCAGTTCTCAGTCCAGACTTAGAATTTTTTTTTCGGAATTTCTGAAATATGGATTCTACGAAGTTTGCTTTCCAAGCTTAATTTTACAAGAGTGATCTGATGATGCAATTAGGCACAGAAACTCGTCCTCCAGTTCTAGTTGACGAAAATGAATTCACTCAATGGCAAGATAGGTTCTTGAACTTTATCGAGCGTCAAGCTAATGGAGATAACATGATGAAATCTCTAACTGAAGGACCTTTCATAAAGCCTAATAAAGAGACTCCTGCAACAACTGAAGAGGCTTTACGAATGAAAGTTGATAAAGAATTAAAAGTTAATCTGATGCTAGCTTTACCAAACTCTGTCTACAACCGGGTTGATCATTGCAAGGATTATCCAAATCTGTTGTGAGCACAATTGGAAAAGATCATGCTTGGTTCATCAGTCGCAACTCAACTCCGCCAGACACGTTATATGAACAACTTTGAGGAGTTTAAAGCCAAAGAATCTGAGTCTCTAAAGAGTGTTTTCGACAAATTCTGTACAGTGCTGAATGATCTGCGAAAGATAAATGTGAACAAGACAGAGCTTGAGACGAATCTGAAATTCCTCAATGCTCTTCAGCCTGAATGGAATAAATCTTGTCACGGACTGAGGAACGATGTTTGGGTCTCTACCATGCAGATTCAGGAATTATATGAAATTCTGATGACTGATGAGAGCTTGGTGCTAGAGAAGAAAGCCAAACTGGAGAAGAAGAACCAGAAATCAGTGGACCCGGTTGCTCTTCTCACGAAACACCTGACAGAACAAGCATTGTCTGATAATGCTTACAACGGGTCAACTGAAGATGATGACGAGGCGTTAGAGAAAGCTATGATCCTTCTCTCTCAGCATTACCAAAAAAAGTTCCAGCCTCATTCGAGTTCCAACACTTCTCGCTTCACTTCCGGTTCTAAAGTCAAAGTGCTCGAGCTAAAGACTGTTGCCTGCTTTAATTGTGGAAAGTCGGGTCACATTTCAAAAGAGTGTCGAGTGAAGAAGGTTAGGGACTCAGCTTATTATCGAAAGAAATTGGAACTGGCTGAAAAGAGAGAGAACGGAACTGCTTTACTTGCTGAATAGTAATTCTGGCTGGATCATTCCGACGATGAAGCTACAAATGTCGAGATCGCTCAGATGTGCTTGGTTGGAAATGATCAGTCAGATGATTCTGATACTAATGAAGATGAGGTATATTCAGAATTTGATTACAATTTCATATCTTCTCAGATGAATATCATGATAACTGCTTTATCTGATTTGCGATTGAAATTTTTATCTGAAAAGAATTTAAATTCTGAAAAGTCAGATTTGATTGACAAATTGAAAATTTCTTTGAAAGATGAAAAATCTATTTTGGAAAATACTAAAGAAATCTTTCAAAAGAAATTGGATGATTTGGAAAAATCAAATAAGACTTATCTTGAATCTTTGACGGCTATGACTACTTTAAAAGATGAATTTTCAGATAAAATCAATAAGTTAGAAGAAAAGCTTTATCGAAGGAACCAATCTGAACAAACAATTTTTATGAATAAACCACGGAGGTCATGAGGGGGAGAAGTTAAAAGAAGTTAAGGAGATGATAAAGAGACAAAGAGTTCAATTGTTAATCTGCTGATCAAGATTCTGCTGCTCAAGATTTTATTTTCTCAGCCATACTAGTCTTTTGCTGTTCCTGCTCCGATCACCACAGTTCATTCAAGGTCATTTAAAAGAGGTGTGTCGTCTAGAGCACAAGCTGATGAATCAACTGTTCGTTCAAGTTTATTCTAATCTGGTCTAGTCTTGTCAAGGCAGCAAAGATAACTCAAACTGAAAGTTGCTGAGAAGAAATTTTTCTTAAAAAGTCAGAAAGCTTTGCAAAGTCACTTAGATAGTCCGTACTGTTTTAGAAGATTGATTTTGAAGACCACAATGCCAATGATTACTAAGGGGGAGATTGTTAAGTCTGATTTTATAGTAATCATTGTATTTATAGGTTTGGTCTTATACTGTACTTAGATTGTTTTATCTGTGTGTTTGACCAAGGGTATTTAAGTCCCTTTGGTCCTTGTTCCTTGTAAGAACTTACACTCTCATTCAATATCATTCTACTTTGCGCTTCTATTGTCTCTCTCTCTACTTTCTCTCTCTAGGATTTAGTTGATCTTGGACTATCAGTTATGGCCAAGATGAATTCGGCTACAAATTATACGATTCGGTTCAAAAGAAACTTGTTTGAAGTCGAGATGTTGTTTTCATGGAAGATCAGACTTTGAAAGATGTTGAGAAGAAGGACTCGATTCCTCAACATAATGATGATCTTAATGATTTGGATCCAGTTCCTCCTAAGCATGTTGAGACACATGATGGAGATGGTGTTTAGAATGATGAACAAGATGGCACTGATGATACTAATGTTCCGGAGAAAATTGAGATAGATGCAGAAGTTCATCCAGAGTTACCAGTTCCAGGTATGCCATCATTTATCCCACTTAGGCGGTATATGTGAGACCGTCATCCTTCTACACGATACTTTGATGATGACTATGTCTTACTCACTGATGGGGGAGAACCCGAGTGCTATGTTGAGGCCATGGAAGATGAGCACAAGAAAGAGTGGGTTGAAGCCATGCAAGATGAGATGACTTCCTTGCATGAGAATAATACATTTGAGTTGGTACAGTTGCCTAAAGGCAAAAGAGCTTTGAAGAACAAGTGGGTCTACAAAGTGAAGACAAAATAACATACTTCACGACCCAGGTACAAAGCTAGATTAGTGGTCAAAGGCTTTAGTCAACGAAAAGGTATTGACTTTGATGAGATTTTCTCTCCGGTCGTGAAGATGGGATCTATTCGGGTGGTTCTTGGCTTAGCAGCTAGTCTTGATCTTGAGGTTGAGCAAATGGATGTCAGGACAACTTTCCTTCACGGTGGCTTGGACAAGGAAATCTACATGGAGCAACCTGAAGGATTTCAGGTTAAGGGTAAATAAGATTATGTGTGTAGACTTCAGAAAAGTCTATATGGTTTGAAGCAAGCACCCAGACAGTAGTACAAGAAATTTGAGTCGGTTATAGGGAAGCACGGCTACCGAAAAACTACCTTAGATCACTGTGTTTTTCTTTCAGAGGTTTGGGGATGATGATTTCATAATTTGGTTATTATATGTTGATGACATGTTGATTGTTGGCAGGAATAAGGAAAGGATCGTCAAGTTGAAACAACAGTTGAGCAAATAGTTGCGCGCTTTGACAAACTCGCAGACCGAAAGAACTCGCAGATTACTATTCCGATGAAACTCGCAAGCTTAGTCTTGCGCATTTGGAGAACTCGTAAAGGTCTACTTGTGCGTTTTAACAAACTCGCAAGCTAAACTCGCAAGATGAAACTCGCAATGGTTGTGTGTTTCAACACTTAGAAAAATTTTCTCAATTTTCAAACTCGCAGACTGAAGAGCTAAACTCGCAGGCTTTGATTTGCGCGTTTCTAGAACTCGCATACAGCCCTTTGCGCATTTTCGGTCAGAATCAAAATTCTTTTGGTTTGCGCGTTCTTCCGATGAACCTTGCGCGTTTGATAGATCTTGCGTGTTCTTCACTTTTTCCTCCAAAAACTCGATCTTTTTCTTCGAATTCTACCCAAATCTTTACCAATTGACTTGAAACTTTGTAGGGATGCTCGATTTCAATACTCGAATAGGTTACAATACAAGAATTACAAAAACAAATACAAATCGTAACAATTTGATTCGATTTACAGTGTAGTGAACTTGTTCGAACAAAAATCTACAAAAAAACAAAAATTCAGCCTTAATTTGTGTGAATTAACCTGAATGATCTAAACACAAACTGTTCTAAGTACCAAATCGATTCAATTACAATCAAAATTATACCCAAAACACCAAACAATCGAACACTTTAGATGTAACAGTCCATATGAACGAGTTCGTGAAAAATTCGATCCAAAAATCCAAGAATTGATCCAAGTTTCTCTGAATTTCTCTTCTCTGATACCAATTGTGTGTCCCTAAAATCAAGATTCTAATTGCAAAAAAAATCAAACAAACAAGATTAACAAATGTACCTGTTTGATTCAATTCTCAAATCAAAGATTACAACTTTCTCTCTCTAGAAGTCTCTTTCTCTCTCTCTACAAATTCTCTCTAGTTCTAACCATCTATCTATTAAACAGCAAAGGAATCTATTTATACCTAGCAACTAAAATACAAGGAAACAAAAACAATTACAAAAAAATACATTGACTTTGACTTTTATTAACAAAGACTTTGACTTTTAATAAGAGTTGACTTTCCCAGCTTTGACTTCTTGTACTTTGACCTTCAGTATTCTTGATCTTGTATCCAACAGATTTATGCTCTAACATGTTTTGAACCATATTAGTGGGGAGACTCATGCTCGTACTTTGTGGAACAAGATCGAGCAGTTATATGCTCGAAAGACTGGAAATAAAAAGTTGTTTTTGATTAAAAAGATGATCCAACTTAAGTACAATGATGGAACTCTTATCGCTAATCATTTGAATGCATTTCAGGGAATTATTAATCCGCTTGCAGAAATGGGTATCAAGTTTGAAGATGAAATCCAAGGCTTGTGGATCCTTAGTACTCTATCGGATTCGTGGGAGACTTTTAGGACATCATTGTCCAACTCCGCACCCGATGGTGTTATTTCCATGGAATTGGCTAAAGGCAGTATTTTAAAAGAAGAGATGAGAAGAGAGTCGTAGGTTTCCTCTTCACAATCAGATGTTTTGGTCACAAAAAGACGGGGGAGAAGTCAAAGTAGAGGTCCGAGTAATAGAGGTAATCATCGGGAAAATTCAAAAGGAAAGTCTGTTGATTTTGAATGCTACCATTGTGGTAGGAAAGGGCACACTGTACGGTTCTGCTGAAAGTTGTTTTTGATTATAAAGATGATCCAACTTAAGTACCATGATGGAACTCCTATCACTGATCATTTGAATGCATTTCAGGGAATTATTAATCAGCTTGCAGAAATGGGTATCAAGTTTGAAGATGAAATCCAAGGCTTGTGGATCCTTAGTACTCTACCGGATTTGTGGGAGACTTTTAGGACATCATTGTCCAACTCCGCACCCGATGGTGTTATTTCCATGGAATTGGCTAAAGGCAGTATTTTAAAAGAAGAGAGGATAAGAAAGTCGTAGGTTTCCTCTTCACAATCAGATGTCTTGGTCACAAAAAGATGGGGGAGAAGTCAAAGTAGAGGTCCGAGTAATAGAGGTAATCATCGGGAAAATTCAAAAGGAAAGTCTGTTGATTTTGAATGCTACCATTATGGTAGGAAAGGGCACACTGTACGGTTCTGCAGAAAGTTGTTTTTGATTAAAAAGATGATCCAACTTAAGTACCATGATGGAACTCCTATCACTGATCATTTGAATGCATTTCAGGGAATTATTAATCAGCTTGCAGGAATGGGTATCAAGTTTGAAGATGAAATCCAAGGCTTGTGGATCATTAGTACTCTACTGGATTCGTGGGAGACTTTTAGGACATCATTGTCCAACTCCGCACCCGATGGTGTTATTTCCTTGGAATTGGCTAAAGGCAGTATTTTAAAAGAAGAGATGAGAAGAAAGTCGTAGGTTTCCTCTTCACAATCAGATGTCTTGGTCACAAAAAGATGGGGGAGAAGTCAAAGTAGAGGTCCGAGTAATAGAGGTAATCATCGGGAAAATTCAAAAGGAAAGTCTGTTGATTTTGAATGCTACCATTGTGGTAGGAAAGGGCACATTGTACGATTCTGCAGACAGTTGAAGAAGGAAAACAAAAGGGGCATTCACAACAATAAAAAGAACAATCATAAGAAAGATGATGGTGGTAATGACAATGCTGAAGTTAATACTACCATTAAAGAGTTATTTCTTTGTTGTGATGATGATATGGTCAACCTTGCACAAGATTATTCGAGTTGGGTTGTTGACAGTGGTGCTTCGTGTCATGTTACATCACGAAGAGATTTTTATTCATCTTACACTCCATGTAATTATGGTACTATTAAGATGGGTAATAATGATATATCAATGATTGTTGGAATTCGCGATGTCTGTTTGAAATTTGACTCTGGGATGGAATTGGTTTTGCGAAATGTAAAACATGTCCCAGGTATGAGACTTAATATTATTTCTACAAGCTTACTCGATGATGATGATTACAACAACAACTTTGGTAATGGTATATGGAAACTCACTCGTGGTTCCTTGATCGTGACAAGAGGTAAGAAATGCCCAAATTTATATGTGACACATCCGAAGATCTTCAACAACATTGTAAATGCTATGGAGAATATTGATATGACTGATTTGTGGCATAAGAAACTTGGTCACATGAGTGAAAAGGGATGTCCTTTTTGTCAAAGAGAAAGGTGTTACTGAGTGTGCACGTTGTTCATTTGAAGAAGTGTTCTCACTGTTTGGCAAGAAAACAGACTGAGTTACTTTCAAGAGTCAGTTTCATTCTTGAAAGGAGAATATACTTGATTTGGTGCATTCCGATGTTTGTGGTCCAATGAAGACTAAGACGCTTGGTGGATGCTCATATTTTGTCACATTCATCGATGATCACTCGAGGAAGGTATGGATTTATACCTTGAAGTCTAAAGATCAAGTATTAGATGTGTTTAAGAAGTTTCATGCCTCCGTAGAGAGACAGACTGGGAAGAAGCTCAAGTGTATTGGAATAGATAATGGAGGTGAATACATTGGGCCTTTTGATGCTTATTGTAAAGAACAAGGTATTCGGCACCAAAAGACTCCTCTGAAGACACCACAATTGAATGGTTTAGCAGAATGGATGAATAGAACATTGGTTGAGCGAGTCAGGTGTTTGCTCTCACATGCAGGGTTGCCGAGTGCCTTTTGGGGGGAAGCTTTGAATACGGTGGTACATGTTATTAATCTAACCCCTTGTGTTCCTTTGCATTGTAATGTTCCTGACAGGGTTTGGAGCGACAAAGATGTTTCGTACCGTCACTTATGCGTCTTTAGATGCAAGGCTTTTGTGCACATTCCCAAAGATGAAAGGTCGAAGCTCGATTTGAAGACTAAGCCATGTGTGTTCTTTGGTTATTGTTAAGTCTGATTTTATAGTAATCATTGTATTTATAGGTTTGGTCTTATACTGTACTTAGATTGTTTTATTTGTGTGTTTGACCAAGGGTATTTAAGTCCCTTTGGTCCTTGTTCCTTGTAAGAACTTACACTCTCATTCAATATCATTCTACTTTGCGCTTCTATTGTCTCTCTCTCTCTCTCTACTTTCTCTCTCTAGTATTTAGTTGATCTTGGACTATCAATTGGTATCAGAGCCGTTCTAGAACTTGAGAGAATTGAGAGAATCGATTTTCGTTTCTGATTTTGTGCATTCATTCGAAAATTTGATTGATTTTCTTGAATTTTTTCAAGAAAATCTCGTTTTTGAATTTTTCATCAAATTCAGTTGTGTTTGTTATCGAATTCTTGTGAAAATTGGTTTGTTGGATCCGTTTTTGATTATAAAATTTTTTTGATTCACATCAATTTGCAAGAAAAACAAGTTTTGGTGTTTGATTTTGAAATTTTTCAAGATTTTGGTAAAACGAGTTTTACGTACTATTACATACTCGAATTCTTGAGTTTCTAGTTTTTAATCGAAAATTTTGATTGAAAAGTGTTAAAAAGTTGTTTTCGAACATATTTGTATTAGAAATTTTCATCAAATTCAGTTTTGAAATCAATTTTTTGGCAGATTTATTGTTTTCCCTTCAGTTTGCTCCAGATTTAAACTTTGCGCTAGTTCATAGAAGTTTGCGCGAGTTCATATTCTGGTTTGCGAGTTCATATTTTGTTTTAGTTTGTTTCAGGTTTTCTTCAAGTACAGATCTTAGACTTACGCAAAGTTCAAACTTTGCGCTACATTCTTATCACGCAAAGCTAACTTTGCGTCTCCCGTGTTTCACGAGAAGTAAAGTTTGCGTATTCCTCGGCTCAAGAGAAGTACCGTTTGTGTCTCCTTCTGTTCGAGAGAACTTCAGTTTGCGTTTCAAGCTACTTATGCAAAGTTCAGTTCTCGTTATCAGCGCATCACGCAAAGCTCAGTTTGCGTCTTACTCGTCACACGCAAAGTTCTGTTTGCGCGACCTTCTGCTAACGCAAAGTTCGTTTTGCGTATCACTTGGCTCACGCAAATCCCTATTTGTGTCTTGCACTTCTCACGCAAAGCCTCATTTGCTTCTCTCATTGTTCACGAGAAGCTTAGTTTGCGTATTCTGCTTCTCACGCAAAGATCAAGTTTACGCCAGTTCTCAGTCCAGACTTAGAATTTTTTTTTCGGAATTTCTGAAATATGGATTCTACGAAGTTTGCTTTCCAAGCTTAATTTTACAAGAGTGATCTGATGATGCAATTAGGCACAGAAACTCGTCCTCCAGTTCTAGTTGACGAAAATGAATTCACTCAATGGCAAGATAGGTTCTTGAACTTTATCGAGCGTCAAGCTAATGGAGATAACATGATGAAATCTCTAACTGAAGGACCTTTCATAAAGCCTAATAAAGAGACTCCTGCAACAATTGAAGAGGCTTTACGAATGAAAGTTGATAAAGAATTAAAAGTTAATCTGATGCTAGCTTTACCAAACTCTGTCTACAACCGGGTTGATCATTGCAAGGATTATCCAAATCTGTTGTGAGCACAATTGGAAAAGATCATGCTTGGTTCATCAGTCGCAACTCAACTCCGCCAGACACGTTATATGAACAACTTTGAGGAGTTTAAAGCCAAAGAATCTGAGTCTCTAAAGAGTGTTTTCGACAAATTCTGTACAGTGCTGAATGATCTGCGAAAGATAAATGTGAACAAGACAGAGCTTGAGACGAATCTGAAATTCCTCAATGCTCTTCAGCCTGAATGGAATAAATCTTGTCACGGACTGAGGAACGATGTTTGGGTCTCTACCATGTAGATTCAGGAATTATATGAAATTCTGATGACTGATGAGAGCTTGGTGCTAGAGAAGAAAGCCAAACTGGAGAAGAAGAACCAGAAATCAGTGGACCCGGTTGCTCTTCTCACAAAACACCTGACAGAACAAGCATTGTCTGATAATGCTTACAACGGGTCAACTGAAGATGATGACGAGGCGTTAGAGAAAGCTATGATCCTTCTCTCTCAGCATTACCAAAAAAAGTTCCAGCCTCATTCGAGTTCCAACACTTCTCGCTTCACTTCCGGTTCTAAAGTCAAAGTGCTCGAGCTAAAGACTGTTGCCTGCTTTAATTGTGGAAAGTCGGGTCACATTTCAAAAGAGTGTCGAGTGAAGAAGGTTAGGGACTCAGCTTATTATCGAAAGAAATTGGAACTGGCTGAAAAGAGAGAGAACGGAACTGCTTTACTTGCTGAATAGTAATTCTGGTTGGATCATTCCGACGATGAAGCTACAAATGTCGAGATCGCTCAGATGTGCTTGGTTGGAAATGATCAGTCAGATGATTCTGATACTAATGAAGATGAGGTATATTCAGAATTTGATTACAATTTCATATCTTCTCAGATGAATATCATGATAACTGCTTTATCTGATTTGCGATTGAAATTTTTATCTGAAAAGAATTTAAATTCTGAAAAGTCAGATTTGATTGACAAATTGAAAATTTCTTTGAAAGATGAAAAATCTATTTTGGAAAATACTAAAGAAATCTTTCAAAAGAAATTGGATGATTTGGAAAAATCAAATAAGACTTATCTTGAATCTTTGACGGCTATGACTACTTTAAAAGATGAATTTTCAGATAAAATCAATAAGTTAGAAGAAAAGCTTTATCGAAGGAACCAATCTGAACAAACAATTTTTATGAATAAACCACGGAGGTCATGAGGGGGAGAAGTTAAAAGAAGTTAAGGAGATGATAAAGAGACAAAGAGTTCAATTGTTAATCTGCTGATCAAGATTCTGCTGCTCAAGATTTTATTTTCTCAGCCATACTAGTCTTTTGCTGTTCCTGCTCCGATCACCACAGTTCATTCAAGGTCATTTAAAAGAGGTGTGTCGTCTAGAGCACAAGCTGATGAATCAACTGTTCGTTCAAGTTTATTCTAATCTGGTCTAGTCTTGTCAAGGCAGCAAAGATAACTCAAACTGAAAGTTGCTGAGAAGAAATTTTTCTTAAAAAGTCAGAAAGCTTTGCAAAGTCACTTAGATAGTCCGTACTGTTTTAGAAGATTGATTTTGAAGACCACAATGCCAATGATTACTAAGGGGGAGATTGTTAAGTCTGATTTTATAGTAATCATTGTATTTATAGGTTTGGTCTTATACTGTACTTAGATTGTTTTATCTGTGTGTTTGACCAAGGGTATTTAAGTCCCTTTGGTCCTTGTTCCTTGTAAGAACTTACACTCTCATTCAATATCATTCTACTTTGCGCTTCTATTGTCTCTCTCTCTACTTTCTCTCTCTAGGATTTAGTTGATCTTGGACTATCAGTTATGGCCAAGATGAATTCGGCTACAAATTATACGATTCGGTTCAAAAGAAACTTGTTTGAAGTCGAGATGTTGTTTTCATGGAAGATCAGACTTTGAAAGATGTTGAGAAGAAGGACTCGATTCCTCAACATAATGATGATCTTAATGATTTGGATCCAGTTCCTCCTAAGCATGTTGAGACACATGATGGAGATGGTGTTTAGAATGATGAACAAGATGGCACTGATGATACTAATGTTCCGGAGAAAATTAAGATAGATGCAGAAGTTCATCCAGAGTTACCAGTTCCAGGTATGCCATCATTTATCCCACTTAGGCGGTATATGAGAGACCGTCATCCTTCTACACGATACTTTGATGATGACTATGTCTTACTCACTGATGGGGGAGAACCCGAGTGCTATGTTGAGGCCATGGAAGATGAGCACAAGAAAGAGTGGGTTGAAGCCATGCAAGATGAGATGACTTCCTTGCATGAGAATAATACATTTGAGTTGGTACAGTTGCAAAAGAGCTTTGAAGAACAAGTGGGTCTACAAAGTGAAGACAAAATAGCATACTTCACGACCCAGGTACAAAGCTAGATTAGTGGTCAAAGGCTTTAGTCAACGAAAAGGTATTGACTGTGATGAGATTTTCTCTCCGGTCGTGAAGATGGGATCTATTCGGGTGGTTCTTGGCTTAGCAGCTAGTCTTGATCTTGAGGTTGAGCAAATGGATGTCAGGACAACTTTCCTTCACGGTGGCTTGGACAAGGAAATCTACATGGAGCAACCTGAAGGATTTCAGGTTAAGGGTAAATAAGATTATGTGTGTAGACTTCAGAAAAGTCTATATGGTTTGAAGCAAGCACCCAGACAGTAGTACAAGAAATTTGAGTCGGTTATAGGGAAGCACGGCTACCGAAAAACTACCTTAGATCACTGTGTTTTTCTTTCAGAGGTTTGGGGATGATGATTTCATAATTTGGTTATTATATGTTGATGACATGTTGATTGTTGGCAGGAATAAGGAAAGGATCGTCAAGTTGAAACAACAGTTGAGCAAATAGTTGCGCGCTTTGACAAACTCGCAGACCGAAAGAACTCGCAGATTACTATTCCGATGAAACTCGCAAGCTTAGTCTTGCGCATTTGGAGAACTCGTAAAGGTCTACTTGTGCGTTTTAACAAACTCGCAAGCTAAACTCGCAAGATGAAACTCGCAATGGTTGTGTGTTTCAACACTTAGAAAAATTTTCTCAATTTTCAAACTCGCAGACTGAAGAGCTAAACTCGCAGGCTTTGATTTGCGCGTTTCTAGAACTCGCATACAGCCCTTTGCGCATTTTCGGTCAGAATCAAAATTCTTTTGGTTTGCGCGTTCTTCCGATGAACCTTGCGCGTTTGATAGATCTTGCGTGTTCTTCACTTTTTCCTCCAAAAACTCGATCTTTTTCTTCGAATTCTACCCAAATCTTTACCAATTGACTTGAAACTTTGTAGGGATGCTCGATTTCAATACTCGAATAGGTTACAATACAAGAATTACAAAAACAAATACAAATCGTAACAATTTGATTCGATTTACAGTGTAGTGAACTTGTTCGAACAAAAATCTACAAAAAAACAAAAATTCAGCCTTAATTTGTGTGAATTAACCTGAATGATCTAAACACAAACTGTTCTAAGTACCAAATCGATTCAATTACAATCAAAATTATACCCAAAACACCAAACAATCGAACACTTTAGATGTAACAGTCCATATGAACGAGTTCGTGAAAAATTCGATCCAAAAATCCAAGAATTGATCCAAGTTTCTCTGAATTTCTCTTCTCTGATACCAATTGTGTGTCCCTAAAATCAAGATTCTAATTGCAAAAAAAATCAAACAAACAAGATTAACAAATGTACCTGTTTGATTCAATTCTCAAATCAAAGATTACAACTTTCTCTCTCTAGAAGTCTCTTTCTCTCTCTCTACAAATTCTCTCTAGTTCTAACCATCTATCTATTAAACAGCAAAGGAATCTATTTATACCTAGCAACTAAAATACAAGGAAACAAAAACAATAACAAAAAAATACATTGACTTTGACTTTTATTAACAAAGACTTTGACTTTTAATAAGAGTTGACTTTCCCAGCTTTGACTTCTTGTACTTTGACCTTCAGTATTCTTGATCTTGTATCCAACAGATTTATGCTCTAACATGTTTTGAACCATATTAGTGGGGAGACTCATGCTCGTACTTTGTGGAACAAGATCGAGCAGTTATATGCTCGAAAGACTGGAAATAAAAAGTTGTTTTTGATTAAAAAGATGATCCAACTTAAGTACAATGATGGAACTCTTATCGCTAATCATTTGAATGCATTTCAGGGAATTATTAATCCGCTTGCAGAAATGGGTATCAAGTTTGAAGATGAAATCCAAGGCTTGTGGATCCTTAGTACTCTATCGGATTCGTGGGAGACTTTTAGGACATCATTGTCCAACTCCGCACCCGATGGTGTTATTTCCATGGAATTGGCTAAAGGCAGTATTTTAAAAGAAGAGATGAGAAGAGAGTCGTAGGTTTCCTCTTCACAATCAGATGTTTTGGTCACAAAAAGACGGGGGAGAAGTCAAAGTAGAGGTCCGAGTAATAGAGGTAATCATCGGGAAAATTCAAAAGGAAAGTCTGTTGATTTTGAATGCTACCATTGTGGTAGGAAAGGGCACACTGTACGGTTCTGCTGAAAGTTGTTTTTGATTATAAAGATGATCCAACTTAAGTACCATGATGGAACTCCTATCACTGATCATTTGAATGCATTTCAGGGAATTATTAATCAGCTTGCAGAAATGGGTATCAAGTTTGAAGATGAAATCCAAGGCTTGTGGATCCTTAGTACTCTACCGGATTTGTGGGAGACTTTTAGGACATCATTGTCCAACTCCGCACCCGATGGTGTTATTTCCATGGAATTGGCTAAAGGCAGTATTTTAAAAGAAGAGAGGATAAGAAAGTCGTAGGTTTCCTCTTCACAATCAGATGTCTTGGTCACAAAAAGATGGGGGAGAAGTCAAAGTAGAGGTCCGAGTAATAGAGGTAATCATCGGGAAAATTCAAAAGGAAAGTCTGTTGATTTTGAATGCTACCATTATGGTAGGAAAGGGCACACTGTACGGTTCTGCAGAAAGTTGTTTTTGATTAAAAAGATGATCCAACTTAAGTACCATGATGGAACTCCTATCACTGATCATTTGAATGCATTTCAGGGAATTATTAATCAGCTTGCAGGAATGGGTATCAAGTTTGAAGATGAAATCCAAGGCTTGTGGATCATTAGTACTCTACTGGATTCGTGGGAGACTTTTAGGACATCATTGTCCAACTCCGCACCCGATGGTGTTATTTCCTTGGAATTGGCTAAAGGCAGTATTTTAAAAGAAGAGATGAGAAGAAAGTCGTAGGTTTCCTCTTCACAATCAGATGTCTTGGTCACAAAAAGATGGGGGAGAAGTCAAAGTAGAGGTCCGAGTAATAGAGGTAATCATCGGGAAAATTCAAAAGGAAAGTCTGTTGATTTTGAATGCTACCATTGTGGTAGGAAAGGGCACATTGTACGATTCTGCAGACAGTTGAAGAAGGAAAACAAAAGGGGCATTCACAACAATAAAAAGAACAATCATAAGAAAGATGATGGTGGTAATGACAATGCTGAAGTTAATACTACCATTAAAGAGTTATTTCTTTGTTGTGATGATGATATGGTCAACCTTGCACAAGATTATTCGAGTTGGGTTGTTGACAGTGGTGCTTCGTGTCATGTTACATCACGAAGAGATTTTTATTCATCTTACACTCCATGTAATTATGGTACTATTAAGATGGGTAATAATGATATATCAATGATTGTTGGAATTCGCGATGTCTGTTTGAAATTTGACTCTGGGATGGAATTGGTTTTGCGAAATGTAAAACATGTCCCAGGTATGAGACTTAATATTATTTCTACAAGCTTACTCGATGATGATGATTACAACAACAACTTTGGTAATGGTATATGGAAACTCACTCGTGGTTCCTTGATCGTGACAAGAGGTAAGAAATGCCCAAATTTATATGTGACACATCCGAAGATCTTCAACAACATTGTAAATGCTATGGAGAATATTGATATGACTGATTTGTGGCATAAGAAACTTGGTCACATGAGTGAAAAGGGATGTCCTTTTTGTCAAAGAGAAAGGTGTTACTGAGTGTGCACGTTGTTCATTTGAAGAAGTGTTCTCACTGTTTGGCAAGAAAACAGACTGAGTTACTTTCAAGAGTCAGTTTCATTCTTGAAAGGAGAATATACTTGATTTGGTGCATTCCGATGTTTGTGGTCCAATGAAGACTAAGACGCTTGGTGGATGCTCATATTTTGTCACATTCATCGATGATCACTCGAGGAAGGTATGGATTTATACCTTGAAGTCTAAAGATCAAGTATTAGATGTGTTTAAGAAGTTTCATGCCTCCGTAGAGAGACAGACTGGGAAGAAGCTCAAGTGTATTGGAATAGATAATGGAGGTGAATACATTGGGCCTTTTGATGCTTATTGTAAAGAACAAGGTATTCGGCACCAAAAGACTCCTCTGAAGACACCACAATTGAATGGTTTAGCAGAATGGATGAATAGAACATTGGTTGAGCGAGTCAGGTGTTTGCTCTCACATGCAGGGTTGCCGAGTGCCTTTTGGGGGGAAGCTTTGAATACGGTGGTACATGTTATTAATCTAACCCCTTGTGTTCCTTTGCATTGTAATGTTCCTGACAGGGTTTGGAGCGACAAAGATGTTTCGTACCGTCACTTATGCGTCTTTAGATGCAAGGCTTTTGTGCACATTCCCAAAGATGAAAGGTCGAAGCTCGATTTGAAGACTAAGCCATGTGTGTTCTTTGGTTATTGTTAAGTCTGATTTTATAGTAATCATTGTATTTATAGGTTTGGTCTTATACTGTACTTAGATTGTTTTATTTGTGTGTTTGACCAAGGGTATTTAAGTCCCTTTGGTCCTTGTTCCTTGTAAGAACTTACACTCTCATTCAATATCATTCTACTTTGCGCTTCTATTGTCTCTCTCTCTCTCTACTTTCTCTCTCTAGTATTTAGTTGATCTTGGACTATCAATTGGTATCAGAGCCGTTCTAGAACTTGAGAGAATTGAGAGAATCGATTTTCGTTTCTGATTTTGTGCATTCATTCGAAAATTTGATTGATTTTCTTGAATTTTTTCAAGAAAATCTCGTTTTTGAATTTTTCATCAAATTCAGTTGTGTTTGTTATCGAATTCTTGTGAAAGTTGGTTTGTTGGATCCGTTTTTGATTATAAAATTTTTTTGATTCACATCAATTTGCAAGAAAAACAAGTTTTGGTGTTTGATTTTGAAATTTTTCAAGATTTTGGTAAAACGAGTTTTACGTACTATTACATACTCGAATTCTTGAGTTTCTAGTTTTTAATCGAAATTTTTGATTGAAAAGTGTTAAAAAGTTGTTTTCGAACATATTTGTATTAGAAATTTTCATCAAATTCAGTTTTGAAATCAATTTTTTGGCAGATTTATTGTTTTCCCTTCAGTTTGCGCCAGATTTAAACTTTCCGCTAGTTCATAGAAGTTTGCGCGAGTTCATATTCTGGTTTGCGAGTTCATATTTTGTTTTAGTTTGTTTCAGGTTTTCTTCAAGTACAGATCTTAGACTTACGCAAAGTTCAAACTTTGCGCTACATTCTTATCACGCAAAGCTAACTTTGCGTCTCCCGTGTTTCACGAGAAGTAAAGTTTGCGTATTCCTCGGCTCAAGAGAAGTACCGTTTGTGTCTCCTTCTGTTCGAGAGAACTTCAGTTTGCGTTTCAAGCTACTTATGCAAAGTTCAGTTCTCGTTATCAGCGCATCACGCAAAGCTCAGTTTGCGTCTTACTCGTCACACGCAAAGTTCTGTTTGCGCGACCTTCTGCTAACGCAAAGTTCGTTTTGCGTATCACTTGGCTCACGCAAATCCCTATTTGTGTCTTGCACTTCTCACGCAAAGCCTCATTTGCTTCTCTCATTGTTCACGAGAAGCTTAGTTTGCGTATTCTGCTTCTCACGCAAAGATCAAGTTTACGCCAGTTCTCAGTCCAGACTTAGAATTTTTTTTTCGGAATTTCTGAAATATGGATTCTACGAAGTTTGCTTTCCAAGCTTAATTTTACAAGAGTGATCTGATGATGCAATTAGGCACAGAAACTCGTCCTCCAGTTCTAGTTGACGAAAATGAATTCACTCAATGGCAAGATAGGTTCTTGAACTTTATCGAGCGTCAAGCTAATGGAGATAACATGATGAAATCTCTAACTGAAGGACCTTTCATAAAGCCTAATAAAGAGACTCCTGCAACAACTGAAGAGGCTTTACGAATGAAAGTTGATAAAGAATTAAAAGTTAATCTGATGCTAGCTTTACCAAACTCTGTCTACAACCGGGTTGATCATTGCAAGGATTATCCAAATCTGTTGTGAGCACAATTGGAAAAGATCATGCTTGGTTCATCAGTCGCAACTCAACTCCGCCAGACACGTTATATGAACAACTTTGAGGAGTTTAAAGCCAAAGAATCTGAGTCTCTAAAGAGTGTTTTCGACAAATTCTGTACAGTGCTGAATGATCTGCGAAAGATAAATGTGAACAAGACAGAGCTTGAGACGAATCTGAAATTCCTCAATGCTCTTCAGCCTGAATGGAATAAATCTTGTCACGGACTGAGGAACGATGTTTGGGTCTCTACCATGCAGATTCAGGAATTATATGAAATTCTGATGACTGATGAGAGCTTGGTGCTAGAGAAGAAAGCCAAACTGGAGAAGAAGAACCAGAAATCAGTGGACCCGGTTGCTCTTCTCACGAAACACCTGACAGAACAAGCATTGTCTGATAATGCTTACAACGGGTCAACTGAAGATGATGACGAGGCGTTAGAGAAAGCTATGATCCTTCTCTCTCAGCATTACCAAAAAAAGTTCCAGCCTCATTCGAGTTCCAACACTTCTCGCTTCACTTCCGGTTCTAAAGTCAAAGTGCTCGAGCTAAAGACTGTTGCCTGCTTTAATTGTGGAAAGTCGGGTCACATTTCAAAAGAGTGTCGAGTGAAGAAGGTTAGGGACTCAGCTTATTATCGAAAGAAATTAGAACTGGCTGAAAAGAGAGAGAACGGAACTGCTTTACTTGCTGAATAGTAATTCTGGTTGGATCATTCCGACGATGAAGCTACAAATGTCGAGATCGCTCAGATGTGCTTGGTTGGAAATGATCAGTCAGATGATTCTGATACTAATGAAGATGAGGTATATTCAGAATTTGATTACAATTTCATATCTTCTCAGATGAATATCATGATAACTGCTTTATCTGATTTGCGATTGAAATTTTTATCTGAAAAGAATTTAAATTCTGAAAAGTCAGATTTGATTGACAAATTGAAAATTTCTTTGAAAGATGAAAAATCTATTTTGGAAAATACTAAAGAAATCTTTCAAAAGAAATTGGATGATTTGGAAAAATCAAATAAGACTTATCTTGAATCTTTGACGGCTATGACTACTTTAAAAGATGAATTTTCAGATAAAATCAATAAGTTAGAAGAAAAGCTTTATCGAAGGAACCAATCTGAACAAACAATTTTTATGAATAAACCACGGAGGTCATGAGGGGGAGAAGTTAAAAGAAGTTAAGGAGATGATAAAGAGACAAAGAGTTCAATTGTTAATCTGCTGATCAAGATTCTGCTGCTCAAGATTTTATTTTCTCAGCCATACTAGTCTTTTGCTGTTCCTGCTCCGATCACCACAGTTCATTCAAGGTCATTTAAAAGAGGTGTGTCGTCTAGAGCACAAGCTGATGAATCAACTGTTCGTTCAAGTTTATTCTAATCTGGTCTAGTCTTGTCAAGGCAGCAAAGATAACTCAAACTGAAAGTTGCTGAGAAGAAATTTTTCTTAAAAAGTCAGAAAGCTTTGCAAAGTCACTTAGATAGTCCGTACTGTTTTAGAAGATTGATTTTGAAGACCACAATGCCAATGATTACTAAGGGGGAGATTGTTAAGTCTGATTTTATAGTAATCATTGTATTTATAGGTTTGGTCTTATACTGTACTTAGATTGTTTTATCTGTGTGTTTGACCAAGGGTATTTAAGTCCCTTTGGTCCTTGTTCCTTGTAAGAACTTACACTCTCATTCAATATCATTCTACTTTGCGCTTCTATTGTCTCTCTCTCTACTTTCTCTCTCTAGGATTTAGTTGATCTTGGACTATCAGTTATGGCCAAGATGAATTCGGCTACAAATTATACGATTCGGTTCAAAAGAAACTTGTTTGAAGTCGAGATGTTGTTTTCATGGAAGATCAGACTTTGAAAGATGTTGAGAAGAAGGACTCGATTCCTCAACATAATGATGATCTTAATGATTTGGATCCAGTTCCTCCTAAGCATGTTGAGACACATGATGGAGATGGTGTTTAGAATGATGAACAAGATGGCACTGATGATACTAATGTTCCGGAGAAAATTAAGATAGATGCAGAAGTTCATCCAGAGTTACCAGTTCCAGGTATGCCATCATTTATCCCACTTAGGCGGTATATGAGAGACCGTCATCCTTCTACACGATACTTTGATGATGACTATGTCTTACTCACTGATGGGGGAGAACCCGAGTGCTATGTTGAGGCCATGGAAGATGAGCACAAGAAAGAGTGGGTTGAAGCCATGCAAGATGAGATGACTTCCTTGCATGAGAATAATACATTTGAGTTGGTACAGTTGCAAAAGAGCTTTGAAGAACAAGTGGGTCTACAAAGTGAAGACAAAATAGCATACTTCACGACCCAGGTACAAAGCTAGATTAGTGGTCAAAGGCTTTAGTCAACGAAAAGGTATTGACTGTGATGAGATTTTCTCTCCGGTCGTGAAGATGGGATCTATTCGGGTGGTTCTTGGCTTAGCAGCTAGTCTTGATCTTGAGGTTGAGCAAATGGATGTCAGGACAACTTTCCTTCACGGTGGCTTGGACAAGGAAATCTACATGGAGCAACCTGAAGGATTTCAGGTTAAGGGTAAATAAGATTATGTGTGTAGACTTCAGAAAAGTCTATATGGTTTGAAGCAAGCACCCAGACAGTAGTACAAGAAATTTGAGTCGGTTATAGGGAAGCACGGCTACCGAAAAACTACCTTAGATCACTGTGTTTTTCTTTCAGAGGTTTGGGGATGATGATTTCATAATTTGGTTATTATATGTTGATGACATGTTGATTGTTGGCAGGAATAAGGAAAGGATCGTCAAGTTGAAACAACAGTTGAGCAAATAGTTGCGCGCTTTGACAAACTCGCAGACCGAAAGAACTCGCAGATTACTATTCCGATGAAACTCGCAAGCTTAGTCTTGCGCATTTGGAGAACTCGTAAAGGTCTACTTGTGCGTTTTAACAAACTCGCAAGCTAAACTCGCAAGATGAAACTCGCAATGGTTGTGTGTTTCAACACTTAGAAAAATTTTCTCAATTTTCAAACTCGCAGACTGAAGAGCTAAACTCGCAGGCTTTGATTTGCGCGTTTCTAGAACTCGCATACAGCCCTTTGCGCATTTTCGGTCAGAATCAAAATTCTTTTGGTTTGCGCGTTCTTCCGATGAACCTTGCGCGTTTGATAGATCTTGCGTGTTCTTCACTTTTTCCTCCAAAAACTCGATCTTTTTCTTCGAATTCTACCCAAATCTTTACCAATTGACTTGAAACTTTGTAGGGATGCTCGATTTCAATACTCGAATAGGTTACAATACAAGAATTACAAAAACAAATACAAATCGTAACAATTTGATTCGATTTACAGTGTAGTGAACTTGTTCGAACAAAAATCTACAAAAAAACAAAAATTCAGCCTTAATTTGTGTGAATTAACCTGAATGATCTAAACACAAACTGTTCTAAGTACCAAATCGATTCAATTACAATCAAAATTATACCCAAAACACCAAACAATCGAACACTTTAGATGTAACAGTCCATATGAACGAGTTCGTGAAAAATTCGATCCAAAAATCCAAGAATTGATCCAAGTTTCTCTGAATTTCTCTTCTCTGATACCAATTGTGTGTCCCTAAAATCAAGATTCTAATTGCAAAAAAAATCAAACAAACAAGATTAACAAATGTACCTGTTTGATTCAATTCTCAAATCAAAGATTACAACTTTCTCTCTCTAGAAGTCTCTTTCTCTCTCTCTACAAATTCTCTCTAGTTCTAACCATCTATCTATTAAACAGCAAAGGAATCTATTTATACCTAGCAACTAAAATACAAGGAAACAAAAACAATTACAAAAAAATACATTGACTTTGACTTTTATTAACAAAGACTTTGACTTTTAATAAGAGTTGACTTTCCCAGCTTTGACTTCTTGTACTTTGACCTTCAGTATTCTTGATCTTGTATCCAACAGATTTATGCTCTAACATGTTTTGAACCATATTAGTGGGGAGACTCATGCTCGTACTTTGTGGAACAAGATCGAGCAGTTATATGCTCGAAAGACTGGAAATAAAAAGTTGTTTTTGATTAAAAAGATGATCCAACTTAAGTACAATGATGGAACTCTTATCGCTAATCATTTGAATGCATTTCAGGGAATTATTAATCCGCTTGCAGAAATGGGTATCAAGTTTGAAGATGAAATCCAAGGCTTGTGGATCCTTAGTACTCTATCGGATTCGTGGGAGACTTTTAGGACATCATTGTCCAACTCCGCACCCGATGGTGTTATTTCCATGGAATTGGCTAAAGGCAGTATTTTAAAAGAAGAGATGAGAAGAGAGTCGTAGGTTTCCTCTTCACAATCAGATGTTTTGGTCACAAAAAGACGGGGGAGAAGTCAAAGTAGAGGTCCGAGTAATAGAGGTAATCATCGGGAAAATTCAAAAGGAAAGTCTGTTGATTTTGAATGCTACCATTGTGGTAGGAAAGGGCACACTGTACGGTTCTGCTGAAAGTTGTTTTTGATTATAAAGATGATCCAACTTAAGTACCATGATGGAACTCCTATCACTGATCATTTGAATGCATTTCAGGGAATTATTAATCAGCTTGCAGAAATGGGTATCAAGTTTGAAGATGAAATCCAAGGCTTGTGGATCCTTAGTACTCTACCGGATTTGTGGGAGACTTTTAGGACATCATTGTCCAACTCCGCACCCGATGGTGTTATTTCCATGGAATTGGCTAAAGGCAGTATTTTAAAAGAAGAGAGGATAAGAAAGTCGTAGGTTTCCTCTTCACAATCAGATGTCTTGGTCACAAAAAGATGGGGGAGAAGTCAAAGTAGAGGTCCGAGTAATAGAGGTAATCATCGGGAAAATTCAAAAGGAAAGTCTGTTGATTTTGAATGCTACCATTATGGTAGGAAAGGGCACACTGTACGGTTCTGCAGAAAGTTGTTTTTGATTAAAAAGATGATCCAACTTAAGTACCATGATGGAACTCCTATCACTGATCATTTGAATGCATTTCAGGGAATTATTAATCAGCTTGCAGGAATGGGTATCAAGTTTGAAGATGAAATCCAAGGCTTGTGGATCATTAGTACTCTACTGGATTCGTGGGAGACTTTTAGGACATCATTGTCCAACTCCGCACCCGATGGTGTTATTTCCTTGGAATTGGCTAAAGGCAGTATTTTAAAAGAAGAGATGAGAAGAAAGTCGTAGGTTTCCTCTTCACAATCAGATGTCTTGGTCACAAAAAGATGGGGGAGAAGTCAAAGTAGAGGTCCGAGTAATAGAGGTAATCATCGGGAAAATTCAAAAGGAAAGTCTGTTGATTTTGAATGCTACCATTGTGGTAGGAAAGGGCACATTGTACGATTCTGCAGACAGTTGAAGAAGGAAAACAAAAGGGGCATTCACAACAATAAAAAGAACAATCATAAGAAAGATGATGGTGGTAATGACAATGCTGAAGTTAATACTACCATTAAAGAGTTATTTCTTTGTTGTGATGATGATATGGTCAACCTTGCACAAGATTATTCGAGTTGGGTTGTTGACAGTGGTGCTTCGTGTCATGTTACATCACGAAGAGATTTTTATTCATCTTACACTCCATGTAATTATGGTACTATTAAGATGGGTAATAATGATATATCAATGATTGTTGGAATTCGCGATGTCTGTTTGAAATTTGACTCTGGGATGGAATTGGTTTTGCGAAATGTAAAACATGTCCCAGGTATGAGACTTAATATTATTTCTACAAGCTTACTCGATGATGATGATTACAACAACAACTTTGGTAATGGTATATGGAAACTCACTCGTGGTTCCTTGATCGTGACAAGAGGTAAGAAATGCCCAAATTTATATGTGACACATCCGAAGATCTTCAACAACATTGTAAATGCTATGGAGAATATTGATATGACTGATTTGTGGCATAAGAAACTTGGTCACATGAGTGAAAAGGGATGTCCTTTTTGTCAAAGAGAAAGGTGTTACTGAGTGTGCACGTTGTTCATTTGAAGAAGTGTTCTCACTGTTTGGCAAGAAAACAGACTGAGTTACTTTCAAGAGTCAGTTTCATTCTTGAAAGGAGAATATACTTGATTTGGTGCATTCCGATGTTTGTGGTCCAATGAAGACTAAGACGCTTGGTGGATGCTCATATTTTGTCACATTCATCGATGATCACTCGAGGAAGGTATGGATTTATACCTTGAAGTCTAAAGATCAAGTATTAGATGTGTTTAAGAAGTTTCATGCCTCCGTAGAGAGACAGACTGGGAAGAAGCTCAAGTGTATTGGAATAGATAATGGAGGTGAATACATTGGGCCTTTTGATGCTTATTGTAAAGAACAAGGTATTCGGCACCAAAAGACTCCTCTGAAGACACCACAATTGAATGGTTTAGCAGAATGGATGAATAGAACATTGGTTGAGCGAGTCAGGTGTTTGCTCTCACATGCAGGGTTGCCGAGTGCCTTTTGGGGGGAAGCTTTGAATACGGTGGTACATGTTATTAATCTAACCCCTTGTGTTCCTTTGCATTGTAATGTTCCTGACAGGGTTTGGAGCGACAAAGATGTTTCGTACCGTCACTTATGCGTCTTTAGATGCAAGGCTTTTGTGCACATTCCCAAAGATGAAAGGTCGAAGCTCGATTTGAAGACTAAGCCATGTGTGTTCTTTGGTTATTGTTAAGTCTGATTTTATAGTAATCATTGTATTTATAGGTTTGGTCTTATACTGTACTTAGATTGTTTTATTTGTGTGTTTGACCAAGGGTATTTAAGTCCCTTTGGTCCTTGTTCCTTGTAAGAACTTACACTCTCATTCAATATCATTCTACTTTGCGCTTCTATTGTCTCTCTCTCTCTCTACTTTCTCTCTCTAGTATTTAGTTGATCTTGGACTATCAATTGGTATCAGAGCCGTTCTAGATCTTGAGAGAATTGAGAGAATCGATTTTCGTTTCTGATTTTGTGCATTCATTCGAAAATTTGATTGATTTTCTTGAATTTTTTCAAGAAAATCTCGTTTTTGAATTTTTCATCAAATTCAGTTGTGTTTGTTATCGAATTCTTGTGAAAATTGGTTTGTTGGATCCGTTTTTGATTATAAATTTTTTTTGATTCACATCAATTTGCAAGAAAAACAAGTTTTGGTGTTTGATTTTGAAATTTTTCAAGATTTTGGTAAAACGAGTTTTACGTACTATTACATACTCGAATTCTTGAGTTTCTAGTTTTTAATCGAAAATTTTGATTGAAAAGTGTTAAAAAGTTGTTTTCGAACATATTTGTATTAGAAATTTTCATCAAATTCAGTTTTGAAATCAATTTTTTGGCAGATTTATTGTTTTCCCTTCAGTTTGCGCCAGATTTAAACTTTCCGCTAGTTCATAGAAGTTTGCGCGAGTTCATATTCTGGTTTGCGAGTTCATATTTTGTTTTAGTTTGTTTCAGGTTTTCTTCAAGTACAGATCTTAGACTTACGCAAAGTTCAAACTTTGCGCTACATTCTTATCACGCAAAGCTAACTTTGCGTCTCCCGTGTTTCACGAGAAGTAAAGTTTGCGTATTCCTCGGCTCAAGAGAAGTACCGTTTGTGTCTCCTTCTGTTCGAGAGAACTTCAGTTTGCGTTTCAAGCTACTTATGCAAAGTTCAGTTCTCGTTATCAGCGCATCACGCAAAGCTCAGTTTGCGTCTTACTCGTCACACGCAAAGTTCTGTTTGCGCGACCTTCTGCTAACGCAAAGTTCGTTTTGCGTATCACTTGGCTCACGCAAATCCCTATTTGTGTCTTGCACTTCTCACGCAAAGCCTCATTTGCTTCTCTCATTGTTCACGAGAAGCTTAGTTTGCGTATTCTGCTTCTCACGCAAAGATCAAGTTTACGCCAGTTCTCAGTCCAGACTTAGAATTTTTTTTTCGGAATTTCTGAAATATGGATTCTACGAAGTTTGCTTTCCAAGCTTAATTTTACAAGAGTGATCTGATGATGCAATTAGGCACAGAAACTCGTCCTCCAGTTCTAGTTGACGAAAATGAATTCACTCAATGGCAAGATAGGTTCTTGAACTTTATCGAGCGTCAAGCTAATGGAGATAACATGATGAAATCTCTAACTGAAGGACCTTTCATAAAGCCTAATAAAGAGACTCCTGCAACAACTGAAGAGGCTTTACGAATGAAAGTTGATAAAGAATTAAAAGTTAATCTGATGCTAGCTTTACCAAACTCTGTCTACAACCGGGTTGATCATTGCAAGGATTATCCAAATCTGTTGTGAGCACAATTGGAAAAGATCATGCTTGGTTCATCAGTCGCAACTCAACTCCGCCAGACACGTTATATGAACAACTTTGAGGAGTTTAAAGCCAAAGAATCTGAGTCTCTAAAGAGTGTTTTCGACAAATTCTGTACAGTGCTGAATGATCTGCGAAAGATAAATGTGAACAAGACAGAGCTTGAGACGAATCTGAAATTCCTCAATGCTCTTCAGCCTGAATGGAATAAATCTTGTCACGGACTGAGGAACGATGTTTGGGTCTCTACCATGCAGATTCAGGAATTATATGAAATTCTGATGACTGATGAGAGCTTGGTGCTAGAGAAGAAAGCCAAACTGGAGAAGAAGAACCAGAAATCAGTGGACCCGGTTGCTCTTCTCACGAAACACCTGACAGAACAAGCATTGTCTGATAATGCTTACAACGGGTCAACTGAAGATGATGACGAGGCGTTAGAGAAAGCTATGATCCTTCTCTCTCAGCATTACCAAAAAAAGTTCCAGCCTCATTCGAGTTCCAACACTTCTCGCTTCACTTCCGGTTCTAAAGTCAAAGTGCTCGAGCTAAAGACTGTTGCCTGCTTTAATTGTGGAAAGTCGGGTCACATTTCAAAAGAGTGTCGAGTGAAGAAGGTTAGGGACTCAGCTTATTATCGAAAGAAATTGGAACTGGCTGAAAAGAGAGAGAACGGAACTGCTTTACTTGCTGAATAGTAATTCTGGTTGGATCATTCCGACGATGAAGCTACAAATGTCGAGATCGCTCAGATGTGCTTGGTTGGAAATGATCAGTCAGATGATTCTGATACTAATGAAGATGAGGTATATTCAGAATTTGATTACAATTTCATATCTTCTCAGATGAATATCATGATAACTGCTTTATCTGATTTGCGATTGAAATTTTTATCTGAAAAGAATTTAAATTCTGAAAAGTCAGATTTGATTGACAAATTGAAAATTTCTTTGAAAGATGAAAAATCTATTTTGGAAAATACTAAAGAAATCTTTCAAAAGAAATTGGATGATTTGGAAAAATCAAATAAGACTTATCTTGAATCTTTGACGGCTATGACTACTTTAAAAGATGAATTTTCAGATAAAATCAATAAGTTAGAAGAAAAGCTTTATCGAAGGAACCAATCTGAACAAACAATTTTTATGAATAAACCACGGAGGTCATGAGGGGGAGAAGTTAAAAGAAGTTAAGGAGATGATAAAGAGACAAAGAGTTCAATTGTTAATCTGCTGATCAAGATTCTGCTGCTCAAGATTTTATTTTCTCAGCCATACTAGTCTTTTGCTGTTCCTGCTCCGATCACCACAGTTCATTCAAGGTCATTTAAAAGAGGTGTGTCGTCTAGAGCACAAGCTGATGAATCAACTGTTCGTTCAAGTTTATTCTAATCTGGTCTAGTCTTGTCAAGGCAGCAAAGATAACTCAAACTGAAAGTTGCTGAGAAGAAATTTTTCTTAAAAAGTCAGAAAGCTTTGCAAAGTCACTTAGATAGTCCGTACTGTTTTAGAAGATTGATTTTGAAGACCACAATGCCAATGATTACTAAGGGGGAGATTGTTAAGTCTGATTTTATAGTAATCATTGTATTTATAGGTTTGGTCTTATACTGTACTTAGATTGTTTTATCTGTGTGTTTGACCAAGGGTATTTAAGTCCCTTTGGTCCTTGTTCCTTGTAAGAACTTACACTCTCATTCAATATCATTCTACTTTGCGCTTCTATTGTCTCTCTCTCTACTTTCTCTCTCTAGGATTTAGTTGATCTTGGACTATCAGTTATGGCCAAGATGAATTCGGCTACAAATTATACGATTCGGTTCAAAAGAAACTTGTTTGAAGTCGAGATGTTGTTTTCATGGAAGATCAGACTTTGAAAGATGTTGAGAAGAAGGACTCGATTCCTCAACATAATGATGATCTTAATGATTTGGATCCAGTTCCTCCTAAGCATGTTGAGACACATGATGGAGATGGTGTTTAGAATGATGAACAAGATGGCACTGATGATACTAATGTTCCGGAGAAAATTGAGATAGATGCAGAAGTTCATCCAGAGTTACCAGTTCCAGGTATGCCATCATTTATCCCACTTAGGCGGTATATGAGAGACCGTCATCCTTCTACACGATACTTTGATGATGACTATGTCTTACTCACTGATGGGGGAGAACCCGAGTGCTATGTTGAGGCCATGGAAGATGAGCACAAGAAAGAGTGGGTTGAAGCCATGCAAGATGAGATGACTTCCTTGCATGAGAATAATACATTTGAGTTGGTACAGTTGCCTAAAGGCAAAAGAGCTTTGAAGAACAAGTGGGTCTACAAAGTGAAGACAAAATAGCATACTTCACGACCCAGGTACAAAGCTAGATTAGTGGTCAAAGGCTTTAGTCAACGAAAAGGTATTGACTTTGATGAGATTTTCTCTCCGGTCGTGAAGATGGGATCTATTCGGGTGGTTCTTGGCTTAGCAGCTAGTCTTGATCTTGAGGTTGAGCAAATGGATGTCAGGACAACTTTCCTTCACGGTGGCTTGGACAAGGAAATCTACATGGAGCAACCTGAAGGATTTCAGGTTAAGGGTAAATAAGATTATGTGTGTAGACTTCAGAAAAGTCTATATGGTTTGAAGCAAGCACCCAGACAGTAGTACAAGAAATTTGAGTCGGTTATAGGGAAGCACGGCTACCGAAAAACTACCTTAGATCACTGTGTTTTTCTTTCAGAGGTTTGGGGATGATGATTTCATAATTTGGTTATTATATGTTGATGACATGTTGATTGTTGGCAGGAATAAGGAAAGGATCGTCAAGTTGAAACAACAGTTGAGCAAATCTTTTGCAATTAAAAGACTTAGGGCCAGCGAAACAGATTCTTGGTATACGAATCACCCGAAATAGGGTTGCCAATAAGCTTCACATGTCACATGAGCAATACATTGAGAAGGTGCTTTGCAGATTCAACATGGATAAAGCTAAAGTGGTCAGTTCACCCCTAACTACCAACTTTAAGCTAACCGATAAGGATTGTCCCTCTTCAAAGAAGGAGATTGAAGAGATGGATCGAGTTTCGTATGCATCGGCCGTTGGGAGTCTGATGTATGTGATGGTATGTACAAGGCCTGATATAACCCATGAAGTAGGTGTTGTTAGTCGATTTCTGTCAAATCCAGGTAAAAAGCATTGGGAAGCAGTTAAATGGATTATGTGATATATGCGAGGTACTTCCAAATTGGGTATAACATTTGGGAATGAAAAGCCAATGCTTGTTGGGTATACTGATTCTAATATGGCAGGAAATATGGACAACATGAGATCCACTTCTGGATATTTGATAACCTTTGCAGGGGGAACAGTATCATGGCAATCAAGGCTGCAAAAATGTGTTGCCTTGTCTACAACTGAGGCTGAGTATATCACGGCAAGTGAAGCGTGCAAAGAATTACTATGGCTGAAAGATTTTCTAAAGGAGATTGGTTTCAAGCAACAACGCTACGTGGTTCTTTGTGATAATCAAAGTACCATTTGTCTTGCGAAGAATTCAACCTTTCATGGAAGAACGAAACATATCAAGATGAAATATCATTGGATCCGAGAAGCTCTTGAAGATGGATTGCTTGAACTTGATAAAGTTCATACCAATGATAATGGTTCTGATATGCTGACAAAGGCCTTAGAAAGGGAAAAGCTAAAGGTATGTTGTGGTATTGTCGGGATGGCTAACTCTTCCTCATAGGCAGAAAGGGGGAGATTTGTTGGGTTTTATGTTTTAATTATTTCTGGCCCATGAGAAATAGTTAAAATAACCCAACAATAGTGACCCGATACAAGCTATAAATTGCCTTGTATCCTAGGGTTTTATAACAAGTGAAGAGAAAGTCCATAAAATACAAAAGTGAGAAAAGAGAGAAAATTCGTCTATAATTTTCAGCAAAGCACAAACGCGCTGTTTTGCCTATTCCCGGAATTTAAACCGTCGGATCATCGTTATTTTTGGATAGTATCTTCACGACATCTTTATCTACATTTTGAACGGTGAAGATCGGTTTTAGAGATCAGGAAGTCTCCCTTTTGCTATTCGACATCTTGCTATTTTCTTGGTGATGTTTCTTCCTCTTTTCCTTTTTGGTTTGATTCCATACTTCTTGATGGTTTGTTCTAAGAGTATGATGATTGTGGTGTTCCTATAGTTTTATCTAGAGAAGACTTTTGTATTGTTTATTGGTGGTAGTGGACTTTAAGCGGCCTAAGGGTCCCGTGGTTTTACTCTCGCCTTGAGAGGTTTCCACGCTAAAATTCGTGTGTGTTTGATTGTTGTTTATTTCTGTTTTTGGTAGTTGATTATCATTGCATTTAGTATACCCTATTTGTTTTCATCCTCAGAGGTTCATATAAATCAGGAAAGTTTTGTCCAACGAAGGTTTATTCCTCATTTATCGTTATCGTTGTGACGCGTTTTTCCAACACCTGGGGTATGCCCCAACTGTCATTGACTTACTATTGACAAAAACTTACAAGTTATTGAAATGGAGACAATAACATCAATGGTTGACGACAAGCAGAAGTATCTTGTCAAAATCAAACGACTTCAAAATCAAAATCAAGCAAATAAGGCATCTCTCATACATCGGATTAAACAGCAAATAAAACCTAGACACCGGATTAAACAACAAATGGTTTGAACTGAGAAACAAATATCTATTTGATTCACCTAATAAATTAAAACCACACAAGGAGATATCAAATGAACACTTACAAAAATGTGGATAACTGAAGAAGAGATCTTACATTACTGAGAGAAAAGATCTTGCAAAAATGCGAAATCGATTGGTTTGGGGGTTTGGAGATGAGGTCGACGCCAAAACAGGTTATATCACGAAATCGATTCTCCATCTCTTCTCCTAGTAGACCTGATCGTCGGCGAGGAAGAGGAGATCGACGGCGATGAGGACGTCGGCGATGAGGAGGTCGTCGAGGAGCAGAGACCGGCAGCAGATCGTTGGAGGCGATAGGTTTAGGGTTTTGAAAAGTTTTTACTTGGTCAAAATATTTTTCATATAATATACCGAATACCAATACACAGTTTTATATAACATATTTTTCAAAATATTTTATTATATGACTTTGTACAAAATGTTTAATGAAAAATATTTTGAAATATTCAACTATTTCAATAATGAAGAAAGGAATAGTCAAACTCTTGTTTAATGTTGGTTTGACTTACTCATTTTAATCTGATCATTTCAATAATAAAATATTTTATTATATTAATAATAAAATATTAAATTTCAATAACATTTTTCCGACGGTTTTCCGATGACTTATTGAAAATAAATATAAAATGAAATGAAAAAAACCTACCGTCGATAAGTCGTCGGTATATCACTGATTTTTCCGACGGTTTTCCGACGACTTATTAAAAAAATAATAAAAAAAACCTACCGTCGATAAGTCGTCGGTATATCACTAATTTTTCCGACGGTTTTCCGATGACCTGTTAAAAATGAATAAAAAAATAAAATTAGAAAGATACCGTCGGTAAACCATCTGTATATCACTAATTTTTCCGTCCGACGACTTATTAAAATAAATAAAAAATAAAATTAGAAAGATACCGTTGATAGACCGGTTTGCTGTCGGTAAATACCGACTGTTGTTGTCGTCGGTATTTCACAGTTTTCTAGTAGTGCTCATAAAAAGAGAGTTTCTCATATTGCAACATATTTTAATCATATTGGTAAGGCCAAATTTGTTTATAGGAATAAGTTATTGCTACTAAGAAACCATTTCTGTATTTGTAAACCTATCATTGGCTCTTGATCTTAAAATCTCAGACACCTTCTCAAAAAAGATCGGCATGGGTGTGCAATATGCAAGGCCCAAACTACCAAGATTTCCGGTGTGTCATTACATATATAACAATTCAAGCAATGTATGCTTGTAAAAAGAGTGGTTTAATCATACCTTGTCAAAAGCTAATGCTTGTGTTTTGGTTTTTGAATCAATTTGCTACCCTACCCAAAGAAAGATGCTTGAGTGACAATCGATGATATATATATCTTCGGCCAACAAATCATTCTGATTAAACACATCCAAAAGAGATGCGGACGACTTGGTGAACGGGGGAAGGTTGCCCGCTAATGCGTTGGTCAAAGCAACATGTTTTTAATCATATATGATTAAGCATTCATATCATGTGTAATCATATATGATCTTGGAACTTCTCGTGTTCTCACAAATTGACCATGTTCTTCTCTATTGACAATTTTTGTTAAAATGGATAAAATTCAAAACCAAAACTGAAATTTACTTTAGAATAAGATGCATTAATAGCCTAACAAAATACTTTGGATACAATTCTTGAACTAAAACATTTGTTACTATTCGGTAACAATTTCTTACATAAATTGCTTATGTTTAAAATTTATTGTTAGAAAATAATATCATATACATTCAATACAATTCTAATCTATATCCATTGCATTGGCTACTAAGAGCATTTCTAACAGATTCTCTAAAATTTCTTCAAAATGGTAAATGAAACTTCAAAATTTCTAAGGGAAAATACATTCAAGTATTCAACTCCAGCATATTCTCCATTTTAAAGATTATAATATTAGGTATATTATTAAAATGTTGTTTCTTTCTCTAAAAATTAAATTTCAAACTTTTCTTTTGGTGAAATATATTATAAAATCTCTCTAATTGTAATTATTTTTGGGGAATTCTCCGAATTTGGAGAATTTTACACATTGTCTCTCGTCCTTTCTTGATTTTGGAAAGGGTGTGTAGAGAATCTGTTGGAAGAAAAAAAGGTCAAAAATTCTCATTTTCTCTATTTTGAAGAATTTGTTAGAGATGCTCTAACCTTTTAAACTCCAAATTTCACTACCACCTAACTTAACTCAAGTTTTTCCCATCTCAACCACTACAAGAGTTTGATAGATGCTTGAGTAGAAACGCATTACTTGTGCTAATAAGTTAGCCAATAAACTAGTGAAGTTGACAATGCAAAATACCTTAAAAGAAATGGTAAAAATTGCTCAATTATAAAACAAGCAGTAAAAAGAACAAAAAAGAAAAAAGATGAGACTTTTATTATTGAAAGGACATGTTTCTACACCAGTTTGTATTACACTTGGATTCAAATAAATAAAACCTTGAGTTACATTCGAGGAATTAGACAAGCAGAGAATTTACAACCAGACATAAAAATAGATAGCCGTAAAAAAACAACCAATGGGCTATAATATAATCATTCACCCAGCGCATACATAAAGCACTTAAACCCTTTTGAAAAGGTTTGAAATATAATCGAATTAATACAGAAATTAATTCAATAAACGGCTATGTTGCAGCAACATAAGGCTGTTGCATCATGCTGTAGCAATAAATCTGAGCAAAAATAACCTGTGATCATATAGAATGGCAAAGCAGGTCTGGTATACAGAATGGAAGTAACTAAATTCTAGAAGAATGAAAATGTATATATGACCTGCAGAAGGTAGCGTTGCTTGAAATTTGCTCTCCAACTCTCAATATCAGTTGTAAAAGAAGCTTCTTGGGGGAAGAAGCAGCTAAAAGGCTCTCCTTATATATATCAGACTAAAGTAACAAAAAAATGGAACTACTGCAAAATATAGAAAAAACTGTTGTTAGAGAGTATCTTATGGGTTTGAAAACAGTTGAACAAAGGGAGGTGAGAGAAGAAAAGGCGTAATAATTCATATGCATGTGCTTCCATCGTTCGGAGATAATTCAGAAGAGCTTAAGTGCCACTTTCATCTTATTTTGTTTCCATTTTGGCATCTTTCGGAAAGCATCTTTGGTCATTCCAAATTTCTTCTTAAACTCAGCCGATGACAGATATATCTGCATACAATATCTTCAAATTTAAGGAAGTTAAATGGATCAAAATAAACCAAACCAAATGGACCTAGTAAACCCCATGCAGAGGAAGGAACAGAAGATGGTGTTATTCAGCTAAATGACCTCGTGACAAGTGCTTTTTAAATCCATGGCCTGCTGACTTGTTTATCAAAGTAACATTCTCAAACCCATCAGAAGGTTATGGACTTAAAAAGCCCTCTCAGAACATCATAAACTTACAAAAACCTGTCAGAAGGTCATGAACTTAAAAACACCCTGTTAGAAGGTCCTTTAACCAAAGGATCAGGTAACATGTATGCGGATCTTACCTCTACCCCTTGGGGTAGAGAGGATGTTTCCGTAAAAGCCTCTGGCAAGAACAAGCGAGCAAGTTACAGGTGAGAGTGTGTGCAAACAAGCTAAAAGAAAAACATCAAAGCAAAAGTATAGGGATCTAACGGTAGCTTATTATTCTTTGACGAACTATTCCAAAAAATGTACCTCTCGCTTGGTGACATCAATATCTGGAGCAGGGTCGGTTGATGATGTTGTAAGGCGTTCATATGGGTATATTGTGAGCCCTTCCTCGTCTTCGACCTCATTCTCTTTGGTATCTTCCTTTGTCGTTTGGGCCCCTATTCTACTGCTCATGGGATTAGCCTTGGAGTTCAACTCAGGTTTTGCTGTTGACTCGGACTTCACTGATACATTACAAGAGGATAACAAGTTTCAGTAGTCTTCTATTTGGTTTAACATATATTTTAAGATAAACCAAACAAACTCAGTATATTCTGGGACGGGTACCTTACCCATGTCTCATGACACAGAGAGTGTTTCTGAGAAGATGAATTACTTATACTTTAAGATGACGAAACAAATATTACCTTTCAGAGAACGAGGCATAAGTTTTTCTCGTGTTGGTTTGTCAAAAGAGGCAGTTAGTGATGCTATGGCCTTAGACTTGGAAACAATTTTAGAGATATCAAGATTGCCACCAGTACGACCGCCACCGCCCCCGCCACCACCTTCACCATCACCGACTTTTGGATAAAGCTTTTTGACGAGTGGTGGAGGCGTTGACAGATTCCTTCCACCTGGATTATCAAACTTGGAAGCAAGAGCATTGAAGGCTGGAGATCTGCCCCTTGCACGAGGTCGGTCAGAGCTGAAAGACACACTCCTTGAACGCTGTGGTTTTTCAGAGCTAGACCTTCCTCCAAATGACACGGGTGCTCTCTTTTTCGGTTTCTGACAAAGTAAAAATTATCTGATTAGAAGAAACCTACCAAAACCAAACTAACACAATATATCCACTTGAGGATGGAATGTAAAGGGCGAAGGATCATGTGAGAAGTTGAGGTTATCGTGAGAAGTGTGAGAAGTGGATCTGAACCGTTGATCACTTTTAATCTCATGCCCTCCCATGAATTGCGCCTTCAAAGAGAATTGATCCGGTGCATCTTATCTTGGTACATCTCATCCTAATGTGTATCCATTTCTCATCCAACGGTTGATAACCACTTCTCACGCTTCTCACGTCAACCTCAACTTCTCACCGGAACCCAACCCGAATGTAAAGTGGCTAAATTATGACAAATGTTCTTAAAATGTATGTTGAGCATCAAGAATATTTTTTCTATTGGTAAACAAGAGCATGTATCAATCAGGGCCTTAGAAAACACAATAAAATAACTGAAATATTCCTAGGAAATTGCAAGTGAATTTTCATACAAATAGATTTTTAGCCTACCAACTATGAAAGCTAAAAATGAGACACGGACTCATAAATCATATGGGACTATTCCAGCCCATCAAGTGGTATGACTTTTACATCATGTGGTAGGACTTTAAGGGTGCTTGTTGCAAGTTCTGTAATTGCAAGAGGAAACACTAAATTTGAACCAAACTCATAGGAATAACAGCAGTAACTCCTAAAGAACCGATCATCAACCTCTTGCCATGTCAGCAGACTCATACTCAACAAGAAACCTATACAAGACAGAAAATGGGCTCACTGCAATGCAAAGCGCAGATGCCAGTTGAAATTTTGATACAGATAGCCATGGTCGATTAAGTCATGACGAACCAGAAACGAGCTTGATCCACTAACCCAGGCCGCCACCTCTGCCGCCTCTAACACAAAGCCACAGGTGGCCAGTTCGTCTGTGATTTCAGTAAATTCACATGGGATAATCCCTTTCCATTCCTAGTTACCTGAAAGAGACCCAAAACAGAAAGATGGTCCTCACTCCCACATAAAGTGGCTATTCCTAGGTACGGCATATAGATGCCAGTTGCACCATATGGCAAAGAGGCAGTGGCCAATTAAGCAACCGGGAACTGAATTTGATCTTAACCTGTGAACCCATGCCACCATTAACAAAGTCCCGCAATGCTACTGCGGAGTGTGGACAATTGAACACCATATGTTGTAATTTGGTTGAATTTCTTTCCTAGGTGTGTGAGCAGTTGATTCCTTGGTTTCTTTCTGCCAAAATTAGAAACTGTGATGTCCCCATGACATATTGGTGCACCAGTATTAAACCTAGTATAACTCATGGTACTTACATTGACTGATATTTCAACAGTTCAAACCATCATAAACCAGCTTATATATCCAGGTGAGTTTAAGAGAGAGAAATTGTGCAGTAGTGCATAGCAAAAATCACGTGTGCACAACAATAGAAACATCAATGATTTTTTTTGGCTTAGATTTGGATCCATGAACAGAGTCAAACACAGTTAAGATCTCTTCATCCTTTACTTCTTTCATCGTCACATTAATCAGGATCTAAACCATCAAAAGGAACTGGTTAAATTTAGATGGATCTGCTCTGAACCCACCCCATAGATAATTGATTTCCATGTATGATGGATAGAGAAAAAGGAAAAAAAAAACAGGTGGTGGAGACGGAACTGAAGTGGAATCAGAGCAGGAAGACCAACTGATGGAAGATTGAGATGGATATCTTTTATGGGTTCAAGCTCGCAAATTACATATTTACAAGTATTTCATGTCAATTTCGAAACATACAACCACCCATTTGGTTAGTCTCAAATTACTGATTTACAAGTATTTCATGTCAGTTCCTAGAATATACTAAGCATTGCTTAGTCTCATGTAAGTCATGCATGCCTTTTAGCAAGCCTCAAACAGTCTAATTGGACATTTTGGCTGGACAAAATATCAACCCGCTAATACAAGATGATAAGTTACTTATCTAAATCTCTAACTATTCAAGTTCCATGAGACAAAAGCCACCAAGTTCAAAAGCTAGGTCCAAAACACACATATTGCCAACAATCCCATGCTTCGAGGCTTAAACTGCATGATTATCACAAACTCTAACGAATAAGAAAATGCAATATGGAAAACAATTGTTTGCAGCGAAGACAAATACAGAAATTAGGGCTTACAAGATTCATTGTTGAACGGCCTCCATCTTTTATAAGAGAGAGCCTCCTTTCGAATGAGTTTCCATGCATCTGTAGCCATATTAATAGAGTGAACTCATTACAATTTTTTTAATTTATCTGGCATGCTCCAATTTATAATCACAAGGAGATAACTTACTGCAGTTTTGGTTGAATCCCATGTGAAGAAACGTGTGAAGAACGGTGGCTCACTTCCTTCCGTTATGATAAATAGAGGAGTTTGAAGAGATAACTTCTCAAGAAGAACATCGAGTTCCAAAAATTTCTGTCAAATTCCATTTATAAAACAAAATGAGATTTCTATCAAACTAATTTCCTGGATGTGTAACCCATACACACTCCTCGGAGGCGCCATGATACACAGGTGCAACTATTCTTTCACCTTCTGAAGAAATATTTAATCATTTCCTCGTGATCATTTTAACATGTAATAGATATTCTTCTAGGATTCTCGATATTTTCTTGATAAATTTAATCTTTTAATATCAATTTAGCTAACCAAATGAGTGTTATTCCAAAGCATCCTTTGCCTTCTCATTAGCTGGATGAAATCGTATCCATTGCTTGAGGATTAACCTATGTCCATTCCTTTCTTCGAGCCCTGCTTCCTCCTTCCCCCTCTCCCCGTTCTGCACTTCTCCTTAAGTGTCATGAACAGCTCAAAATTTACTATAAAACCTGTCAAGACACGATCCTTTAGGATGATTGGCATGTTTTTCCTCTTTTGGAAAATGAGCAACGCCACCCATGCGTTTCACGCATGCGAGGCGTAAGTCTAACAAAGGGCAATTCAGATAATTGTGCTAGATTGTATGGCTACCCAAGGCCATAATTGTGTGAGAATGTGGATTAGTTATTTGCTAGGGTGACTGCATTCTGTTACAGAAATATTTCTGTTAGGCAATTTGAGTATGTTTTGGGTTCCCTTTATTAGGTTAGCAGAAGGAAAAGTGAGGAGAATTATTTTCTGAGCTTTGCTCTGTGGGAGAGAACCAACCTCTTGAAAGCTGGTCTGGGATACTCCTTTACCAAAAAAAAAAAAAAAAAAAAAAAACTCTTGAAAGCTGGCTGGTATTCTCAACCATACCTACAACAGCCCCACCATTTTGAGCATAACAGCATGCTTTAGGGCTTCACCATGATCCACAAGGAAGGGGGATAATACAAGAAGAAATCGGATCCTGGAAACAATGGTGATTGATCGGAACAAATGTTTTGGACAGTCCTTTTGGGGCAAGTAATGTTAGACCCACGGCTCATGCGGGTTAATTAATTAAATAGGCAACGATGGTATTTGCATAATCAAATTAGGCTACGATATCAAATCCAAAACATAAAAAGTTTTTAGTTATTTTGGACTTACATTATTGTTCAGTTGTAACAAAAAAACGTTATTAGTTGATTTTGAGATAAAAATCAGTTGTTAAATTCTGGGAGCTCCATCATATAGGGTTCTAGAACATCAATAAAGTGTTACCGCCTATTTTTAAAGAAAATTCTAAACATAAAAGAAAAGGGGCTGTTGTTAAATATTAATAAACAGAAAAAGGGGCTATTAAATAATAAAAGAATAATACAAAAAGGGGTTGTAAAATAGTTATTTAAGTACTAAAGACAAAAAAAGGGGGCTGGAAAATGGGGTTCTTAGTGGCAAGTAGGTGTTCTATGGTGGCATGTAGTGCATGCGAGGAGGCCACATCAAGTGGTGACTAACCTAGTTCCAAGCTCCTCAACCTTTGGTAAATTGGAGGTTCATTATTGTTTTTTTTTTTGTTGTTGTCTCATTTTACTACAACCTCCAGCAGAAAATACACACATACCCATCATTTATTGAGGAAGAGAAAGAGATAAGAGGCAGGTAGAGAGTTAGAAGCTAAGGAGAAAGAGGATAGCTTAAATTATTCTTTAATAGCTAAAAACCAGAAGATTACATGTTCTGATTTTGGTTGTCTTAACCTGTGATACATACTAAATTTCAGTGTTTTTCCATGGTTTCTACTTGGATTTTAGAACTAGAATCATGCCTCATACATGTTAACTATTTGATTTTACGTTATCATTCATGTAATTCACTAAAACTTAAAGTAAATATAGTCCACCGATTATATTACTACCAAAAGCTAGAACATGTCTTTCGCGGTTAAAACGAGGTTTGATAGAAGAATATAAATCATCGAGGCGGTAACACCGTGGCACGGGGTCAAAGAAATGATTCTGGACTCTTGACAAAGGGTCCGAAATAATACCGGACAGGGGCGATACCCACCGGTGTTAATCGGATTTTAAAATTTGATTACATAAATATGTTAACATGTGTTTTCTATTTAGAATGAGGCTATAAATTGATTTTATATGCATTAACATTTAGAGCTTGTAATCACTAAACAATTCAAATTGTTTAAAAGTTAGTATATATCGCAGATTAAAGATTGGGGGCTTTGATGGCAATAAAGGATAGATCAAGGGAGCTATTGTAACATATGACACTTGGTCGACTTTTGGTTTGGTTGGTATTACATGGTTTAGATATTACATCGTGCCTTAATATATGTGTATTAAAAGCTTAGATTATGTATTGCAACGAAATGGTTTTATATGAAAAAGATTAGGTTTTGACTTCAATCGTTTCCGCTTTACTTAAGTATGAAATATGAATAGTTATGAAAAAAAAAATTGTTCGCAACACCCTTCGTTGTGTCTCGGTTTAGAGACGGAAATCTGGGGTGTTACAAGCTTGGTATCAGAGCCAACATTTTAAGGGATTTGAAAATTTTCAAACTCAAAGTCTACATGGAAATTTGAAAATCGATGGATCAAGTTATGTATTAGGATGGATGAGGGACCAAATGAACAAGTCGAGGGTAGATGAAATGACGAACCGTGAAATTTAACTAAGTAGCAAACGTATACCGAGGTATATATAGAAATGAGTCCTAAAACCTGTTATGTTATAACCCTTAAGAGTTGGTACTCGAATAAAAAAAAGAACGAAAGAATGAGAAAATAAAACAGAGAATAAACATATGATAAGGGGCTGTCCAAGGGGCTGTCCAAGGGCCAGGGGCTATCAAAGGACTATCCATGGGTTGTTTAGTGAGTTTTGTCCTACTATTTCAAGTTCCAACTTGGTATATAATCTTTTGGAGTATGTCTTATGAATGTTGAAGTGTGTTCCAGCATCAATGACTAAAGATAGGGTATGGTCACTTATTTAATTACCGAGTAACTAACTTGGACGTGTGTAACAATATGTCATCTTCTTTCGAAACAGATCCTAGTATGAACATTGATGAGGACCCCTATGACGCGGTGTGGAGATAATTGAACCCCCACAACCACAGGTTAAGGTCATTCGTGACGTATGAAATAGAAGAAAACAATAACCATGGGACGAATGAAGCATTAGTTCGAGAGATGGCCGGGCTAGTTAAACAAATGAACCATTACCGACATCTTATTCTTTGAATGGATCGTGAGTTGTTTATAAAGGACAGGGGACTAAAAACGATTGTGAAAGATAACCTACACTATGTTAAAGATATGACGTTGTTGTTGGTTTATATACTTATCTACCTAGTCTAGTGGAATGGATATTTCATGAACCTACTTTCCGTGCTCATCTCTATGTGAAGACCCATATGACGTCACATAGAGAATGGGTTCTTAAGTATAATCCATAAGGGGTAGCCAAATAGGATGTGAAATGTGAAGGGTTTTTGGTATGTCTTTAAATCGGTATTTTGAAAAGTACGACTATGGGCTTGTATTTTTGGAGATGTCTTTGTATATAAAGCTTTAGAAAGGCTAGGACATCTCGGTGTGTGAAAATATGAGGTGTGCTCTACGTAAATACCTTTTGTACGTGATGAAAAGATGTGACCTCAATGAATGTAATCACCTACCGATGTAAGATATATATGTATATAAAGGAAAAGTTTGTATAACTGGGTGCTTGTACTTTTGGAAATAACTTGTTATGTATTGTATAATAAAATTCCTATATATATAAAAACCTACTTAGAAAGTGTTGACTAACGTATGATAACGTGTATATATTGCTATATATAATTTCAACAAACTTACCAAAGAGGAAAAGGATTAGATGAAATGGAAACAAGTACCACTAAACCAGAGACGATAAAAGATAATGATAGGACTGAAAGTATAAGCAATGACAATGATTTAGAAACACTCTTGAAGAATGTTCTACCTACAATATTAAAAGAAAACATGGAAGAGACAATCCGTTTAATAAATACCCCAAAAGAACAAGATGCAAGGGATAGAACCAAATAACATACTCTTGAAAGAAGTCAAATTATAAAATTTTTATGAGCACCAAACCCGCCACATTCAAAGGTGAACTTGAACCACATAAATCCATGGACCGTGGAGTAGAAAGCAACTTTGAAACATACGGAAACGCAAAAGATGAGGTATGCCACTACCGCACTTCAGGAAGACGCATTGCAATGTCGGAATTCAGTTAAGGCTATAAAAAGTACCAAGGAAATTACACTTTTGTTATGAGATCAATTCAAAGAAATATTTCTTAATGAATATTGTTCAACTATAGGGGCGTTTGGACCTTTTGTTTGATTATGGCACTTGCAGAAGCCCTATCTTTCGAAGGACTTCTCGATTTGATAACTAGTATCGCCTCCCCGCCAAGCTCTATCCTCCTTGGTCAGATGACCAAGATATTGGCGAATACCACATATGCCGTAAGCGTATGGAGCAGGAGTTTCTTCAGTTTAGGCAAGGAAACCTATCACTACAAGAATACGTGTCTTAATTCATAAAGAAGTCAAGATTTATTGAACATCATGTAGCAACAGAAGCAAGGAGAATCAAGAAGTCAAGATTTGTTGATTTACGATACGAAGTTTTCTAGGATTAGCAGGATATTACCATAGGTTTATCTATGACTTCTTCAAAATAGCATCTCCAATAACGGCATTGACAAGAAAAGGTAAAAAGTTTGAACGGAGACAAGATCAAGAACAAACTTTTCATACTTTAAAAGAAAAACTAAGTAATGCACCCATTTTGTCATTACCCAAAAGAAAAGAAGGATTATAGTATACGACGATGCTTCAAGATGGGACTAGGTTGTGTACTTATGCAATACAAGATAACCTATGTGTCAAAGCAACTAAAAGAAAACGAGAACAAATATCCGACACATGATTTTTTTTTTTTTTTTTAGGAAGGAGTATCCCAGACCACAATGGGCCCAGACTAATCTCCGGAAAACAGGCCTTTGGCCCGCAGGCATTCATCCCGTGGCCACAAGGATGACACCCGTGCCAATATTTGGCACAAATGTTGCGTGTGAGGCTCGAACCCGGGCAACCGCTATGAAGTCCCCAGGCTCGAACCACCACGCCACACCAGATAGGAAATGGGGTCGAGACTAAACTTGAGGACAACCTATCATCCACTAACTGACGGGCAGAGTGAACGAACCATTAGAATGTTTTTTTTTTGGTAACCGTGGGTTTCTGGGCCAGCTTACGCGCACCGACTAATCCCCGAGCGACCACGAATGGCCTGGAGTCATCGCAGGTGAACCTCCATGGCCACAAGAGCTTTGGCAGCGCCTGGATTTGAACCCTGGCTAGATGAGATCTTCCACTACATCCCCCAAAGGCTTTACCAGTGCGCCACAACCCAAGTGGTTAACCATTAGAATGTTGAAGGACATATTTATGGCATGCGTAATTTATTTAGGCGATAGTTGCGATGAGCATTTAACTTTAATAGCATTCTCATACAACAATAGTTATCATGGAAGTCTAAAAGCTACTCTGTATGAAGTCTTCTATGGTAGAAAGTGTCGAACCCGAGTATGTTGGAATAATTTTGAAAACAAAGGAATGACGGGACCAGAGTAAATTCAACAAACTTCAGAAAAGGTAAAACAAATACGGGAAAGGCCACAAGCAGCTCACGACCGACAGAAAAGGCATGCAAATAAGAGACAAAAGCATATAGAATTTCATGTAAGGGATCGGGTTATGCTCAAAGTTGCTCGGTGGAAAGGATTGATTAGATTCGGAAAGCGGGGAAGTTTAGTCCTAGTTATATAGGACTCTTTCAAATAATTCAAAGGGTTGGAGAAGTGTCCACTTTCTCTTTCTACCCTGAATAATGAGATGGAGAAAATTTCTCTCTCTATTATTAAGGGTAAAAATATCATTTAGTTCATTGAAAAGTGTAATGATTATGCATTCCTAAAACGGTGTGTCATTTCCATTGTGGACAATTATTTTGGGACGGAGGGAGTATGTGGTTGGTTTAAATTTCAAAAGATAGTTTCTCATAAAAGAGAGTTTCTCATATTGCAACATATTTTAATCATATTGGCAACCTAAGGCCAAATTTGTTTATAGCTAATAAGTTATTGCAACTAAGAAACCAGATTCTGTATTAGTAAACCTATCATTGGCTCTTGATCTTAAAATCTCAGACACCTACTCAAAAAAGATCAGCATGGGTGTGCAATGTGCAAGGCCCAAACTACCAAGCCTTCCGGTGTGTCATTACATATATAACAATTCAAGCAATGTCTGTCTGTAAAAAGAGTGGTTTAATCATACCTTGCCAATAGCTAATGCTTGTGTTTTGGTTTTTGAATCAACTTGCTGCCCTACCCAAAGAAAGATACTTGAGTGACAATCGATGATATATATATCTTCGGCCAACAAATCATTCTGATTGAAGTTGTATATCTCAGACACCTGCATCAACAAACCCCAATCAGCTTCAATTTAGAAGTTATTTTAGCAAGTCGAAGGCACTAATATCATAAAAGGCTAATAATATAACTACCCATGTGTGAGTTCAGCGGATACATGTTTAACATTATGATTCTCTTTCAAACATTTGCAGATTTGACAGAATCAGGAGAGATGATTATAAACCATGGAAAGGCATAAATCTAAATCGATCACACTCTTTTGAGGGACCTTCGAGTCCTTCTCATCCCTCCCCCGACAGTTCTCTTACAAGGTGGTCGAGTGATGTCATAGCAGAGCAGTTATTTCTAAAAATGTAAACTTCCTACATGATAAACTTCATTCTAAAACCATATAAAATACATTTCAAAGGCAAAAGAATTCCATTGGCGCTGAATAGATCAAATTGAACATACAATGCACTAAACAAAACCAAACCAATCTAAACAAACCCAATATATCTCCCTTGAAAGAAGGTTCTAGGGGCATGTATGCAGACCTGGCCTCTACCCTGAAGGGTAGAGCCGTTGTTTCATGAAGACCCACCGTAGTGCAAAAGTGTGAGCAAAAAGAAAATAAGCACTAGGACAAGGTAAAAGGACATACAATCCACTGCGAACGTAAGAGAAAAACTTATACTTCCAAAACATAAAAGAAAAACTTCTCTTATAAATACACACCTTCAGATCTCCTCCTGGACGAGCAAAAAGTTCCAGCAAAAAGCATTAAAGACCAAAAAACAGTTAGCAAATTCACAAGAAGTCAAGAATTTGGCATGGAGAATATGGGAGTTTCTTCAACCTTTGGATAATGTGCATGAGAACAAATGAGGATCATTTTCAGCAACCCTTGCAATCTTTTCAGTGGCATGTTCAGTTTTTCCGCCTAAAATTTCCCAAAACTGTTCAGATTCTGCATTTTCCTTGTGTACTCTTGTCTGCATATTAGGCTGCAAGCAGTATGATGATCACAAGTGAATATTAGAAGTATGAGTCAACATGCTATAATGTACTCCTCAACTCTACAAGCTGAGGTTATAGTAATCAAGTTTAGAATGCAGCATGCCTTTCTGATTCATGGTTTGTATTATTTGTTGACATGATTATAGACATGACAATCTCTGTTTAGAACAAATATAGCAGGCATGGAACATGTGAATTGGGTTTAAATGTTCAATTTTATAGATTAGTAAAAGAGTATATATAATACAATACATGGACCCTAAAGGCTAAAGGGGGGCTAGCATGATTACCACTCCCCAAGTTGGGGAATAAATATTGATCATGCTTTACCTGCTACAAAGAACCAACTAGCTCTGGGTTATAGTGGGCATTTTACCCCTAACCAAAACTCATCCGCAATAGTCAATTTGAGTCTTACATAGTTTTAGAATATCGACTGATTTTACGTCCTGTTTTCTATTGGCTAAATTACTAACTATGGAATCCCAAACAAGAGACTCGGTTAATTTCAATATGCTTTGTTCCTTCATAGTAGACATCTTAGCATAACCCTAGTCCAAATACACAATACCTCATTCTTGAGAAGCCTTTAAGATACCTCAAATTATGGAGAACGACATCTAGTGGCGGTTATATGGAGCAAACATGAACCGGCCAGACTACACTCACCTAAATATGAAACATCCTAGCGGCGAATATGCATTTAGTTTACTATGGTCAAAACTCCACTCCAGTCTCCAAGGTGGATCAGTATTTGGAAGTGCGTGAGAGGATTTTGAATGACTGTTGAAATCAGCATCCACAGTGTTTGAGGCTTTTTATAGATGTATTTTTACGACATTTTCATTCCACCTCGTCACTCATTATCAACTTAAAAATCCCAATATACCTCCACTGCGTAACTTAAAAAAAAATCTCAGCCACTCTTATTCATCACATATTCTTATTTAAAAAATCAATATTATTTTAATTATGTATTTCTTTTACATAATTTGTTTTAAATATTTTATTAAAACATATATTATATATAAAATTCTTATTATAAAACAATTAACCATTTTCATAAAACTAAATCAAACAATACTTTTTATTACAATACTTGAAAATTGTGTAAAAAATCTACAAAAAATGTTTGAAAATATGTACAGTAAAAATTAAAAGAAAATTTAATTTAAAATTATATATACTAAAATATAAAAATCAGGTTATTAAGAAATCTGTAAAAAAATATATAATAATATGTCAAATTTTAGACATTAATTTAAATATATATAAAAATATATAATTACTTTAATTACGTCTTTATTTTACATTATTTATTTAATAATTTTATTTATATATGATTACTTTAATTATATTAATAAATAAAAATGATTAAATACGAAAGTTTTATAAAATTCTATAAAGTTAAAACAGATTAAATATGAAAACCTCTGAAAAACCGGTTCATGTATTTACGACCTATTACGAAAAGCCTCACCAAAAACCTTCCCAAAAACCTCCTAAAAATTACACAGTGGATGCTCTTAGTATTAAAATCTCCTATTTTCAATCATTATTGCCCAACCATTGCCTCAATTGATCATGCCCAATCCTTTCCTTATTAGTTCTCCGTAATTTTGTATTCTTCTTATTGTGTTTCCATTTTTGTTGTTTCGGTCTCTGTATTTATTCGATGGTTGTGTCCGATGTATTCATATAAAATATATGAAACATATGAATATCTCTTACCATCATTCTTAAGATGGTATCAGAGCGGTTCAAACAGTAAGACACAAGGTTAGTGATCGTCACCATGACGGGCAACGATGGAGGCACGAAGAAGGAAGGCCCGTCGGACATCAACTCTCCTTTCTACATTCATGCTTCGGATTACCCGAAGCAAATGCATGTCAACGACACCCTCACCGACAATAACCACACCGATTGGTCCCAGGAGATGTTAAATTTTCTCTTTGCCAAGAACAAGGTCGGATTCGTTGATGGTACGTAGAAGAAACCCGAAAAAACAACCACCGATTACATGGCGTGGATGCGTTGTGACGCTATGGTAAAAGGTTGGCTCACGACGGCTATGGAGAAGGACATCAGGGTAGCGTAAAATACGCCAACACCGCCTCTGAAATCTGGTCAGATTTACGCGAAAGGTTTGGGAAGGAAAGCACCCCTCGCGCTTACGAGTTAAAGCAAACACTCTCCAACACACGCCAAAGTGGGGTCTCAGTCTCAGCCTATTACACAAAGTTGCGTAGCCTCCGGGACGAGATTGAATCTGTGCTACCAGCCCCTCGTTGCACCTGTGACAAATGTTCATGTGTAGTCGGTAAAAGGATGAACGAACTGCAGGAAAAAGAGAAACTATACGAGTTTCTGATGGGTTTGGACACCGATTTTGCTGTTATCAAAACCCAAATCCTTGCCATGAATCCCGTACCAACACTAGGAATTGCCTATCACCTAGTTGCCGAAGATGAAAGACAAAGGATGATACCGGGTGAGAAGAAGACGCCCCCCGAAAGCGCCGCGTTCAAGACCTTCAAACCGATCCAGCGGCGCGAGAACAATGCGAGTCAAAATAAAGTTGCACCAAAGTATCAGAAACGTGGAGACACGGACGAACAGTGCACTGAATGTGGAAGAAGTGGACACAAACGAGATGGGTGTTTCAAGATAATCGGTTATCCGGATTGGTGGTAGGGTAAAGTGAAACCGAAAGCTGCTCATGTTGAGACTGAAGCTAGCCCCGTACCAGGTCTCACATTCTTTCTTGAAACATTTTGCTGAAAACGATGTCAAGGATGGTAGTGTTCGGATGGTCAACATGGCAGGTAAGAGGGTTGGGATAGCGATTGGGTTGTGGATTCAGGGTCCACAAAACATATAACTCATGATGAAACAATTCTTAATAATAAAATTGTTTGCTCAAATGAGGAACCTGTTGTTATCCCTAATGGCAATGCCATACATGTGAAGGGGAAAGGGGAATGTACCCTAGAAGGGGGGGCTAAATTAAAGGGAGTTCTTTATATCCCTGAATTTAATTGCAACCTTTTGTCAGTGAGTCGATTAACCAACAATCTTCAATGCTCCATAACGTTTTTTTCGGAATTTTGTGTCATGCAGAAGTTTCACACGAGGAGCTTGATTGGTGCGGGTAAATGCAGAAAAAGTCTATACCGAATGGGGTTGTTCAATGGCGAAAGAAGAGCTATGATGACTACCGGGAATACTTAGCATAAAAGGTTGGGACATGCATCTGAAGACAAGCTTGTTGCAATTGATTTTCTTAAAAACATTGCTTTAGACAAATTTTGTGACTCTTGTTCTAAGGCCAAACATACTAGGCTACCTTTTTCAAACAGTTTCATAAAGACAAATGGTTGCTTCGATTTGATACATTGCGACATTTGGGGAAAGTATCATACCCCATCCTTCTCGGGGGCAAACTATTTCTTGACTATTGTAGACGATTATAGTAGAGCCACATGGTTATTCCTCCTGAAACACAAACATGAAGCTAGCAAGTGGCTAAAGTTTTTTTGCAATATGGTAAAAACTCAATTTGAAAGGCATGTCAAGAAAGTTAGATGTGACAATGGGGGGGAGTTCACGTCTAACGATATGATCAATTTTTATAATGAACGGGGGATTTTACTTGAAACCACTTGCCCGTATACACCCCAACAAAATAGAGTTGTCGAACGGAAACACCGGCACATACTCGAAGTTGCTCGATCACTTAGATTTGAAGCAAATTTACCAAAGAGGTTTTGGGGTGAATGCATTTTGACTGCCACTCACATCATTAACCGATTGCCATCAAAGGTTATTGATGATAAAACTCCTTTCGAGTTGGTTTTCAACCAAAAACCCGATTATGACAATATGCGGGTTTTTGGTTGCTTGACGTACCATCGAAACACCGACACAAGAGGGGACAAATTTGAAGAAAGGGGGAGGCCCGGAGTGTTCATGGGCTACCCACAAGGAACAAAAGGCTATAAAATTCTTGACATCAAAACGGGCAAAATCATAATCTCCAGAGACACCAAATTTTTTGAAGAAGAATTCCCTTTCAAGGGTGATGATTTGATTTATGAAGAAGTTGATGCCCTTGATTCTTTGAACAAACCCATTTGTGATGAAATTAAAAACACTGTTGATGAAATCCACATTGATGAAAGCACCTCAAGTGAGGAGTTAAATAGAAACAGTGTGGCTAATGAGCCCAGTGAATCTGATGGAACCAATGACGCTGATGAGCCCAATATCAATCCACTTTGAATGAAAATGAAGCCGAAGATTGAATAAACTTACTCATCTATGAATATATATTAATATTTACATATGTATGCTTCAATATAGACATTACAAACAAACAAGAAACGTTTTATTGTTGTAGGAATGGAATGCACTATTACTACAAGGAAATTCAAATGAGAAGGAACCATCATATGCAGGGGCGGAGCCAAAATTTCCGTCTAGGGTGGTCCTCTTAAATATAATCATGTAAATACATAAATAAACAAATAAATAAAGATATTATATTGATGGAGGTTATCAATATGAAATAAACATATACAACTACTTTATAAACGTGGTATACTGACATATTCAACAGTGAACTCGAATGATTTTCATTTTCTGCAATTCAGTCATGAGGTCGATTTATAAGACATTAAAGATCAATAACCTCCCATCAAATTATTTTTCACGAAAATAGTATATAAGCATTTCCTTTTTTATACTTGATACATATAATAAAGCAATTTATAACGACACACAAATTACTTTCATAAATCAATCCCAAATATTTAATCTAATAGACGTGCACCTAAATATCTTGGGGTGAGGGTGATCAAGGTGGCTCCGCCCATTATCATATTCATAGGTATTGTTTCAGATCATAACATTACACCCCAAGCATAAGTATAAATTACTATGGAATCTTTTGAATCTCCGAAGGTTTGTATTAAAAGTACATAATGTTAACAAGAAGCATACCTTTATCAGATCCAATTGCCTCTCGGCAAGTTCATGGTCCTCGGTAGTTGTACGATTTCCATTCCAGGTAAAGATGAGTGAATCATGGTGTAGTATGTAACAGTAGGAGGAGTTCAAGGATGAAGCAACCTGAGCCAATTAGAAACAAAATGATACATCTTTGGGTGATTAAAGACGACCTTCTTTAGCTATAAAACATGAAGTAAATTTTGTTATAAATTCAAAAAAAAACTGTAGTAATCTGTGACAAAATTATAATGATAGCAGGATCGGCCAAACATGTTATTGAGAATGTTAACTGAAGGGACCAATTAGAGAAGCACAAGGCCCGTGCTTTTTCGGGAATGATCCTTTCAAGCCCGTTTTTAGCAAAAAAGAAGCCTAGGCCTTCACAATCCTAGACCAAGATTTGGGGTGTGAAAATAGGCCCGATCAGGCTTTTCTAGACCAAACTTTAACCAAGAAGAAAAACTTAGCCTGATCGCTCTTTTAGGCCTGGCCAGCTTAGGTCATGGATTTTTTGTGCATCTGTAGGCATATGCACCCAGGCTCCTGCCTTTGCAAGGGCTAGGAGAGAAGCCTTGTATGCAGTTTTTCCTTTGCACTTCGATAAGAAAACTATTTCCATTATTTCAACTTGTGACCTTCAAGTAGCCAAAGGAGTAACCTTGCCTTTTGATGGCATGCTAATTACAACCCCCCCCCCCCCCTTTTCCAGTTTCAAGGAATAGCAGACAATTTGCATTTTGGGGGATTACCAACAATTCCCTAGACTTTGAAAGGATGACTAGCCACCCCTGAACTTTGATTAATGACTATAAACCCTTTGAACATTGGATGGTATAATGTCAAATATACCCCTGATCTACAAAATATGAAAGATGTCCGTAAACCTTCCAGAAATGATTATTAAATCATAAAACTACAGCATCGTTGTCCAAATACTACTTGAACCATCCACAACTATTTTAGTATCTGACTCAGCGGGGAAAGTGCGGAACGGATCGACAAGCGTCAAATCCAAAGAATTAACGAGTCTACAAGCGTAGAACCCGGAAAATAAGAGAAAACTCTTAAACTAGAGATAAAACTCTAAAAGATAACTTTATTGATCAATAATTTTTTCTTAACAAAAAAAACAATAAAACATATTTATAGCTAAACTAATTAATCAAGCGATAACTATGGAAATTAAATCTATCCTAATTCTAAACCAACTATAAAAGTAATTAAATAATGAATAAAAAGGAAACTAAATAATAATCCTAATAATAATTAAACCTAACAATAATTATCCTAAGTTTAAATAACTAAAATAAGGAAATACGTTTTCGAGAGTTTTCCCAAGACTAAAGTCTTGGTGAAACTCTCGGTAGTCTCTGGAAGCGAGAGTTGTCTCCAGTGGTCACCGAGACTTGTCCCGAGAGTTAAGTCTCGGTGAAACTCCCAGAGTGAACTCAGTGGGCATCGAGACTTGTCCCAAGACTTAAGTCTCGGTGAAACTCTCGGTAGCTTCTGTTTGCCTCTTTTCCGATTCCAATTTCCGAGCCTCTGTTGTACATCCATCTTTCAACTAAGAAATCAAATATAGATTTAGGGTTTGATTGCAATGAACTGAATGATTCAAATGATTCTCCGGCTTTCGAGAGGCCAGGTCTCTCCCAAGTTCTCACCTCAATTGATTATCAAAACAGAATGCCTATCCGTCTAACCACCCTCCCGCCTTTATACTACCACTCTATTGACTTATTGACTTTTAGACCTGTGACCCCCAGGGTATAACAATACCCGCCTCTCAAACATTCACCTTGCCCTCAAGGTGGGAAGAAAAAGAAAAGGAACTAAAACACTATTGCGGATGAAAAGCTTTCGTTTTTGTTCCATGGAACCTGTCAACCTCATCCTTGCACCAACCCATGAACTTCTTGACCCCCTGGTGTTCAGCCAGCCAACTACCTTTTTCTTCTAATGCTAGATCCCGTAAGAAGAAAATGAACTGTTTAAGCCTCATAACACAGTCTTCCCAATTGAGTTCAAAAAAAAATAAGCCCTTCCAAAACAGCTTCTGTAAAAAAACTTGTGTCCTTCCCAAGAAACCAACCACCATTCTTTTTGCACCAACCACCCTCAGATTGGTCGGCCAACAAGCATCGACCAGAGTCACTGTTGCTTTGAGGGACTCAATCAGTGATTCAAATGTACAGTGTATCTGGTGTCTTCATGTACCGTATAGGAGTTCTCATCCTATCTCCACAGTTTATGAACAAAGCCCTGCTTGGATTCCCTCGCCTAACTTTTTCCCGTTTTCTTTTCTTGTAACCATAAACTTTCATAACTAGAATAACTTTCAGTGCCAATTCCCTTGTTTTACTATCCCTGGCAAGAAACATCAATATCACTTTTTTCCTCACCACAAGACTGATTCCTCTGACAAACCCACTTCCTAGTACTTCTTTTGGAATTGTGCTTAACAATGATGTCAGGGATATAAAATTCCTCTCAATTGAACCTTCATTATTTACAGTAACCCTCAAATTAAGATCTCCGTGGTTGTTTAGATCCCAAATAGAAGGAATCTCGATAATTCCTTCAGAAATCAATAAAGATTTCCATTCATCCTCTTTCATCTCGTCTTGCCAATTGAGTAGAAATTTAGACAGTACATACCTGGACCACACAAGGTGTGCCGCCATGATCTGTTGGCAATTGGGAATTTTCGGTTTGTCTTCGACCAATTTGCAACTCAAGAAACAGGGGTGTGAAGCACCAATCGAGTTCTGAAAAGAACAGGTTACTAGGTATTTTGAATCGAGTGGGTCAATGTTGCCTTGGGCCGACGAACGTGCCACGAGTGGTCGAGCTTTATCCTCTATTTCATAGGCCGAAAACATAAACGAGAAGTAATCAGATGGCCTACTCATGGTTTCCCCATCCAACTTCGGGAACGATATCAAGATTGAAGAAAAATCCGACGGATCTGGTTCAGGACACAATCCTTTTTTATCCGGATCTGGTTTGTTGGCCATTGAAATGTTCGTAGATTCTTCACCACCGATGTTGAACAAAAAATTGGAAGATTTATCTCGTGTCAGAGGCAGCGGCGGTGGTCGTGATTGTGGTGGTGGCAGTTTCCTATGAAGACCGTCCAACCAGAATCGATTTCTCATCGTAAGGCCAATCGACATGGAATTGATGGACCAATTTAAGTCCATCATGGACTTGGGCCAAACTGTAAATCGATTTCTCGAAGGTGGAAGCACCGTTGATCCAGACTTATATGATGGCGGTGGAGACAGCGGCGGTGGAGACAGTGAAGATGGTGGTGAGAGATGACTATCGAGTAACCCGCTCCTTATCCTCATGTCTCGATCCCTCTTTTCAGTCTTTTGTCTCTGTTTTTTCGATTGATGATGCATCTCAAACACCGATGCACTTATTTCAACTATCAGGCCTTGATTGTCGATGTCCTCTAACACAGGAAAATATCTTATTTCCTTCCTTAATTCTCTTTCCCTCGTTGTCTTCTCCTTATCCTGTTCTTCACAATCTTCCCTCTCCTCTTTCTTCCGCAATTCTTCTTTTAAAGAACTCAAATCTGATTTCAATGAACTTAGGGTTTCCAACATCTCTTTGGTTGTTGACAGTATACTCCTCAAGATCTCCTGCTCTGCTCTGATACCATTTGTTGTACATCCATCTTTCAACTAAGAAATCAAATATAGATTTAGGGTTTGATTGCAATGAACCGAATGATTCAAATGATTCTCCGGCTTTCGAGAGGCCAGGTCTCTCCCAAAGGTTCTCACCTCAATTGATTATCAAAACAGAATGCCTATCCGTCTAACCACCCTCCCGCCTTTATACTACCACTCTATTGACTTATTGACTTTTAGACCTGTTGACCCCCAAGGGTATAACAGCCTCTTTCGAGCTCGTTTTCTTCTTTTCCAAAGATAGAAGAAACACCTTGATAGCTCTCGAATTCTTGTATCAGTATCATATAATTATCGGAAGTATCAAACTAGTCATTAAAGTAGAATGGCAACAAGCATAATCACATATTGACCATCAAAAGATCATAGAATCAAAAACTAACTGCAGAGCATTACTATATGGTCAATCAGAAAGGGATTTTTATTTGTCAATTCTTCTGTTTTGCCTGTAATTTTTTACGGGACAAATTTCTCTTCCACCTTTAGTGAGGAGGGTAGAGAGTATGACAGTCAGGCAGAGGAGGACGTGGGATGAGCAGTTGAGGATGGACATGGCGGTCTTAGACATTCCCGAGGAGATGCCCTCTGATAGGAGCTTTTAGAGATGCAAGATTAGGGTAGCAAATTATGGGTAGGGATTTGTAGCATGGTAGGGGGAAGTTTTGAGTAGTTGGACGGTTAGACAGAGAAAGTGGTAATATGGTGGCAGTTAGGTTACTATTGCCTTTACGACGGATAGAGGTTTGTCTTAGTTTTTTCTACCTTGCTTGTTTGATATTGTTTCTACATTTGTTGTAGTTTTTCTAGTTCTTTGTACTACGTTTTATTTTTCATGTTCCCTTGTTTGTGTAACATTTTCCCGTACCTACTTCCTATTGCCTTTTTTGTTTGCTTGTTTGCACGTACTCTCTCACATGTAGCTTGCTCGCTTGTTCTTTTATTTATTTGTTTTACAAGTCGGGGGTCTTTAAAGAAACAAGGGTAGAGGTATGGTCTATGTACATCTTACCCCCCTCCCAAACCCTACTTTTGTGTCGATTTACTTACAGGTTCAACTTGGATAGCTTGCATGTTATCTGGTCCAGTGCCTTGAACACGAAATAGTGCAATTCCATCCTCTCTATAGGTATCATCGGATAGTCCCTTCTCGGATATGTAATTCTTGTATCCACTACTGAGACCGCCCTGAGAATTGATCAAATTTATGATCTTAGTCAATTATAGGAATAGCGAAATTCCACAATATGAATGAGGGGAGAAAAATACAATTTCTAATATATTATTCTCCTCCTCCTATCTTAGTTGAAGCACACCTTGAGGACCATAAAACTCTGAAATATTGCACAGAAAAGGAAAGGTTCACTTCCTTCGTAAATGAATGCCTATAGATCCATGAAACCAAATTATCAGTATAATACTGACAAAACAGAATTATAATACTACTTTAAATAATCAAAGCAATTAACTAACCTGAGTAGCCAAAAACTTGAAAGACTCGACCATCTTGTTTGCCTGTGAGATAGCTGAATCTCTTTCTTCCTACATTACATTTAGTGTTAAATATATATGTTTGTCAATTTGAGTGATCAAAATCGGGGTAATTGATTTGCAAAACCCAACAACCATGCGGAAAACATAGGAGCTCACAATTTGTTCAACAAATACCATCGAGACTCGAAACAATCAACCATGATGCAACGAAGATATACTAACAAAAGCAATAAACAACACGAGAATTTAACGTGGCTTCACTACTGGTGTGGTAGTGTGCCTCCAGAGGGAGAGATGGTGGTTTGTATATATACCGAAAGAGATCACAAAGAGTTCTTAGTGATTACAAACTCCAGTCACTTGTTTCACTTGACAAAATGTAACCCTAAGAACTCTCTCTTTCTCACTTGTATTAATAATGAGGGCACTGTTATCATAAAGTTCAAAATTTGGGCAACATTTCAGACGAAAAAGACCTGTTTATGTTTATTCAAGGTTCTATCTTCTATATATTATACCTTTGTTAAAAAAGTACCTTGTTATATTTTTTTCACTTTATGAATATTATTTAGATGTAAATTGCTCAATGGATGTAACTTACACTACCCTTCTAGTAGTCTACAATGGTGAAGATCTTATTTATCGTCACCCTTTCATAATTACCCAATGATGTACAATGCTAGGACCTATAGAAAAAATGATTAATGACACCCAACAAATGCAGTTGAGCCCATGACAAAATGAATTTATGATACCGAATAAAGGCTTAGCCAAGCAGTTATGCACTAATAGTTGATTCTTTTAGAACTCGATGCACTAAGTCATTTTTTTATTATATATTATTTGTATATGATAAATTACCTCACACACCCTCCTCACCTTTGGTGAGGTTTAAACCCCTGACTTCCTTGAAGGAGGGGCTCTACTGATAACCCTGATACCGCTAGGCCACCCTTTGGTTGGTTTATTACAATTGTGCAAACTACTTGCATCGTCGCATATTCTGTCCATACTTATGATACAATACTTGTATAGTAATGGTGTTGAATGAAGCATCATAATCTTCCCATATAAGATCCAAAAACTAATTGCAAAAGGATTACCTCAACACTTTGCTTTCCAAACCATGTCCCTATAAGACATTCCTCTTGATCTGCTCCGGTATATGTGTATTGAAAGATATAGCAATCCCCAGTGTAAAACTTTGACTGATCATCGTCTGCTAGAAGATTCTTTTCTTGGCCATTCACACGCCAGACCTGGACAACCATGTTGGTATACATAAATAGAATACAAAAGTAAGACTCAACTACATCATATATATATATATATACACACACACATACACATGTTGGTGACTTTAGTGAAATCATCAGTTCATTTTATGTAATTGGATGCACAAGAGAATATGGGGTTGGTAGTTAAGCTATATGACGGGCTAGGAGGTGTGGAGTGCACACTCATGAAGCTAACTAGAACACGAGATTGCTAGATGGCACCTTATGGCAGGGGTCAAGGGGGCTGCACACCCTAAAGGGTCCTAGGGGAGAAACGCCCTTAGCGAGGTCCAAGGGGCAACCTCTAAATTTCCCTTCAGATGCCTCCAAGTCTTGTTCAGAAGCTTCCGAGTCTTGTTCATAAGATTATGAGTCTTGTTCAGAAGTGGTGTTGATTAAGAGCTTCTGACTCTAAGGAGTCAGAGCTTCAAAGCTTCCGATTCTGAAGGGCTTTTGACTCTAAAAAGTCAGAAGCTTTGAGGCCTTCTTATCCATGTGTAGTTTTGGTAACTGCGTTTTGGTAACCGCTCACTAATTACTCCAAAAATCCTTTCCATTTTATGGGGGGATATTTTCAGCATTATTTTAGGGATAGTTACGATTTTTTAAGTTCAAAAGAAAATGATTTCTGCCTCACTGAAAATTTGAGATTAACCTCAAGTTAATTTCATGATACCCAAGCAAATTAGGGTCGAACTACAACTTAAGGAAAACGAGCTCTTATACGATCCACAATTTTGTCCAAGTTTCTCATAGTCTTCACGGGTGTTTTTTGAGTTTCCTCCAACAATACACACAGAGAAAGAGATCCCAGGTCAAATGAGAACCGCAAATATTTTGAGAAGCAGGGAACTAAATTTTTAGTGTACATTCATTGATGAATATACTCATTGACAAAATATAAATACAAGTGAATATAATCATCAATGAATGTACTGTATCAAAGATATTAATGATGGCATAACAAGATACCATCAAAGATATGAATTTTGTAAAACCTGCAAATTCCCACTACAATCAATATATGGTTGAGGTTCTTCCTCCTCCTGTGTGGGAGTAGCTTTAAGTAGACCCTTAACATCGAACCCTTGGCGTTTTAGAAGTGCTACAAAATCAGAAATACGAACAGTCAGAAAATCATATAATTAGTTAACTGCAGGCAAAGTAAAATGCTACTATACACTGGTGAGGCATATATAATCCGCTATATTCTCTTGAAAAGGTATGGCATAACTAACCAGCCACCTTGCCTCTACCATCCTCAGATGCTACCACGTCTGATTGAGGCCAGGAATCAAACTTTGATCGAAATGATACGATCTCAAAATTCTCAATCATGCAGATTATATTAGATTTTGGTCTGTCCTGGGCACGTAGATATTCCTGTAACAACAATAAGTGGAGATGAAATACATTATAATAGAAACCATGGAAATGCATAATTTAAAAAGTGTACTTCTGCAGCTCCACTAGTTGCAGTTTTTACCAAATGGGTCATTGGACCAATGGTATCCCCGGAGCCCAACCTCCGAAGTCAAGGTTTCAAAACTCACATTCAGTGAGGAGTGTGTGAGTATTATCCTTGTATAAAATATTATACACTTGAAAAAGAAAAAAGAAGTATACTTGTGCAGCTCCACTTGCAGCTTTTCTTTCTTTAAGAGAAGTGTTTCTTCCCACCCACACATAAATTACTTCTCCACAATCCAGAAGATAACAGTTGTGTGTGTCTAGTAACTTCTTTGTCAATGAATTAGCAACAACACGTTCTGCCAGCCCCTTTTTGACACTTGAAGACCAAACAGAAATCTTGTGACAAGTGTTGTTTGTACATACACAATTAACACATATACAAGGAAGATAAGTACATCTTACCAAAATAGCTGAATAGGAAGAAGAGCATTGGTACTTTGTGCGGCATTCACATTTGTTTTCCTTGGAAGCGGAGCAAAGCCACCAAAGAAACCCCAGAATTCTCCAGCTTCAGCATCAGCCATTAGCTTCCCATCCTCTAGTCGTGAAACCAGAAATCAATTTTTCAATTTTCAACTTCATTCAGATTCTACCAAGTACGATAGTTGTTATCCATGAAAACAGAAACAAATTCTGAAAATTATTTGGAATTTACATAATACAATATTCACATACCGATGGTAGCAATATCGCACTTCCCAAGATGGTAATTATCTTTGATATACTGCACAACTTCTAGTGCTCTAGCCCTTTCTTGTATGGAAGTATTGGATCCATTAAACTGGAATATCTTATTTTTACTGTCCAAGATACATATATCATCATGATTGAGCGAGGATCGAGCACAAGGAACCTGTCCTCAACAAGTCATAATTTAGTTAACAATATGTAGAACCCATTATACTACTATCCTAAAGAGCCAACTGTATCAAAGAGAAATGTTCCGAGTCTATTTGGACTGTAACAAGCCCCTCCAGCGGAGGCTACGCTAGATAGATACAAATTTTCCAAAAGTTGTGGATCCAGGATTTTTTTCCCGGTGGAGGCACCTTTTAAGATAGATTAAATGCCCGTAAAATTGTTCGGTGCATTTTAGCCTAAATTCACCATTTCGAGAGATTTTTAAAGTTTTTTTTGGTTGATTTCAAGGGATTTTTTTTGTTGATTTTGATGGATTTTTTTGGTTTTTTAAGTTGATTTCGAGAATGTTTTTTGGTTGTTTTCGAGACATTTTTTTGATTGATGGGGTCCCAGACAAAAAATTACTGGGGGATTGAAGGTATAAAATTAAAAAAAAAACATAATTTTATCTAAGAAAATCCTATTTTTTTCCCATTTTAATGGGACCCATCCCCCATTGATTATACCATACATCCGCCCCTAGTACAGAGTCGGCTCTGATATCATATGAGAGAATATATGGAACTGGGGGCGGAGCCAGGAGCCAACAAAAGGCCCAGAGACCTCACCAGCCCCCCTCACTTTCAATTTGTGTTTACAGTACAACATTTTGGAGATGGGGAGATTTTGGTGGTTAAACTAACTTTCTCATCAAAAGCATATGAACTCTCAGTTGTTGATTTTAGTGTAACAGGTATTATGTCTTTCATAGACTGTTAAATATTTCTATTTTGAAATTGTTGTCGTATTTGACATTGTAGTAAACTTGTTGGGATATTTTAGAGTTATTTATAAATGTAAATGTTTGGTATAGAGAAAAACATTCTCTGATTCATCAGAGCCAACTAATGATGATAGGTCTAAACAAAGTCGTGTTAAAATCAACTTGTCTGATCTTCCCTCCAATCGTGGGATGCATATTGTGATTTTGGATTATAATCCTAATATTTGTTTCATTTTAGAATTTAGAGGACCCCCCCCCCCCCCCCCCTCTTAGTAAATGGCTTCTCCCCTGTGTGGAACCCATATCACTCTAAAAAAAGAGCACTCTACAAACATAGAGGATCCTATGTAATATGCAGCAACGGAGCAGTAAAACAGAGACTTGCCTCTTGTACATGAACCACATGCTTTCCTTTGCATACAAACATACGAGTTTTGTGCTCTTCAGGTTCACCTTCTCGAGGTATGATACATGGCTTAAAGTAAGAAAGGAACCTCTCAGTTTCATGTCCTTGTAATTCACGATACTGAACAGATCGTCCTCCAAGAGCTCCATCAAGTTCAAGTGTTTTAACGGCTGCTGTGTTGGCTTCATCCTATAATATAAAAGAAAAAATCGTATGAATTGAACAACTATAAGACAACTTTTGTAATAATTTCTGACTAAATCAAAGATGAAGAGTTGGTCAACCTTGTGGAAAAAGGATGTAGTAAAATAACAAGTTACTACATCGAAATTGGGTTTATAGTTGGTCAAAAATGTTTGTCATAATAGACTACTTTATAAGACTAAACAAGTGTGCGTCCTATGTAAAAGTGATATAATAAGTTTTAAAATAACGAGTTACTGTAACACGCTTTTGGATGTTTTAACAAGTTTTTTGGACAGTTTTAAAATAAAGTGTCAACATTAGGTGTTTTATAAAACACTTTGGAGAATTGTCCTATGAACACATCTTTTTATAGGGCACTTGTTTTTATAACATACTTCTCAAATAACGTCGTTTAAAAAAAGTTAATATGATGCTTTATACCAAAAGTGCGATAAAGAACTTGTTAAAACGCCAAAAGTATCTTATCAACTTATTGTAACATTTTTACATAGGAGACACTAAGTTCTATAATACATTTAATTAAGACATTCAAACATTTTAGACGTCCTATAAATCTGATTTTGTTATAGTATCATGCATCTCAAGAAAGAAATTCAAGAAGATAGAACATCTTATGTGAAAACACACCTGGCTTGTATCTTTACCTAGCCAATAGTGGATGTCATAGCGGAAGGCACCACTTTTTGAAGCATTGGTCTATAAAAGAAATGTAAAGTGCGATACTTAGTAAGAACAAATAAATAAACTTAACGAAAAAAAATGTTCACTTGGCACAAAACTTGTCAATGAATATGGCTGAAGCTTCATAGATTTAGGTGCCGTTTGTTTTTTAAGAGGTCTAAATTTGAAGTCTTATTTCACTTATGATTAATAAGAGGTAGTGCTGAAGTCTGAAATATGAATCAATAAGACTGTTTGTTTTTGTAACGTCTGGAGGCGTCTTGAGAGAAAATAAAGCATATGAAATGAGACGGCGATAAGAGATTTTAAGAATTTAGGTCACCACTTCTTATTTCAGATGTATTTAAAAGTTAAGAGGTTTTAAAAACTAAAAAAAAAAAAAAACAATCTGAATGTAAAAAGGTCTGACCGATTTAGACTTAAAAGTCATTAAAAGGTTTTATTAAAAAAACAAACAGCCCCTTAAAGTGTAGTTTCTTGCACCCTATAATAAAATGCAATAACTTCCACTTTGAAACGTCCATCTACCCTCATATCATTAAACAAGTAGTCACTTGATGTGAACTACATGTTGGTCTATTATGGCATTGTATGGCAAAAATAAGTTAGCTTATTTTCTGGGTACATGTTTGAATGGCCATAAGCTAGCTTATAAGCTAGTTTTTTGATAAGCTACTTGGAGTAGCTTATGAGAAGCTTTTTGTGATTATTCCAATTATGCCCCTCATTAATATTCATAATTATATATTAACTTTTAAATATAAATAATTAATTAATGTCCTTTTTGGTAATTTAAATGTTTATAAGCTAGTTTTTGCCAAACGTGACATTTTCATCAGCTACCTGCTAGCTTATCAGTCGCCAGCTAGTTTATCATAAGCTAGTTTATCAGTCGTCAGCTAGCTTATCAGCTAGTTTGCCAAACATAGCCTAAGTTTCCTCTTCTATGGAATATCTCAAGTTTCTGTAAGTTCCCATGAAAATTTAAAATTTTACAAGTCCCTTCAAGATTTTATAAAGAGGAATAAGGCCTTATATTGTAGCCAATTATCATAGGTTTGTTTTTTTAACCTCCTATTTACCACTTGTGTCTTACCAGATAAGAGGTTAGGCTAAGAAGATTGTGTTTCATGTGATAAAAGCTTAAAATGTCTTACCGTCCTCTTAATCACAAGAGGTAAGCCCATGTCTTATTAACTTCTTAATGCAATCTTAATTTCCTAAGGGAAAAGTTCAGAAAAATCCAACAAACTATCCCATTTTGAATTATTAAATCCCTGAACTATTTTTTTTTGAATGAATAAACCATTAAATTTTCTCACTTTGAATAATTAAGTCCCTGAGCTATTTTTCTGAATGTAAAAACAATTAAAATTTTGATTGATTAAGTCTATGCACATTCTTTTAATAAATTAAACCATCGAATTTTTAAATTTTGGTTACTCGCATCCTTTTAACCAAAAAAAAACTACCTGATACCGACAATTAAGGTTTTAAAGTAAAAGAAAACTTGAATTATTTTTACTATTCTAAAACCTTACGCCATTCAAACCCCACGCAAACACCGGTATCATTCCCCCTCGCCACTCCTTGTCGCCCCACCGTTGTTTGTTTTCCATATCACCTATGAGGCTGTATGCCCTTGCCATTGAAAGCCCTTGATTTTGTTTCTTGATTATTTTTCTTGGGTTTAAATCTTTGTTTATGTTGATTTTTGGGAAGTGAAAGGATGACTTGGCAAAAACATGTATGGGTTCAGAAATTGGAAAGCAGGCGTGGGTTTAGGAATCCTGGGTTTGTTTCTTGAGTTTTAGTCATTGGCAAAACAGGTCCTTGAAATAATTACAAGTTTCATAAACCAGTGAAAACATGAAAATGCCTCTAAATTAACAGAGAATTTATTTAAACGGTTATTAACATGAGGGACCTGATCCATAACCAAAATGAAACCATAGCGACCACCCTTGAAATTATTTCATTTAAGGGACCCAATCCAAATTTTCACCAAATAACAGGGACGAAATTTAATTTACTCTTTATCATATTATAAGTTACGTTTTATAAATTTACATAATAATTATGAATACACAAGTCAAATTGTTGGAAATATGTTGAAATAGATGGGTAATGTTTAAATTTTTGTTGTTTGAATATAAGTGTAATAGTTTCAAAAGATTTCTTGATAATTGTCTTATATATTTATGAGTAAGAATATAATTTATATTATGAGGGGTAAAACAGAAAATTATAAATATTCAGTCATATATCAGTTTAAAAACAAACATTCTTATTGATTCCGAATTCAAACTTCAACACCACCTCTTATCAATTGAGAGTAAAATAAAACTTCAAACTTTGACACCTCTTAGAAAACAAACAGCACGTTTTCTTTCTTTTATGATTATTTGAGGCCATATATGGTGAGAGTACTCATTCAAATGGTGCATGGATTAATTGCATCCACTTTCTAATATGTGGTGTATAACTCTTATTCTCGTAATTCTCGTTCGTTTGCACCTAAACGTCACAAAGGCCCTATTTATAAGTGGGTGCCTAAATCTAGTGCTTCTCCTAACCCAAAAGGACCCATTTACAAATGGGTACCTAAACCTCGTTAATCGGTTTTGCAGGTCAGTCATGTGTGGTATTTAGATTCTGGTTGCTCCAAACACATGACTAGAAGAAAGGAGCTGTTGTCGAATTTCACTGACAAGTATTGCGGCACAGTTCGCTTTGGCAACGATCACTTTTCACCGATTATGGGTTATGGGCACAATGTGCGAGACAACATCACCATAAAGAAGGTCTCGTATGTCAAAGGACTAGGATATAATCTGTTATGCATCGGTAAGTTTTGTGATAAGAATCTGGAAGTCAACTTCAAAGCCAGACGATGCAGTATTCGCACAGACGATGGTACGGAGCTCTTAGCTAGGACAAGACGATCTAATTTGTATACAATAGACTTGGCATATGTCAAGGCTGCCAAGGCTGTCTGCCTCTTGTCCAAAGCCTCCTTTCAACAAAACTAGCTCTGGCATCAACGACTCTCCCATTTGAATTTCAAGAACATCAACAAGTTAGTCATCGGAGGGCTAGTCAAAGGATTGCTGGAACTCAAATTCAAAAAGGAGCATCTCTGTGTGGCCTGCGAAATGGGCAAGATGAAGAAAGCTTCACACAAACCGAAGGTAGTACCGAGCACCTTGAGATCCCTCTGAGCAGATTCATATGGATATGTGTGGTCCGATGCGCATCCAGATCATAAATGGCAATAAATACTTTCTTGTCATGGTCGACGACTTCTCGCGTTACACATGGGTCAAGTTTCTCCGAACCAAAGACGAAACTCTAGAGCTTATCATCGCTTTCCTGAAGAGTGTGCAAGTTAATCTACAGCTGACGGCACAATCTATCAGAACCGACAACGGAACGGAGTTTAAGAACAAGGTGTTGAGTACATATCTCGAGTCTATCGACATCACTCACACCTACTCAGAAGCTTGCACTCCCCAGCAAAACGGAGTTGTTGAAAGACGAAACCAAACACTCGTAGAAGCTGCACGTACTATGTTGACTCAATCGAAGCTACCCTTATTTCTTTGGGCCGAAGCCGTTGCAACTGCTTGCTTCACCCAAAACCGATCGATTGTCAACAAACGGTTTGGAAAGACTCCATATGAGATCATTAACAACCGCGTACCTAATATAAAATTCTTTCAGGCTTTTGGATGCAGGTGTTTTGTCCTGAATGACAAAGAGGATCTCGGGAAGTTCAATCCAAAGGCCGACAAAGGCATCTTCATCGGCTACTCCTCTGAGTCTGTTGCCTACAAAGTCTACATCAAAAGAAACAAAACTGTTACAGAGAGTGTCAACGTCACCTTTGACGAGTTAGAAGACTTGGCTTCTGAACACCTCAGTTCAAAACCAGTGCTAATCGGTGTTTTAGCTTCAAATCATCAACCGCCCCCACCAAATCAAGTGTCTACATCGCAATCACCTTTAAATGATTTGGATTTATTATTTCAGCATTTTTATGATGAATATTTTGGTTCTACTAAACCTATCTCTTCTGTCTCAAATAGGGTCAATGGAGCAGGAGATGAGACTAATGTCTCTCTCCCAGGATTATCCACTTCTCTGGACACTACATCACGCGATGATCCACCTATCCCTGTCGCTACTACTGAAGAACCAAGCTCCTCCACTCATCCAGTTGTTTCTGCCGGTGTCAAGACGTCGACCTTTATTGAAGGATCCATCGAGACAAGGTCGCCTGACGATCCGAGTGGTCCCACATCTTCGGCCGTCACCCCATAACAACAAACCTCTGAACCAACACAAGTTCTTACCTCCGTGAACTTAGCGTGTGCCCCATCTGGTTTACAACCATCTCTCGAATCAATTCAAGACATTCCGTCGGGAAACTATGTCGACTCTGTACCTGATCAGAACACTCAACCGCTTCCGCACACACACCGTTGGACGAAGGACCACCCACTACACCAGATCATCGGCGATCCGAACGCCTCAATTCAAACACGGTCCATGTCCGCCAACGACTGCTTGTTCTCGATCTTTCTGAGCAAGATAGAACCGTCGACAGTTTCTGAAGCCCTTAAGGACCCCGACTGGATTATAGCGATGCAAGAAGAGTTAAACTAGTTTTAAAGCCTCAAAGTGTGGCGACTTGTACCTCGGCCTCGCAAAAAGACGATTATTGGAACGAAATGGATCTTCAAAAACAAACGAGATGAAGACGGAATAGTGGTTTGAAATAAAGCGCGACTTGTGGCTAAAGGTTATCGACAACAATAGGGCATTGACTATGACGAGACGTTTACACCAGTAGCACGAATATAAGCTATAAGGATGTTCCTGGCATATACAGCACACAAGAACTTCACGGTCTTTCAAATGGACGTGAAGACGGATTTCTTCAATGGCATCCTGAAAGAAGAGGTGTACGTCTCCCAACCGGAAGGCTTTATGGATCCAGATAAGCCGACTCATGTCTACCGACTGGACAAAGCCCTTTATTGTCTCAAGCAAGCCCCAAGAGCCTGGTATGATGTTTTATCTCAATTCCTAGTCAAGTCCGGCTTCTCAAAAGGTAAGATCGACACCACTCTTTTTATTAAGAAAGAAAAGGATGATATCATACTCATACATATTTATATAGATGACATTATATTTGGCTCTACGAACCCGCAATATTGTAAGAATTTTTCTGTCTTAATGATGTCTAAGTTCCAAATGAGTATGATGGGAGAAATGAACTTTTTTCTTGGACTTCAAGTCAAACAACTCTCAAATGGTATTTTCATTAATCAGTCAAAGTATATTTTTGATATTTTAAAGAAATACAAGTTGGAAAACAGTTCTCCCATGAAAAATCCTATGGCACCGGGGTCTAAGCTACACCCCGATCCTGATGGAAAGGAAGTAGATGCTACGACCTATAGAGGCATGATAGGGTCATTAATGTACTTAACGACCAGTAGATCAGATATTATGTTCTCAACATGTTTGTTTGCGCGATATCAGTCTAAGCCTAAAGAGTCTCATCACATAGCTGTTAAGAGAATTTTTTGTTACTTAAAAGGTACTGCTAATCTTGCTGATCTTGGCCTCTGGTATCCCAAGGATACCGGGTACGATTTAGTTGCTTATTCTGATGTAGATCACGCAGGATGTATGTTGGACGGAAAAAGTACTACGTGTCACGTGCAGTTTCTTGGAGACAAACTCATAAATTGGGCGTCAAAGAAGTAGAATTGCGTGTCCACCTCCACAGCTGAAGCGGAGTACGTTGCTGCCACGAGCTGCTACTCTCAAGTTATCTGAATGCGCACACAGCTGAAAGATTACGGGTTCCACTACTCCAAGATCCTGATCTACTGTGGCTCGAAGAGTGCCATCGCAATCACCAGTAATCCTGTCCAGCACACCAAGACGAAGCACATAGATGTTCGGTACCATTTTATTAAAGATCATGTCGAACGAGGTACGATCGAACTCTATTTTGTGAATACAGACCTTCAGTTAGCAGACCTATTCACATAGCCTTTGGACGAAAAACGCTTCAATTTTCTTGTGTCCAAGCTTGGAATGCTAAATCTGAAAGTTTAAAGTGTTTTTGTTTTATTGAATTTAAAATAATAAGATCAATTCATATTGTTTACATGGTATCAGATAAAGCTATTGCGAAAATTAGCATTTAAAATTGGGGTTTTCGTTTGACCACCGTAAGAACGAACAACCACTTCACGAGGACTCGAACAATGTAGGTAATGTACAATGTGAGAACTGCTATCAAGTGAACCCCTACACCACCACAAGTTGTTGCTTGTTGACTGTGTGCCAGCATGTGAGTGTACATACCAGCATGTGAGTGCGCATTCCAGCATATAGGTTTCTTTTTTGGAAAGTTTCCATACAATTCGTTCTTCATTCTGGAAATTGTGTGATAATGATAATCAACCACTTCGATTCTGTACCGGCCATACCATGTTTCATTTTTCTTCTATTTATATCATCAGGTTCCTTTGTTTGGTTCGCGCATCAAGTTTCCTTTTATGGGGATTAATTCGTATAATTTCTTCGGGTTTATTTTTGATTTGAATCCTTTCGCTTGTGACTAATGGATATGATACAAGTTGTGGATGTAATTCCCATAGCAACTCAAACTATCAACAATGAACTCAACGACTCCAACTTCTTTGAATGGAGTATAATTGTTCGTGTGCATTTGCGGAGTGTTGGTAAGGCATTTCATTTAATTATCAGTTGTGTTGACCCTACCTTATTTTTTATTAATTTACTATCTTTCAGTAAGCTTATGTGCACTACAGTGTTTTATTCTTTCCTAGTCATTGTGTTTTATAGGGATCATTAGATGAAGCATATCATCCTTGGTAAAGGACGCGAGTATGCCACGAATGACTTCTACTACAAACATAGACCCAAGGATAGATCTTCCACTCGAGATTCTTCGCATGCTTCAAGTCAAATTTATCTCCATTTGTGGTGCATTTTCAAATAGGTCATTCATCTTCTTAGAATTTGTAGAAAGTATGTGCCCAATGTTCTTATTTGTCATATTTACAATGTACCCTTGTCAGTTTCCAAAACTTCATCGTTCTTATTTAACTCCTAGGGTAGTTCAAGTTGATGTTTAGAGTTGATGTCCTATATTTTCTAAGACATTGTTTTAAGTATTTAGTACCTTTATTGATGACTACTCTCATGTTACCTGACTTTATTTGATGAAAATGGATTAGAAGAATTCTCATATTTTTGTTCAATATGTGTTGAAATAAACAGGGGTTTTAGTTCAAACCTTGCATAGTGATAATGCCAAAGAATATATGTCAGTATTTTCAATCTTACATGCTTCAACATGACATTCTTCATGAATCATCCTCCATTGACCCCCCATTTTAAAATGGATTCCCGAACGCAAAATAAATGTCACCTTCTTGGGGTTATGCAAGCACTTTATTTCAAGTAGATTTTCCAAAACCTTGTTGGGATGATACTGTCTCAACTGCTTCCTTTCTAATAAATTAGATTCCCTGAATAGTTCTTGGTGGTGATGTCCCACTTTTGATACTTTTCCTTGTAAGATTCGTTTATGTTAAACCTAAAATCTTTGGTAGTACTTGCTTCATCCAAGATAGTATACCTCATATCACCATGTTTGATCAAAAATACCAAAAGTGTGTCTTCCTTGGATATTCACATCTCTAAAAAGAGTACCGATGTTTCTCACCTACATTTAATTGTTATGTTGTCTCTCGAGATGCCTCTTTCCAGAAAATAGTCCTTTCTACCCTATTTCCACCATAGAAGATTGATCTGAACAATGAATTTGAAATGAATGACTTTGGTGGAGCAAAGAAAATCTAGGGTAAAGAGAATACTCGGTATAGAAAGATGAAAATATTGAAGCTAACCCACATGGAGTGCATCCGTAAGGTTTTGAAACAGTTCGAAATGGAACGTGCAAAGGCTTTGTCTACACCCATGCATTTGCTCATAAAGTTCTATGAATGTGATTGTTACATCTTTGAATAGGATTAAGCTCGTATGAGTAAAGCACCGTATGATAGTGTTGTTGGGAGCATTATGTACAATGGTTTGAAAAGACCAGTTCTAGCACAAGTAGTTAATGTAATTAGGAAGTATATGTCTGAACCTAGTAAATCTAGTGTATAAAAAGAAAGTAAAAGCCATATTGAGGTACTTGAAGGGAACTACGGATAAGGGGCTCATATTTAGCAGCAACAAACTAGAGTATAGGGTTATGCAACTCCGACTATGCCGACTATAAAGATCGTGCTAGGTCAACATTGGGTATGTTTTCAATTTGTGCGGGGAACTTCACTAGTTGGCATGCGAGGCTGTAATCCATCGTAACCTTGTCGACTCTGAGGCAAAATTGGTCGATTTGGTAAAAACAGTGAAAGAGGAAGTTCATTTGTACAAGTTGTTGAGAGATTTTGGTTTCACTAGGATGTGGTGGTAGGGAATTGAGATAGCCAAAAGTGAAATTCACCTTGTTGGAAATTTGGCGTGAAACTTAAAGAATTAACACATTTGTGAGGAGTCTTTTGTTATGGCCATGTACGAGGAAAACTTGTATCTCTCAATTAGATTCACATAGATGATAAGGTAGTGGATATGTTCTCAAAGTCATTAGGTTCTTCGAAGTTCGAGCATTGGTTGGAGACTATCTGTCTCAAGTGTTTTGAAGCAGAAAGGTGTTCAGAAGGGAGAGATAACTGTGCTTTTGAGCTTTGAGGGTGTATTGATGACGTTTTAGACTAAGGTATGACATATTTATTGATAGAGATAACACATGTCGAAGCTCATGCTGATGGTCGTGGTGACGATGGTGATGGCAATTCACGATGACCGTTGCCTAACTAAGCTCTCTTTCTGTTGTAACATAGTCAAGATTATACATGTAATTTCTCTTTTTTTTCCTCTCTCTAAGTCTTCTCCTTCCTTTTTCTATACATAGTTAAGATCCTGATTCACGATCGTACTCGAGATCTCCTGGTCCACGCCGATCACACTTGAAATCTAGGAAGAATCAAGTGGTTGCAGAAATCTGATGCGGTTAGGGTAAATTTCTTGATAGTTTTGAATCCTAATTTGAGTAATCGACAGCGACCAAGGATAGAAACCTTGCAAAATCAAATCTAAATGCATTCTATATCCAAACCGACTCTATTTTCTTCATTCTTCTCATCTTCTTCCACTACTAATTCAGTACCCTTTAACTGTAACACCCACAATTTTAGGATTTCCAATTATGATAAATCGGTCTCTTGATTGAAAAAGAGGATGAGATTTTAGTGGGATTTGAATCAGGATTGAAAGCAATGAAAACGCACAAAAAAGGGGTTGGCACGACTTGCCACGCGACTTAAAGTCGCAAGCACAGTCGTGGCGGTCACTGTGTTGGAAGGTTGGAAGTTCGAGTGACTTTCCATGCGACTTTAAGTCGTGGTGACAACTGAAACTGCACAATTACCCAATTTTTCTAGGATTCTCTTCATTTCTCTCTCTCTCTCTATCTCTCTATCTCTCTTTCATTTCTCTTCCATTTGGGATGATTTTGGAGACTATAGCTTTGGTTTTTGGAGCTCTTCAAGTGTAGATCAAGAGGATCAAAGTTTATGTGGGAGATTATAGAGTATTTTTGAAAGATAACCTCTTCACCTCCTTCCTCTATAAGCTAGGGTTTTGTGTGACCTTCATCCCCTCTTCTTTTTTTCCATCCTTGTCTCAGGTATTTGGTTCCTTGAGGTGAAGATAACCTTCTGCGAGCATTTGGATCTAAAGCTGGAAATCTTTGCTTGTAGATCTCAAGATTTCTTCAAAGGAAGCTCAAGATTTGAGTTTGGAACCTAGGTTTAACCTAACCTATTCAAGGTGAATTCATGTCAAAAATGTCTATTTAGGGTTTTCAAGTGTTTTACTTGATGTTTATCAAATGTGTTGTTTATTTTATGAGGTTTGCGTCTTTGATACATTTGATTTTATAAATCTTGTAAAATGCCTATATTTGAGATTTTTTTTTGGATTTCTGGATAAATATACCTTAGTGCGGGTTCTTTTGAAGATTTACCTTGCAAATGAAGATTTATTTGACAATAATGTATTTTTGGTGTATTTGGTTTTGAAATTACATATTATTACATTATGGGACGTTTTAGAAATATACAAGGGTATGATTTTAATTGAAAAATGGTTTGTCCCAACCATTGATGAGTTTTGAGGTAGTCATACTTTTGGAACACGAGTATACCTTCATTTGCATTTTATTACTTATATTGGCTTTTATTGATTAGTCAATTGAGTTGTGAGCTTTTGGCTCGATTATGACTCAGATGAGTCTTGTGGGACATTTGTCCGGTTTAATTTGCTATATCGAGATTAGGACTTATATGCATTTATGACATATTTATTTGATATGTTACATGCTTTGAGTGTGTTGTCATTCATTTGGAGTCATGTAAGTTTAGACTGTAATGCAATGGATCATAGGTATATGAGTCAGATGGTTTGGAATGAGACTGTAACCGGGGACTCAAGTTATAGACCCGTGGGTGGTTGAACTTGATGACCGTGTGATCTATAGCAGGGGACTCAATAGACCGTGGGTGGTTAAACTTGATGACCGTGTAGTCCGTAGTGGATGTCATTTCTAGCAAACGAGCATGTCTAGGATCAGCGGGGGACTCAAACTACAAACCATGGGTGGTTTGACTTGATGACCGTATGATCCATAGTTGAGGTTCATTAACGTTGATTTGTGGCTTACTTTTGTGTTCGCTACATTCGATGGATACGGGTCTCCCCTGTCACCAAATGGTGTTATTTCCAAATAGTATATTATCCATGTTTTTGTTATTAGTTTAAGTATGGGTTGTTTTCCATTATTTATGGTTTTAGGTATCGAACCTTATCCATGCTTTGGAGTATTTTTGGGTAATAGCGTTTTATCCGTGTTCACAATAATTGGACATTAAACCTCATTTACGTTTTGGAGCGAGTGTTGGGTTTTGAATTCATATTGAATGAGTATTTTTATTTAGAGTTCTCATTATGAAATGGCGGGTTTTAGAAAGATGTTGCTATTACGATAAAGACACTCCATTTGCGAAATCATGTTTTAAATAATTAGCAATCTTTCAATTATACTGTTTTATAATGACGATGAAAACTATTTGAAATCAGTAGGTGTTAAGCCTAATACTTTTTATTTGTCGGCATTTGCATCTGGTCCTTGATGGGGAATGGTACTAGCCACACTGTGAAGAGTTAAGTGCTAGTTAGAGACTTGAGAAGGATTTAACTATTCGATGACGCCTTCCGCTTTTGGAGATAGCGACTCTTAATGGGTTTTAGTAACACCCAACCTTGACCTAGTATTTATGTAAGGTTTGGTTTATCAATTGTCAATGTTAAATCTAGATTTCCTATTCGAGGTAACTCAAGTTTTAATTTATAGAAAGAGATTTAGTCTTTATTTGATTGATATATTATGAGAAATTTTAAATTAGTCGCTCTTTCCAGATTTGAGGGTGTTACATTAACATATTTTTTTAGTTACCTTTTGTTACATCCAAATCCATATGTATCTTTGTCTTTGTTAACCTTACCATCAATAACAAACATGTTTTGGGTCACCTCTAGGACCTAACGACTCTAAAATTGATGAATATTTGTCATTCAATTAACAAAGGTTTGAGGGTTTTCTTAGTTTCACTAGAATAGTTACAATCGTTACCATCTTTTTTTAGAGGTTAGTGCTCTCCCAAACTCTCACCAAAGTGATCTCAATAAAATAGAATACCCTCCTCTTTCTATCCCCCATTATTTATAGTAATAATTTAGTAAAGTGAAGTTAACCTTAACAAGCTAACCTTTGATGTTCCAATATTGCCCCTCGTGCCTTGTGTACCACTACCCCTCCCTTGGCATGTCTAAAATATGGGGCATCATAATGACTTTGCTAAATCAAACCGATGCAGGAAGTTGCAATACTTTTGGTGTTGAGATACCAAAAGAACTTCTTATAGAGAACAAGCAAATAGAACGAAACCAGTAGCTATCGGCAGTGGTGGACGTCAGAAAGACGGGGTTATCTTGGTGGGACGATGGTGGCAATGTCCTTGTCAGGTTTTTGCAGATTTGGTATGTGATATGGTTTCACAGACAATGGGGGCAATGGCACATGTAATGGCTAGGGTTTCAAGTAACTCCGACAATGGTGACTAGGGTTCACGTGCCAAAATCCGACAACTAAGGTTTATTAGGGAAGAAGGGGTTTTGATAGAGAGGAATATTTCATGTATGTTAAAGAAGAAGTTTACACAATATATGTAGAACTAATGAATTTGAACAAGGAAAACCTAAAATTAGTAACACCAAAGGAGATCCTTAATTTACTATATCTAACGGTTTATGCAATGTTGTTAGGTTTTCACTTGTACGCGTTGATTAACATGGTTTGAGACTTGTGTGCAATGGTTTGTGGAAGTATAATCCCCAACATCTTTGATACAGGAGACTCGAAGCTCTCCTTTATTGGCAAAGTAGGGAAGATGAGAAGTTTAGAAAGAAGAGATTAGAGAGAGAAATAGAGAGAAATATAGGGAAGGAGATAATCTTTTATTATCTTGATTGAATTCTACAAGAAATGGAATTATTAATTATAGATGGCAACTACTATCAATTAAGAGAAAACTAAAAAGGAGTTCAGAAGGGATTTTGTTACAACTAACTCTAACTTCCCTTATCATACTTTCCCCCTTCAAAAATACTTGTCCACAAGTCAATCCTTTAACTTGTTTGTTGTAGAAGCATTGATCCGAATCACCTTGTATAGCTTCACCATATTGCAATATTCGTTATCTCCTTGAATCTTAATCGTAAACATTTGTTACTCCTTGAATTGACACTTATGTTGTCTATCATAAGGCTGATCACAGAAATAGCATAAGCCTTTTGCAATTTTCTCAGCTCTTACATCTGCTGGAATATGTCTAACATTCTTTATAGTTTTTGGTTGAAACTTTGCCAAAGGAATTGTCGTCGTCTTCGTCAGAGGAGTTGGTAATAAAGACCCTTAAATGTTAGTTGAAGGAGTTGGTAATAGAGGTGGTTGACTGTTATCAATCACAGTTACTTCTTGGAGGGTTTGTGGTGAAATGGATTTATCAGTTTCTGGGTCTGAATTAATAAAACTTAGAACTTCTTCTTGCAATCTTCCAAACTCTGCACATGCCAATGAAGTAGGCTTGAAATCCCTTACAAAAGGTTTGACAGCCGAGTTAAAACCCCTAATAAAGTTGTCCAAGATGTAAGAATCAGGTAAAGCATGATTGTTTTGTAACATTATTGCCCTTAAATTCTCAAATTCATTAATATACGCCTCAAGAGAATCATGTTGTTGCAAACTGTTCCACAACATTACTTCCAGACTCATCCTTAAAACGAGCACTTAAGTCGATCACAAAATCATTCCAATCTACGTTTTTCCTCACAGATAAGTAACTAGAAATCCAATTTTCTGCTTTATCAACCATATTCAAAGACGCCAAATCGACTTTGATCCTCTGGTATTTTACACAATGTGAAGTATTTGCAACATTTCTTTATCCAAATTCTTGGGTAACTCCCATCAAATTTGGGAAAATCGAGTTTAGGTACATACCCCAAGGATCGGTTATGATTCATTCCACCATTGTTACCGCTTATTTGGATTTCAGATCCAGTTGACTGTTCCCTTTTGAATTCACGCATCATTTCTTCGAATTTATTGTCTTGGTCCTCGATTTTCTTCTCTAAGGTCTTGATTTGATCCTCCATGACTGTCGCTTTCCTTGTTATTGGAGGAGACAGACTTTGCGATTAGGTTGTAGAGGAATTGAAAGAAAATTTTTGTAGGAACTTTAACTCTTATACCACTGATATAGGAGACTGGAAGCTCTCCTTTAATGGCAGAGTAGGGAAGATGAGAAGTTTAGAAAGAAGAGATTAGAGAAAGAAATATAGAGAAGGAGATCATCTTTTATTATCTTGATTGAATTATACAAGAAATGGAATTCTTATTTATAGTTGGCAAATACTATCAATTAAGAGAAAACTAAAAAGGAGTTCAGAAGGGATTTTGTTACAACTAACTCTAACTTCCCTTATCAATCTTCCACTTTGTTCAACAACAAAATAGGCGAACCATAGGTTTCATAGAGCAATTATCAATCTTCCACTTTGTTTAACAACAAAATAGGCGAATAGGTTTCATAGAGCAACTATTTTTAACAAAAGTATATAGTAGTTGTAACCAATTAAACAAGGAGGATTCTTAAAGACAAGGTAGTTCTACAAGTCAAATGCTAAACCCGCATTTAAATGTAAATACTAGGCTCATAATACAAAAAGAGTATATTATACAATGAATAAAATGACACAACAATACACCAACATAATTAATAAAACAACTCCTAGGCATTGAAACACATTTTTATAATGTGAGGATTACTAATAATATAATATATATCTACAAGTTAAATTTAGATATAAAATATTAATAGAACAACAACTATGCAATTTTATTAAGATAAGAGAACATACCTTCAAAATAATATAGGATTCCCCTGTAAAAAATTTACCATACGAAGACTCTGCTACAATCACCGGATTAGAATTCTCGATGCGCCATACCTCAATTCCGCTATGAATTGTCAGGGAGGATGTAAAGATTAGCACCCATACAAAAAAATTGCACTCTGAAAGCATGTAATATACCTACATATTGAAGCACTGATAGCTACTTTAGTTTTTACATGCTTTTTTATATATATAACCTTCTTCAATCATTTCTACATGGTGCAACCCTCATCATTTGGTTAATAAACAATGAAATTGTAGCTTGAAGAAAAAAATATCTTCTAAATTCAAATATATTTAAGATAAAGGATACGCTTTTTGTCCAGCGCCTTGAAAGGCTGGATCTACATCTTTCATAGAAAGAGACATGTTGCTTTACACTTCAATTAGTTTGGCCCTGCAGTACCACAACCTGAATAATGGTACAAAATACATAAGAAAATATGCATGCGAAAGTCAGAGAGTTTATATGTAACCATATAAATTGGAAATGCAAAAACATTGGTTAGAAGCATGTGACAGGGGAATACTATATGATTTCAAAATTCAATATCCATATTAAATAAATCTTAATCTAATAGAGCAAGCGTGTTATAGTGATCACTTGTTGGGATTTTTTCAAAGCCGACACACAAAAGTCCCAAACATCTAAAATGTGTTTAAATGACCCAACAACCAAAATGGGGGAACAATAATGATAACAAATAATATACGACATGTCATGATATTAATACCATGTAAACAAAGAAACAATGTAACGACACAAGAATATAATGAAGTTCCACAACCTTACAAGTGTATGTCCTCCCCAACAAGAAACATGGGATGATGTAATATATTCAACTAATAAGTTAAAACAAAATGCTTATGTGAACGATTACAAGAATCCAAATGTAAGAAACCATACCTACACTTCAAAGTTGGAGAGGATTTTGCAATATAAAACCCACAAATCACTCTCACAAAAGTTTCGGCTCCAATTTCTTAGTCTTTTAGCCAATGCCTTCTCACTTCCGACTAGCAACCTAGGCTTAGGTCGTCTGGTCTCATTTTTCTTCACAACGACACCACCAATGCACCACGAGCATTGATCTCACATACAAAATTGTAATGAACGTCGATGTGCTTGGTTCTCTCATGAAACACATGATGTTTCGACAAAAATATTGCATTTGAACTACCATAATAGACAAGGAGTGTTGATCAAACCACACAAAGAGCACACACCACACCAAACCATGAGATTTAGAGCTTTCATGATGCGACTATGGTTTGTTTTTCTCAAAAAACACTATGCAATTTTGAATTACAAAACCGCGGTTCAAACCGCACTGTGCCGCATATTAGTTTTTATTAATTAATTTATATGTATATACAATATTACATATTATATTTTACCAAAAAATGATATTTAAAAACAAAGGAATTCTCCTGGAAATATTATAAAAGACGAAAAAGGGAAAATTACAGTCCAAAACACCAAGAAAACGCAACAGCAAAACAATAAAACTTGGTAACCAGACCATACCAAGCAACAATTGACCAAAAACTATACAAAGAGACAAAATAATAGGACATAATAAACAAAATGCTCATACTCTGGCCTCCAAACAGAACTCCAATTCCGAAAAAGTGCCTTTAGGCCAAAAACCTTAACGTAGGCCATTATTTGTCCAAAACTCAAAAGTTAGTTTGAAATCCGGTGTTTGATGAAAGATCGAGCATGTTTGTTGTGTAAAGCATTTTTTTTATATTTGTTTTACAAAGTTTGATTAAACTTTGTTATACATTTGAATTTAATTATGTTATGTGTATTGGAACTTTTTATTGTATGACCTTTCAAATCTTGAATATGTTTTGAACTTTGATTACAAGTATAGTGATACAATTGATTGAAAATTTTAATAGACATTAGGTATATTTGTGGTTTGAGACATGCAGTTTGAGACATATGCGGGGTTTGGTTTGCGGTTAACCGTACAACACCCACTCGGATCCAACTTTGGCCTCGGGTGTTCCAGGCACACCCTCACAATTGTAATTTTTTTCCTGTGTGTATAGTAAAAGGTCTTTAGACATGTTCTTGGGAGTGATAAAATTTATATGTTTGATAGCCACTTAATTGTTATTATACATTTTACACACTTCTTCTTGAAGTTTATGTTTTAGTTTGTAAAAAATTAAGATTCTCTCACATTTATGTCTTATGGATTTGGAAAATTGTTTTATTGATATTGGCATTCACTTCCTTATTTCAATCAATTACATATTTCAGTTCGAACAACTTTTTTTTTTAACTTTTGGTTAGAGCAATTTGATTCACCTTGTTCATTTCTAATCAAATTGTTAGTCTCGGATCAGAAGGACACAGACCATCACACACACTCACACATAACAACTCTTTAATTTATAGAGGGATTTAAATGTGTTTCATATGTTCTCAAATTATATCAAAGCAAAAATATACCACGTCTAAGGACTCAGACACACCTTAAAAGTGATTGGTGATTTTGCAGAAAAAATGGTTGAAACAAGAGGACCACCCTCATCAAAGTTATTGGCTCCGCCCTTGACCACTCTGCACCCCGAACACTCCTACGATAGACCGTGTTCACTTGCAGATCACAACAAAATTCATTGAATAACCCTTTCAACCATATTTCCTCCTTGAGCGCTCCACTTACATCTATGTATTCTCCTTTAGTCATGGACAATGCTGTTGTAGATTGCAAGCAAGACTTCAAGCTCAGGGTACAATCACCAACGGTAGTGGAGTCACCATCTATTGTCAAGGTCCTTAGGGTAATATGAGAATATACCCAACTGCACTATTCTCATATCTCTCAAACCATAGATAAATGTTAGAAGAATCCCGTAAATACCTGAAAATCCACTAAACGACTTTTTGGTGCTTCTTTCCTGGGTTTGCCTTGTATCTACTCACAATGCTTACAAAATGAAATAGTGTACATATCAATATCAAGGATCCAATGGCACTAGAGTAGATGAATTTAGCCATGTATACAACTTTTCTCATTGTAGTAGGATTGTGTTAGAGAAAGAACTTCAAAACAAAAGAAACACTTATTTTCTTTCAACCTTCAAACACCTCTCTTTATAAACTCATTGATCTTTTTTCACTTCATTACAAACACAAATGCACCACCTATTTATAGGATGAGAGGATTAATGAAAAGCCACATCTATACCTCTATTAAATGAGAAAACAATTCAATGCAAACCTTATTAAATAAAAAAAACCTCTAGACTTTCCAACTTATTTACTAGAAAAAACTTTCCACATTTCTTGGGTTTGGGCTTGGACTTCTTGGGCTCCCATCTTGACAAAAACAAGTTTATAATCCAACAACCTCCTTTAAACTTGTTTTAGAAGTCCAAGCAAACTTCTTAGTCTTGCAAAATATTCAAACTTTAGCGGCTTGGTGAAAATATCTGCAATTTGATCTTGAGATCTCACAAACTCCAATTGCACATCTTTTTTGGCTACACACTCCCGTATGTAATGATAGCGAGTATCAATGTGCTTGGATGGATCATGAAACACTGGATTCTTCGCTAAGGAAATAGCTGACTTGTTGTCGACACAGATCTTTGTTGGCTCTTTTTGAATCAGACTTATCTCCTTTAACAAATTTCTAAGCCAAACTGCATGACATACACATGAAGTGGAAGCTACATATTCGGCCTCACAAGTAGACAATGTGACAATTGTCTGTTTCTTTGATACCCATGTAAAAGCAGTGTCTCCCACGAAAAATACAAACCCAGTTGTGCTTTTTCTATCATTTATATCTCCACGCCAACCACTGTCGCTATAACCAACAAGCTTGTAATCATTAGAAGGCGAATAGAATAAGCCAAGATCAATCGTACCTTTAAGATATCGAATAATTCTTTTGGTGGCCTGGAAATGAATAGTTGTTGGTGACTCCATATAGTGACTGACAAGTCCAACTGTACAGGATGTCTGGCCTTGTACAAGTTAACTAGCGCAGACTTCCAACCAAGCTCTTAAAATAGGTTAGATCTACTTTTTTTCCTCCTTCATTCTTAGACAACTTCACACCAAATTCTGATGGAGTACTTATCGGCTTACAGTTTTCCATTTTGAAGTTCTTAAGTATCTCAAGTGCATAGTTTCTTTGAGAGATAAATATACCTTCCTCATTCTTCTTAACTTTAATCCCAAGATAATAGGCCATTAAGCCGATGTCAGTCATCTCGAAATCCCTCATCATTGCACTCTTGAATTCTTCAAACAAGCTTTGGTTACTCTCAGTGAAAATTAAATCATCCACGTACAAGCAAACAATTAGAATGTCTCCATCTTTGACCTTCGTGTAAAGAGCATGTTCGTAAGGGCATTTAGTAAAACCCTTCTCCTAGAAGTAAGCATCAATACGACTATTCCAGGCTCTTGGTGCCTGCTTTATGCCGTAAAGAGCCTTCTTTAACTTCAAGACCTTGTCTTTATGCCCATCAACTTCATAGCCCAATAGTTGTTGAATATAAACTTCTTCCTCGAGTACTTCGTTTAGAAATGCCGATTTTACATCCTTCTGATGGATCTTCCAATGATTTTGAGCAGCTAGCGAAATCATAAGTCTAATCTTCTCAAGTCAAGCAACGGGAGCAAACACTTCATCATAATCAATTCCGGCTCTGACTATAGCCCTTAGCGACTAATCTTTCTTTGTATTTTTCAATTTCTCCCTTTACATTCTTCTTTGCTTTGTGTTTCCACTTGACACCGATTGCTTTATGACCCTTTGGAAGCGAAGCTAATTCCCATGTCTCATTTTTCACGATGGATTTTATTTCTTCATCCATTGCACATCTCCACTTCTCTTCTTTTGCCGTTTCTTCAAATGTTACTGGTTCACAATCAACATACAAACAAAAAAGTGTGACATCATCTATTGGCTCTGTAACTTCATAAAGATCATCTATACTCCTCATACGTGGAGTTCTTTCACTCAAACTTCCACTTGAAGATGATTAATCACGGGCATCTGATGTTGGTGAAGTAGGCGGAGTAACAGGTTCTTGTGGGATATCTTCTAGTTGCTTAGTAGGTACCTCCTCATTTTCTTCAAATTGAAAAAAGTTGTTATTCATCCATGTAAGATCCAAAATCCCATTCTCCTTCCTCCTCGAAAACCACATCTCGACTGATTACTATATTTCTAGTGCTTGGATTGTACAACTTGTATCCTTTCGAACTACTATCATAGCCAATGAAGACAAAACTTTCACTCTTATCATCCAACTTTGTTCTTCTCTCATCCGGTACATGAACATGGGCAACACTTCCAAAAACTCTAAGATGATAAATACTCGGCTTTCTTCCATTCCATGCTTCTTGTGGTGTCATTCCCCAAACACTTCTAGTTGGAGAACGGTTTGAAAGATAGACTGCACATGCCACTGCCTCGGCCCAAAATTCTTTTGGAAACTTCTTCTTTTGAGCATGTTTCGTGTCATATCGAGGATTGTTTGATTCTTTCTTTCGGCAACACCGTTTTGTTGGGGGGATCTTGGAACTGTCAAAGGTCGACGGATTCCATTTTCTTCACAAAACTCCTGAAACTCCTTTGAAGTGAACTCTCCTCCTCGATCAGATCTCATTGCCATGATCTTGCACCCATTTTCTTTTTCCATAATGGCTTTGAACTTCTTGAACACTTGGAAGACTTCTGATTTTTGTTTCAAGAAATATACCCAAGTTTTTCTTGAATAATCATCAATAAACAAGAGAAAGTAATTACTTTTACCAAGACAGTTTGGCTTGATCGGACCACACACATCCGTATGAATAAGCTCAAGTGGCTTCCTTGCTCTTAACTCCGTCTCCTTTGGAAATCCTTTTCTAAATTGTTTCCCGAGTAAACACCCTTCACATAGTTGCTCGGGTTGGTTGAGACGTGGTAATCCTTTCACCATTGCCTTCTTGGACAATAACTCCAATCCTCCAAAATTGAGATGTCCGAATCTTAGATGCCATAGCCATGATGCATCTTTATAACATGCCTACAAACATTTCACAACATCTCTTTGAATGTTTAAGGAAAACATTCTATTTTCTGACATATTCGCCTTTGCTATTAAGTTCCCTTTCCGATCTCTTATGAAAAGACTACAATCCTTCATGTGAATTTCGTAACCCTTTTCTAAGAGTTGTCCCAAGCTCAAAATATTACTTTTCATATTAGGGACATAATAGACATTTGAGATTAATTGATGGCTACCATCTTTGGCATGAAACAGAATATCACCTTTCCCTCTTACCATACTTTAGAATTATCTCCAGCCGAGACATTGCCATTTACCGACTCATTCAACTCCACAAACATGTTTCTCCTTCCACACATATGGTTGCTAGCACTGGTATCAAGATACCACACATCTTCATGGTCTTCGGTGCTATCTTTTTATGTTAATAGTAATGTTCCCCTTTCCTCGATCTTTACATCTGCATAGTTAGCCTTCTCTTTAGGTCTATAGCTTGGCACTCTACACTCTGAAGCATAATGCCCGTACTTTTGACAATGATAGCATTGAACTTGAGATTTGTCAAACCTCAAGTTTGAATAACTTCCTCTTCCATGACCTCTTGACGAGCTTTCTTCCTTCTCGTAGTTGTTGACATAGTTGGTGTTACTAGTCCAACCACGACCACAACCTCGTCATCGACCTCTACCTCGACTATTTTGGCTTATTTCATGTCATTGATTGCCTTCTTTTTCCTTGAGTTGTAACTTGAGGAGTTGCTCGGTGATCCCATGCTTTTTCTTATGTTTTTCTTCATATCTAGTTGCTCAATCGTCATTTCTTCCAAATCTTTAGTTTCTTCAATCGTCACCACAATAAGCTCCAACCTGGGATCTAATGAACGAAGTATCTTCTCCATGATTATCACGTCTTCCAACTTCTCACCATTTCTCTTTATTTGATTGGAGATTGCTTGTACTCTTGCAATATAATATGAAATAGACTCGGATGACTTCATATGCAATGATTCAAATTCTCCTCTTAACGCTTGAAGGTGTACCTTTTTCACTTGTTCGGCTCCTTTGTGGGAAATTTGTAACTTCTCCCATGCTACTTTGGCAGATGTTGCACTTGAGACCTTCTCGAAGCCATCATCATCATCATCTAAGGCTTGATAGATTAGGAAAAGCGCTTTCTTGTCCTTCCTTCTCATATCCCTTAGGTTATCCCTTTGCACAATGCTTCATGTAGCCTCATTTTCGGGCTCAATAAAACCTCTCTCTACTATTTCCCCCACATCATGTGCACCCAATAAAGCTTTCATCTTGATACTCCAATTATCATAGTTGTCGCTTTTGAGTGTCGGTACTTGAAATGATGCCAAATTGTTGGCCATACTTTCGATTGACTTTCTTGAATCCCAATTAGTATGATGAAGAGAAATTCTTTTCTGATGTGGAAGATCAGTCTAAGCCGCGACCACAGAGCATACTAAGAATTCTCTAAATGAATACAATCATCATAGCTCCTGATACCACTTTGTTGGAGAAAGAACTTCAAAACAAAAGAAACACTTATTTTCTTTCAACCTTCAAACAACTCTCTTTATAAACTCATTGATCTTTTTTCACTTCATTACAAACAAAAATGAACCACCTATTTATAGGATGAGAGGATTAATGAAAAACCACATCTATACCCCTATTAAATGAGAAAACAATTCAATGCAAACCTTATTAAATAAAAAAACCTCTAGACTTTCCAACTTATTTACTAGAAAAAACTTTCCACATTTCTTGGGTTTAGGCTTGGACTTCTTGGGCTCCCATCTTGACAAAAACAAGTTTATAATTCAACATTAAGGTGGATGATATCTTAAAGTGAGCTGCAAAGGATGTACGGTTTGGCATTGTTCATATTGAACCCTTGAACTACCCTTTTCAATGTACACTTCCTAACTAAGGTACAACTTATGAGCCTTGGTTTTCTTGGCTCTCAAAATCTTTGGTCTGTAAGTCGTATAAGGTCTTCAATTGCTGCTTTTAGGTTTCAAAATTAGAGATGTCATGTGCATATCCACTTCTGCTACATACATGCACAATTTTCCTTTTACACTTCGAAGTATGAGGTTACCTACATCTCCTACCTAACAGTAACAGCTTGGCTTATTTACAAGCTTTTAGCATATGCACATTTTCTTAGGAATATCCTATGCCAAATAAATAACTACCCCTGATTCATAGGATGTGAAGCATATGAAGACTTTGTTTCTAGGAATGCTTCTTGGATATTGAAACAAATATAAGTAGTTAAGTGCAACCCCAAAATAAGCTTCCAACAACACTTTGAATTATGAGAACCCTACAAATGCAATTTGGTAAAATTCATGACTAGGCTCGCCGTGAAATCTCAAAGATTATATTACTCTTTCAAAAGGTATATTCCATTGCATGTCTTTTGAAGGCTGTTTTTTGCACCATATGATAGCTTCTTTAGACATAATGTTGCAAGTATTTCCGATTGTTCCTCCAATTGGTTAGTTTCCTTAGACAATATATCATCTATATGTATTTCCAGTTGTTCTTCTAACTGAATTGCCAACTGTATTTACAACATACAATAACCATTTTATATTGTTGAGCACCATGAGAAATCATAGTTCCAGAGCTCCGGTTGTTCTTCTTCATCTCTCTGCATTTCTTAATAACAACCAACCTTTCATATCAATATAATCATTGCACCATTAAGAAGACTCTTCAATTCTAACAACTTCCACATAAATTCCATTATTTCCATGTAACCTACCTCTGACAAAAAGACCAATTAAGGATTCTTATTGATTATATATTTGAACATCATATATGCAATTTGATTAATATGAAATAAGTGGTGGACTAATAGGCAATGAACAAATGGCACACTCAAGACAACATATATTTTAAGAAATTTAGGCAATCTTAAATATAAAAACAATAGAAAACGAGAGCCTTTCTTGATAATGTATAAAAATATTTGTCTACATTAGGGAAAAAGCCAAACTTCCTAAGAAGTATCATATTATCCATATCTATACCATAGCTTGCAGCCTACAAAATTCTTAGAGGGCTCAATGCACGAAATAGCAAATTCTTTGAATTATTTATTTGTTATAGCGAAATACTTTCAATTATTTTTCTATTATAGCATTGTAGTTTATTTTCTTCTTATTTCAGCATTGTGCTTCCAAACTATTTTTTATTATAGCACCGCACTTTTAAAAAACTCACCCATTATAGCAATGGATAACCGGCTACATTTTAAACCGGTTATCCTATTATTTACTTCATTTATGTAGCACTATTTGAAAGCATTGACATATCAACATTAAAAAAACACAAAAGTATTAATTACCCATGATTGTAATATTTAATGTCGAGTACTAGTTTCATGGAATTATGAGCTAACATTTCATTTATTTTTCCATCTGAACTCCGAAAGCAATCAATTTTTACATGGAAAAGAGAAGAGACACTTCAGAAATTCCGAGGACATCTTTATATTTCGTATCAATCAAAATGAAACATATAAGATAAATGCATAACAAACTTAAAGACATCAAAATCACATAACCAAATCAATCAACATGAATTTCCCACATTAATTCACACATATATTACACAAATTCTTGGAACAATTCATGAACATGACAAACTAACATAATGCAAAAAAGGAATCGCAAAATGCATAAACAATTTTCCAATGTATTACAACATTACCTATAACTCTGAATGTGTTGATCCAATACAAACTTGCGAAATCCAGGGTATGTTCAATAAAAACATGAGCGAGCTTCTTCAGAAGCGAGAAACAGAGGAGAGAGAGAGAGAGAGAGAGAGATTTCAGAGTGTAGAGAGAGAAAATTTCAAAGAAAGTGAGAAAAATGGGGTTCTGAAGGATATTGTGAATCATTCGCACCAACGAAGCTCAAAAAGTGCTCCTAGAAACACACACCACACATAGAGAGAAAGAACCGTTGGGTTTTTAATTTTCCAAAGAGTAAATTTTGGTTTTGGTCCCTCACCTATGTCATTTTTAACGACATTGGTCCTTAAACATCATTCGCAATTTGTACCTGACGTTTGCAAATCTGTTGGTTTTCGTTTCTCTCACTAACGATTATGTTTTTTTAACTCCAGTTAAATCACTTAAATGAGGAGAATTTTGATATTCTTTTTATTTTTCCATCTTTTCTAGTAAATAAAAAATATATTATATAAAAAATTAATATACACGCCCCCTCTTCTTGATATGCATTGATGAAACCCATTTCCCTTCCACCATCTGTCTCCATCTCTACCATCACAATTTCCTTAACACAGTTTTAGGTGAACCCCTCCGCATCTGCTACCATCTCCATCGCCTTCCCTACCAACAACCTAGAATCCTTCCCCCCAATTAAAAACTATATGAGAATGTTTGACTTTTCACAAGTCTGCCATGTGCAAAAGGGTGACCAAATATTGCTTTGGATGTAATGTCATTGGACGAATGACAAACAAAAGGGACTTTGATCGAGTCAAGTTATATTGACTCATCTTCTTTAGATTCACTTTTTCCGAGAAATTATTTCATGTATAAGACGATGTGTGGATCTGTTTTCTTTTCTTGGTTGTTAGTAAGTCAACTACAAATGATGTTGTCCGTATGTTCTTGATTTGAGTCATAGTACTTTTCTACTCCAATCGGTTGTTTCCAACATTTGAATCTTCGGTGGGTTTTCATGGAATAACAAAACCTAGCCTCATCCAAGAACCAAGAGACTACATGTGGAAGTCCTAGGTATTGAATCCTTATTTGACAGAGAAATCCAATTCAGATTAGTGCAATGAGTATACACGAGTTACCAATTGTGTTTGTTATGCCAGATATGAGGGAGGTTACGATGGTGGTTGATGGTGGTGTGGACAACGGGGCAGGGGAGAGGGGTGGATGTCCAATACAAAAAAATTGAAAATAGTTTTTAAATGTAGAATGACAATATTGCTCCTCATTTGATTGAAGTTAACATTTTGCATACGCCAGTGACAAATTTATAATAAAATATATATTATGAAGTGATTTTATTAAAAATAACATAGTTCAAGGACCAAAACTGAAACTTATTGTTTTTGGTAGGAAAATTGACGAAAATATCCAATCTCCCCACCCAAATCATTTTTAAGCAACTTTTTAAAGTGAATTTCCAATTTAGCAGACTTTACAAAAATGTCTTAATGATTTGCGTAAATATTAATTTACCACATGTATAGTGAGTTATTTTAGTCCATTCATTTACCCTTAATTAGTTTAGTGTGTTACTATGGACCTTTCATGTACTTTTGCTATTCCTATTTATTTGTAAATTGTCTGTAAATGTGATAGTGAGAGCAATACAAAATACTCTTCTTCAAGAGTTTTTATGGTATCAGAGCGTTCCCTCCACTCTTTCTCCTCCCTTTCTTCTTCCTTCATCCTCCTCCATAGCCATGGCTGCCTCCTCCTCCACCACCGATGCCACCCTTCCCCACTCCCTTGCTCACTTCATCCCTATGAAACTTTGCTCCTCCAACTATTTACTATGGAAAAACCAAATGACTCATCTCCTAACATATCAAAATCTCATCTCCCATGTAGATGGTTCATCCATTGCCCCTGTCGCAACCCTCACTATTAATGAAAAAAACAACCGAAAATCCCGCATATGCCGCTTGGATTGCCGCCAATCATCGCACTATTATTACTATAAATGCTACCTTATCCGAAGAGGCTGTCTCGGCTATCATCGGTCTATCCACTGCACATCAATTTTGGGTTGCATCGGAGACAGATTATGGTAACTCGTCCATTGAACGGGTTCACAATCTTCGCGATCAACTTCGCTTGGTTCAAAAAGATTCGAAAACCGTTGCTGAATATGGTCGTCATTTTAAAACTCTATGCGATCAGTTAGCCGCCATTGGTTATCCGGTTGACATCAATGACCAAATTCATTGGTTTCTCTGTGGTCTTGGACCCTCTTTTGAGACATTCTCCACCGCCATCCGCTCGTCTTGACCTGCTCCAGCCTTTGTTGATCTCGTGGCTAGGGCTGAAAGCCACGTGTTGTTCATTCGTACCCTTCATGGTAGTTCTACACCACCAGTGGCTTTCTCGGCTCAAACCTATCGGCCCCCATCTCCTTCACGGGGACCTGGAGGTCGGTTTTCACATGCTCCCAGTAACACCAGTGGACGTGGTGGTCATGGTCGTCGTCTTCCGCATTGTCAACTTTGTCGCCAAGATGGCCACTACGTCAACGCTTGCCCGCGTCTTGCTTCCTATGCTGCACAGGCCATCCCTTCCGATGACAATTTGGCTCGTGCATTTCTTACTCAATGCCATGTCTCGTCCTCCAGAACCGGCTGGTATGTGGATTCGGGAGCCACGTATCACATGACTCCATCTACTCAAACCGTTACCAATCCTTCATCCACCACAGGTAACAATTCGGTCACATTCGGTAATGGTAATACTCTCCCCATCACTCACAAAGGACACTCTTTTATTTCCGATAACATTAAATTAAATGACATCCTGGTTGTGCCAAATCTCACCAAGAATCTCCTGTCCATTAGCAAATTAACCAAAGATAATTATGTGGATGTCTTATTATCTTACCCTTCTTTCTACATTCAGGATCGCCAAACAAAACAGGTCCTAGCCCAGGGACGATGTGAGAATGGTCTTTATGTCTTACAAACAGGTCATCATGCTCTCGTTGCCTCATCCTCAAAACCCAAAGCACCTTTTGAAGTTTGGCATTCCCGCCTGGGACATGTCCATTTTAATACTATTGTTAATTTACAAAAACTTGGTCATTTATCTATTTCTGCTCTCTTACCTAAACCAGGTACTTGTTTGCCTTGTCATCTTGCTAAAAGTCAACGTTTACCATTTGAGCTTAATAATAAACGGGCCTTGAACCCACTTGACCTTATTCATTGTGATTTATGGGGTCCCTCTCCGATTATGTCCATTGACAATTACCGGTATTATGTTGTGTTTGTTGATGACCATTCTCGGTTTTGTTGGCTCTATCCATTAAGATTGAAATCTGACTTTTATAATATCTTGATGATTTTTATGAAACTCATTCAAACTCAATTCTCTCGCAAAATTAAAAATTTTCAAAGTGATGGGGGAACTGAATTTGTCAATCATAAAGTTCGATCTTTATTTGAAGAAAATGGGACACTTCATAGGTTGTCATGTCCGTATACGCCACAACAAAATGGCAAGGTGGAACGCAAACACCGACACATAGTCGAAACCGGGTTGGCAATGTTATTTAATGCAAAACTGCCTCCTTCCTTTTGGGTAGATGCATTCTCATCGGCCGTTTACATTATCAATCGCCTACCTACACAAATTCTTGATGGTAAATCTCCGTTTGAAATCTTATACTTACAACCACCCAACTATAACATTTTTCGAGCTTTTGGTTGTCGTGTGTTCCCTTATCTACGGGATTACTCGGAACACAAACTTGCTCCACGAAGCATACCATGCATTTTCGTCGGTTATAGTCCCATCTACAAAGGATATCGTTGCCTTGACCCTATTACCTCACGAGTTTATATAACGCGCCATGCTAGGTTTGATGAAGAGGCTTTTCCATTCCGTGCTACCGAAGAAAATAAGCCCATCACAAATCTTCAATTAAGTACATTTGATGACAATTCATTCCATTTATCAATTCCCTCTAACACTCCCTACTCAAACCCACTGCCAACTCCTACATCGAATCCATCGTACCCTCCATGCCACCTTTGCTTGGACTTCCTCACATCACTTAAACCAACGACTCCTATTCCAACCAACCCCCCTCCCTCCGACTCACCTCCATCACCTGAACCCACCTCAGCCGATCCCAGTTCAGAGGCTTCCTTCCCCACGTCCCAAACCACTTCCGTCACTGAATCACCACAAGCTACCCCGATCCCTATTCCACCAACGCCACCACCACCCTCCTCACACCCTATGGTCACCCATGCAAAAGCGGGTATATTCAAACCCCGACACCGAGCCGACTTATCGCATGTTACTTATCATGCCTTGCACGCTGCTCTTTTTGCCTCAAAAGATCCCAAGGGTTATAAAACTGCTCTTAAGAATCCTACCTGGGTGATGGCCATGTATAATGAACTTGAGGCGTTACATAAAAACAATACATGGACCCTTGTCCCTCGCACAACCAACCATCCTATTGTTGGGTCCAAATGGCTGTTTAGGACCAAGTTTCATTCTGATGGCTCTATTGAACGTCATAAGGCTCGTCTTGTCGCTCAAGGGTATAGCCAAACACCGGGTATTGATTACTCACACACATTTAGCCCAATTGTTAAAGCCTCAACTGTTCGAATTATACTCTCCTTGGCCGTTCTCAATAATTGGAACTTACATCAACTCGATGTGAACAATGCCTTTTTACATGGTTATCTTAATGAGACGGTTTACATGGAACAACCCCCGGGCTTTACTAATCATCAATTTCCTAATCATGTGTGTAAATTAAATAAGGCTTTATATGGTCTCAAACAAGCACCGCGTGCTTGGTTTCATCGGTTGAGCACATTTTTAATGGCTAACGGGTTCTCTTGTAGTCGAGCTGACACGTCTCTTTTTATTTTCAAAAAGGATTCATGCATCATATATTTATTGGTCTATGTGGATGACCTGATACTCACCGGAAATCAAGATGCCATTGTTCAGTCATTTATTGCCAGGTTAAACAAAGATTTCGCTATCAAAGATTTAGGTGATCTCAACTACTTTCTGGGGCTTGAAATAACCTACACCAATGATGGACTGTTCCTAAATCAATCCAAATATGCTCGGGACATTCTGGATCGTGCAAAAATGATGGATGCAAAACCGGCTCCTACGCCGCTTTCAACGCACATATCATTTACTACCACTGGCGAGCCGTACTCAGATCCAACTCACTACCGTTCAATTGTGGGAGCATTACAATATTTGACTATTACAAGACCTGATATTTCCTATGCCGTCAATCAGGTTAGCCAATTTCTTCAGACGCCAACGGTTGATCACTTTCAAGAAGTCAAACGTATTCTTCGATATATTAAAGGAACTTTGGCTTTTGGTCTTACATTTAGTAAACCTTCTAAGACATCAATTATTGGTTATTCTGATGCTGACTGGGCAAGATGTCTTGAGACACGGCGCTCCACATATGGATACTCTATATTCTTTGGCGGTAATCTTGTTTCATGGAGTGCCAAGAAGCAACCTACGGTATCCCGGTCGAGTTGTGAATCTGAATATCGTGCAATGGCGAATACGGCTGCGGAAATCATTTGGATAACACACCTTCTACGAGAATTACATGCTTTACCTCCAGATCGCCCGACCATTCTATGTGAAAATCGTAGTGCTCTGTTCCTCACTCAAAATCCAGTCTCTCACAAAAGGGTTAAGCATATTGAGTTGGATTATCATTTCATTCGTGAACTTGTTTCTTCAGGGAAGCTACACACTAGATTCATTCCTTCCAAGCTCCAAGTGGCGGACATCTTTACGAAAAGTCTTCCTAAATCTCAGTTTGAGTTTTTTCGTCGTTTGCTTCGTCTGGGTCCGCCACCGTCTCGCTTGCGGGGGGATATTAATTTACCACATTTACAGTGAGTTATTTTAGTCCATTCATTTACCCTTAATTAGTTTAGTGTGTTACTATGGACCTTTCATGTACTTTTGCTATTTCTATTTATTTTTGTAAATTGTCTGTAAATGTGATAGTGAGAGCAATACAAAATACTCTTCTTCAAGAGTTTTTAGTAAAAAACATTTCCCGATTTAAAAAAAAATCTTTACACAAATGCCTAAGGATTTTGCGTAAGGATCCAAATGGAAACATTGACTCAACTTGCATCTCCACGTGGTCTTCCATGCATAAGACACAAAAACTTGCATAGCCACGTACGGGTGCGTACTAAAAAACCTTACACAAATTGGCGTAAGGGTTTGGAATCTCGATAAAGCTACCCACTTATTCGAACTAAATAAAGGGAAGGGGGACCATCTCAGATTTTACCATTGTAAAATCTTTATGCAACCACCAACCTCCGACGAGTTTCTCCCTTCCGGCGAGTTTCAATGTACTTCTCCGACGAGTAGAAGTCATGGCAGACAATAACCAGGTGAGTTTTAAATGCTTTTTTGTTTATTTTTTTAAATTTTTTGTTGCTTAGTTGGTTTTTGTTGATCTGCATAGAAGTGTTGTTGATTACTCTTGATTGCGTATGAACTTTATGCAAAATAGGAACCCAAGTCGTGGTTGGCTTGCATAAGGACCATAACCGACCATTGCTTACGTAACCACAACTTTAGGTCCTTATTTTACGTAAAACATTAGAGAAATCTTAAGTTTTTGTATTTTCTGTTAATTTTTTTGCTCAATTTTTTTTAACTTTTACGTATAAAAAATTAATATTTTTTATTCTTTTTACGTAAAGCATTATAGAGAGTTTGAAGGAACATTTAACAATAATTATATTTGAGTAATATTTACTAGTTAATTATTAGTATTATTTATTTTAATAGTTAATAGCTTAGAGTTCATTATTAGTAATAGTTAATATTTTAACATTAGTAATATTTAATATTTAAATAGGTTATCTATAATCTATATCTATATCTATATCTATATCTATACTATATTATAAAACACGAATAAAAAAACTCTTAAATACAAATTATTAGGCACAAGGTACCATCATTTTTTGTAATATTTTAAAAATCTATTAATTTACAAGTATCAAAGCACAATATACATATTACTACTGCAGACTTCTAACACCCACCAATTTGGTATGTGAAGGTCTTCCTTTTATGCAGACATTTCCATATATCACTATTAATTAATGTATTATATTACTATAAATTTGTTTTAATTATATTATTAAATATGTAATTGGTTATTTTTTCTAGATGTCATTAAAATATATAAGATAATCATTGGATTCTAACAAAATACTTATTTTTTTATATAAAAAACGTTATATTATTAAGTCTAAATTAAACAAATTTATAAAAAAAAAATTATCACTTTCTTAAAACCATCAAAAATCGTACTGTAAATCGACAAAAAAAACAAAAAATAAAATGAAACATTAAAATCGTGATGTATCTCGCTGCATTGCGCGAGTACGCTACTATATTATAAATTATTTATAAAAACTCTTTAAAACAATTGTTAAATCTTAATATACCGCTACTTAAAATCTCTTAAAAACAACCATTAAAGCTTTATGTATTACATTTAATGCTATTTATTAACTTTCAATCCTTATCTCTAACCACTTTAACTCTCCTAAAATCAGTCTCCATTTCAACTCCCCTAAAATCACTCCCCGTATAATTAAATATATGATAAAAATCAAATTTTAAATATAAAGAAATCTAAAATATAATTAAGAAAATCTAACAGAATATTTAATGTTAATTTTATAAAAAAACATTATATTATTAAACCTAAAATAAATTACATTATTATTAAAATATCGAAGAAACTCTTAAAAACAAGGTTTTGTGCATTAAATATTGTTTATTAATATACATTACTTAGAATTCAAGATTACAAGTCATAATACATGATTATAAATTTCCAAAGCTATATGTTTGAATTCATAACTAACTGATAAACATAATCAAAACAGTATAAACATCTCAATTTAAATATAAATAATTTAAAATATATAAGATAATTATTGAATTCTAACAAAATACTTAATTTTTTTTATATAAAAACATTATATTAATAAGCCTAAATTAAACAAATTTATAAAAAAAATCATTATCACTCTCTCAAAACTATCGAAAATTGTACTGTAAATCGATAAAAAAACAAAAAATAAAAGTAAACATTGAAATCGTAATGTATCTCGCTGCATTGCGCGTGTACGCTTCTAGTTTTAGTAAGATGTAAAATGTTTTTAATTAATAATTATCTAAGTAATATTTAACAATTAGTTATATTAAAATAACCTATAGTGATTACTTAATAATAAATATTTAACTATAATATTATTTAAGTAATTTTTAACAATCAATTAACTTAAATTTAACAAATTAACTTTTAAGAATTATTTAATTAACCTTTAATAATTAATAATTTACAATTGATAATTACAAGTTAATAATTAAGAATTAACCTATAACAAGTAAACATTAATAATTTAACCATGAACAACTAAGTATTAACAACTAATAATTATCCATTCACAAACCGCTTATTTTGTGATTAGTCGTGGTCAGGAAAATCGGATCCCTCCCAACTAGGGGTGAGCAAAGGCGGATACTCGTCCAAAATTTTCGGAACAAGTCTCGGAACTGAAACCGGCGGTTCCTGGAATGAAGGAACCAGAACCGGTTACACTGGTTCTTTATATTTGGGAACCGGTCTCGGAACCACCGGTTCCGGTACCGGGTACCCGATGTCTAATTTTTAATTTTTTAAATCATTCATATTATAAAAAGGTAAATATTAATATATTACAAAGTCTCAACGTAATGAAATAAATACCACAAACGTGAAAACTAATACGATAAAAACTAAAAACTAATAAACAGGCCCGTGCCAAGGCATGTTCCAACCTGATCCATTGAAAAGGGCCCCCAAAAGATTTGGGGCCCAAAATCCATTTATATATGTTATGTATTTGTTTGTATTGGCCCAAAATTCAAATGCAAATTAGGGACATCTACAAGAAATCACAAGACTCTAAGGTCTATCGTCTTCTTCGTTGATTCAACTATTCTTTCGCTTCTTTTCTTTATTCCCCCAACGACAACACGACTCTTCGATTCCCTGTTGGTTGCTGCGATTTCTTTTGACTGCTATAGATTTATTTCTTGTTCGACTTTGAGGCCACCAAGATCAGATTTGACAATCTGCACAACACAAAAAATTTCCCTTCTCATCAATGTATGGCATTTTGACAATCTGCACAACACAAAAAAATAGCTAGTATTGATCTTTAATCAGAAAAATCAACAGTAAAAATCACAGAAAATCACTCAAATTATTTTAACAAGTACAAAATTCGTATAACACAATTCACATATAAGAATTCGTATGGAAAGAAGATGCGAAGCCTTTACTTAGAAATTTTTTGAAAAACAACAAACATTTCGCATCTCGTACGAATTCTGAACTTTTGAAAAATTATGCGAAATCTTGGCAATTCGCACCACTCTAACAAGCGAATTCTACACAATTTGCATCACTCAGATATGCGAATTTTGTGCAATTCGTATCAAAACCATGCGAATTCTTGCCTTGATACTTTCAAAAATCAAATTTTCACATAACACACTTCTACGAATTCTTGCTTTTCGTATGAAGATATATACGAATTCCAACACTTAGATGATTTTCAAGAATTTTTTGCGAATTCTACACCATTTCGTACACAACAGTGATACAAATTCTTTACTTAATGAATTTAGAAGACTTTTATGCGAATTCTTTCTATGAATATTGAGTCCTGCGAGTTCTTTGTACGAAAAGAACAAATCTTGCGAGTTCTTGAGTTACGGGCCTAAAAATTCAAATCTAGGCCAGAAATCAATCCAAATCTGCAATCCAGAGGCTGTAACTTCACAGAATCAATCAGATTAGTGAGAAGATCAATCCAATTCAATATGAAATTCTAAATCACACTTAAACACCAAAATTCATGATCATACAGTAACCAACATTCGTTCGAACAAAAATTTCAAGAAATCACAAATTGAAGATCAAAATAGATTTCTAAATGCAATTCAATTCAAGAAATATGTTCTACAATACTTTTCGACCAAAACTCTACCAAAAGTTTTACCAAAAACACATTTTATCACAAAAATTTAATCAAGACTCGCAAAAACAGATACGAACTCAAATACTTCTCAAATTCGTTGAATCCTATGCTCTGATACCAAATGTGATCCCAATTACTAGCATATATCAGTTAACATATTAATAACACAACTTTTATTGATCAAATCATACGATTACAATAGTCACAGATCTAACACAGTGTCACAGATCTCACGTATGTGTGTGTTCCAAGGTGTGCGAGTTCTTACCAATCTTCTGCTTTCGTACCTACAAGATTACACAGACACAAAACTATTTATACTAAGTGAACATTAGTTGACTTTACAACTCAAACCCTTGACATTACAACAAATACAAAAATGACCCTCTATTTTAATCTTGAATACAATATACATTCAACAAAAAGCCTCAAGTCAAAGCCTCAATGAAGAAAGTCGAAGTCAACTGCTTTAAGTGGAAAGTCAATGTCAATGTTTTTGTTTAAAGTCAATGCTTTGTAGTTTGTTTTCTTTTGTAAATCTTGTAGGTATAAATAGTCTTCTTTTCTTTGTAATTAAGAGTAATGCACATAATTCATATCTTTGTAGAGAGCTTTTAGAGAAAGAAAGTTTGTAGAGAGAGAAAGTATTGTAATCGATTCCTACATCAATAACATTGTGAGTTTTGTGAATTTGTGATTGAAACACTTGCATTTGGGACACACAATTGGTATAAGAGCAAACAAGAATTCAGAAATACTTGATCAAATCTGCCATTGTTGGAAAGTTTTTGGAAAAGTCACAAGCAGTTACTGTTCAATTCAAAATTTTGCTATCTTTGTGTATTTTGAATCTGTATTTGGTTGAATTGTATTCGCATAATGTTGTAGAACCGTTTACATTTGAGTTGTATCATCCATTTCACAACAGATTTGTGTGAATTTTGGATTTTTGTTGATTCTTGTTTGAAAAAGTTGCAAAGTCTGAGTTTAGATCGAATTTTGAATTGTATTAGTTTTTAGTTAAATTTCAACTAGAAAATTGTTCAGATTGTAATCGTGATCAACCCTGCAAAGTTTCAGTTCAAAATTCACAAAATTGAAGGAGTTATGATGATTTTTGTAATCTGAATGTCGACTTCTCGCAAGATCTGAACTTCTCGAGCCATTCATAGATTTCTCGCAAGATTCAAGTGGTTGTCGCAAGGTTCAAGGTTTTGAGATTTTTTGGGTGAAAATTGACTAAGTCTAGAACTCGCAGGCTTACTTGACGCAAGAAGTATCTTACGACAAGTGAACTTCTCGTATCAAGTAAATTACGTCAAGTAAACTTGATGCAAGAGGCAGGACACGACAAGTTCACTTCTCGGGTCTCGCTTGATACGACAAGTCACTGTTGATCCACTTCTCTGGTCCTTCGGTCTATGTCAAGTGTGGTGCTTGGGTGTAGTCTAATACGACAAGTTAGGTATTCGGGTCCTTCAGTTTGCGACTAGTAAGGTTCTCGGGTCCTTCGCGCTGCATCAGGTAGCTTCTCCGGTATAGAGGCTTGCGACAAGTTGTACTTATCGGCTCTGCGGCAAGTGAGTTCTTGAGGGTTGCGACAAGTTTGATATTCAGAGGCCTGCGTCAAGTAGGAGTTTTTAGTCTGAATCAAGTGGATTCAGTGGTATGCGATAAGTTTGTTACTGTGGTTTGCGACAAGTTCAAGTTTTGATCAAAGTTTCTGATTTTTTGTTAACGTTCACTGCAAGTGTTAACAATATCACTTCCAAGGATGCTCTAGCTATTGGTACTGATGTGAAACCACTAGTTCTTTTCAAAGGTGAATACGAACAATGGAAAGACAAATTTCTAGATTTCATTGACAGACACGAGAATGACGAGTATATAAAGCAGTCTTTGGATGGGGGGGGGGTGTAATGAAGCCTATTTCTGCGGAAGTACCAGATGTTAATTCTTCAGACAGTGAGGATGGTGATGAACCTAAAGAGCCTAAAACAAAGAAAATTGTTCTTGATATTTCAAATTATTCTGTTGAACAAAAGAAAATATGCAACGCTGATAAGCAAGCTAGATCTTTACTGCTTCAAAGTATCCCGAATGACATCTACATCAAAATTGACTGTTACAAGGCAACAGGAAAGAAGATGTGGGATAAGTTAGAAAAGATGATGATGGGATCTAAGATTGGGAATCAGATGAAAGTTGCCAATTGCATCAACAACTATGAGGAGTTTAAAGCAAAGGAAGGAGAGAGCTTAGAAGCAACTTATGATAGATTTTTATCTTTGTTGAATGAGCTGAGTAAGAATAAAGTGAAAAAGCAACAAATCGAGAACAATGTCAAGTTTCTCAGCATACTGCAGCCTGAGTGGAAAAAGTTTACCAGGCAGATGAAGAAGTTGAAAGATTTCAATGAAATTCCACTGCATGAAGTTTATGAAACCCTGAGGCAGAATGAGTAAGAGATCAGGGAAGAAAAGAAGAAGTATGAGAAACCAGTACTGATCCGGTTGCTTTGGTAGTGGAAAGAAAAGAGAAGAAGAAAGAGAAAAAGAAGAAGAAAATGATTTGGATGATGAGGAGAGTCTCAAGCAAGCAATGATTCTATTGACTAGGGAATTTGAGAAGAAGTTTTACAAGAAACCAGGGTCTAACAGTTAGAGATACTCATTCGGGTCAAGGAACTATGAGCACAAAGAAAGGATAGAAGGAAAGAACATGTATGATGGTAAGAAGTATGATGAGAGGAAATCTGAAGAGAAGAAATATGTGAACAGATATGAGAAGAAGAAATCTGATGGGCCAGTTAAGTGTTATAACTGTGGTAAGATTGGTTATTATGCCAAAGATTGTAGAAAGCCAAAAGTGCGCAACTCAGATTATGACAAGAACAAGATGTTGCTTGCAAAGCAGAAAGAGGCTGGGAAGGCACTAATGGCTGAGGATGATCAATGGCTTTATCAGACGGATTCAGAAAGTGAGAAAGATGAAGTTGCCCACATGTGTCTTATGGGATAGAAGGTTATTTATGATGAATCTGTTGAAGACACATTTGATGAGGTAACTGACTTATCTAAGATGATTTTTTAAAAGAAATGGAATCTATGATGGTTGAACTTCATGATCTTCAGTCTAAGCTTAAAAGAGAAAAGGGCATTGTTGACAAAAAGTTTCAAACAATATTTAAGCTGAACAAAGATAATGTTGAGAAGACAATATTGATTGAATCTATGAACAACGATGTCTGCACTTTTGAAAAACAAAAGAATGATTTAAACAATCAAATATCTGAAGCAACTTCCAAGATTACCTTATGTGAACTTGAGAAGAAAGAGGTTATTCGAAAATATAAATCTTTGAAATCAGTAAACAAATCCTTGATTGCAAAGATAAGTGGTTTGGAAGAAAAGCTTTATGCTAGAGGGCAAACTGTTTAAACCATTCATCTTAACAAACCCAAGGAATTTAAATATTTCAACGCTTATTAGGGTATTGGGTATGACAAACCACATTATTTGAAGAAAGGAATTTCAAAACAGTCTGCTCTTTATGATTTTGATTTTTTACAACTGGACGACAAACACCCCAAGTTGAAAGTCAGATGGACTAAGTCATCTGAAGAGGTGGAACCACAGGAAGATCTTAAAAGGAAAAAACATAGTTAAGATGCAACTACCATTCTATTATGACAAACTGAATAATAGTTACATTTATGATCAACCAACGTTTCTTTCTAATGTTTATTTTAAAATCTATTCTAATGAATAGATGGAGGCAAAACCTGTTAAGGGAAAGATTTAGGTTCCTCCACTCATCTTAGAAAGCAAAATTTCTAAGCTTGAGAATGCTTTAGAAGAAGAAAAGATTTTGCTTGAACTAGAAAACACTGTATTTTCAACTGTTTTATTGAATACTGATTCAAACTCTAAGATTAAAGCAAAAGATAAGTCAGAGTCAGACAAAGTGTGTGAAAATAGCTCTACTGATTCAGATGCATTTTTTGCAAATCTTTCATGGGAAATATCTTTTGTACTGTAAAACCATCAGATTTTAAACAAACGCCTTATCAAAAATAGTGTTCAAAAGAATTTAATGATTTCATGTTTCCAAAATCTTCCAGTACGTCACAATCTTTGGATGATGAAGATCTTTTTGATGAAGTTGATTTTCTTAATTATGAGGAATGGTCTGATGAATGTATGGATAAGTTTGATTTTAATGCAAAACTTCCAGATCATACAAACTTTGTTGTTCTAAAGAATTATGAAGTGTGTTTGAAGTTGGTGAACCATGCATCAGCTAAGGTTGATGAACCAGTTCCTGTTAGTGCTTACTATGATGAAGGTAAGAAAAAGAAGCACTTACAGAAATGGAAAAACACTAGTAAGTATAAGAAGAAACAAACTCTAAAATGTCATAGTTCTAACAAGTATAAATCTTCTGTTTCAGATATGAGATATAAAAGATCTAAAGTAAAACTTGAATGGAGGAAGAAGAAATCCACTGAAGATGTGGAGTCGGCAAAATCATTTCCTGTTTCAGATAGTCATAGAACAATTGATGCATGTAATGATGTAGTTGATCAATTTTCTTCCAATAAACAAAAACTTGTAGTTCCATGCAAGATTTATACAATAAAGCAATTGATTCAATTATCTCATGCTACAATTCGTTGTTCTAGTTATGTCCGAAATGATTTTGTTGATCGTCGATTTTCTGATAATTGGTTTGGTTCTTATCATATATATTATTCTGAGAAATCAAATGGTTTTAGAAGGAAAAGAGGACCCAAATTTCAATGGGTGCCAAAATCAGATACTAACCCGAAAGGACCCATTTACAAGTGGGTACCTAAACCAGTTGTTGATTGATTTCTCTTGTGTAGACCCGTCATATGTGGTAACTAGATTCATGGTGTTCCAAGCATATGTCTGGGAGGAAAGAAATTTTGTTTAATTATACAGAGAAATTTTGTGGAAATGTGCATTTTAGAAATGACCATTTTTCGCCGATTCTCATATATGGAGATGTGGTACAAGAGAACGTAACGATCAAGAAGGTGAACTATGTTGAAGGATTAGGACACAACTTATTTAGCATCAGACAATTCTGTGATAAAGACTTGGAAGTTAATTTCAAAGCCAAGAGATGTTGTATTCGAAAAAAAGATGGCAAGGAACTCTTGGTCGAAACTCGAAAGTCTAACCTCTACACAATTAACCTGTCCAATGTGAAGCCTGAAAGCGCAATGTGTCTACTATCAAAAGCATCTATGTAACAAAGCTGGTTATGGAATAGAAGGCTTTCTCACCTGAACTTCAGATACATCAACAAACTAGTCAAAGGTAATTTGGTGAAAGGTTTACCTGAGCTGAAGTATGAGAAAGAACATCTGTGTGATGCATGTGAGAAAGGTAAGATGGAAAGAGCTTCTCATAAGCCTAAGCTTGAACAAAACACAAATGATCCTTTAGAATTGTTGCACATTGATCTTTGTGGTCCAATGAGAATGCAAAGCATTAATGGCAAAAAGTATGTATTAGTGATAGTGGATGATCTTTCACGATATACTTGGGTAAAATTCTTACGGTCAAAGGATAAGGCTCCTGTTATCATTATCTCGTTCTTCAAAAGTATCCAAGTGAATCTACATAGAACAGTGAAGTTTTTTAGAACAGATAACGACATAGAGTTCAAGAACAAAACAGTTGAAGATTATTTCGAATCTGTCGGGATAACACATCAATACTCTGCTACTAGAATGCCCGAACAAAATTGGGTCGTCAAAAGACGAAACAGAACTCTAGTTGAGGCTGCTCGAATGATGGGAAGCCAATCAGAGTTACCTCTATTTCTCTGGGCTGTGGCTGTTTCTACTACATGCTACACACAAAATCGATCAATCATTCATCATCGTTTTGGTAAAACGCCATATGCTATTATTAATAATAATAGAACACCAAGCATTAAACATTTTCATATTTTTGGATGCAGGTGTTATGTGCTTAATGACAAGGAAAATCTGAACAATTTCAGTCCCAAGGCAGAAGAAGGGATTTTCATTTGATATTCTCAAACATCAGTGTCATATAGAGTTTACTTGAAGAATTCAAAGAAAATTGTGGAGAGCGTAAATGTTACATTTGATGAAGCTATGTATTTAGCTTCTAAACATAGCAGTTCAAAACCCATGATTACTAGAGTTTTTAGCTTCTGGGCAAATCAGTACAGAACCTGGTTCTAGTGTTTCTAATTTTTATAAAGCTTCAACTTCAACTTCACATTTAACTGAATTAGATTTATTATTTGAATATTTTTTTGACGAGTTTCTAGGATCTAATGTTTCTAAACCTGTTGTGAATGACAGTTCAGATGACTCAAGCGAACATCAACCAATCACTTCAGATGTATCTACTCTACCTGTTCCCCCAGTTTAGACAGAAACTCAATCAGTTGAAGATACACCGATTGTTGAATAGTCAGAAGATGTACAATCGGTTGCTTGTGCGGAATTGCCTATTCCACAGACAACAAGTGTTCAACTAGTTGAAACTTTTGCAACTGTACCTTCAACTGAACCCCTATATGATTTATACATAGACGATCAAAATGATCAATCTACATATGTTCCACTCCCTCACACAAATAAGTGGACCAAAGAGCATACGATGCACCAGATTTTTGGAGATCCGTCTAAACCGGTGCAAACTAGGTCTACTACAACAAACGGGTGCTTATATGATTCCTTCTTGAGCAAGATCGAGCCAACTCGCGTATCAGAAACTTTTGAAGATCTAGACTGGATAGCTGTGATGCAAGAAGAGTTAAATCAGTTCGAAGCACTGAAAGTATGGAGACTCGTGCCAAGACCTGAAGGTAAAACTATAATCGACACAAAATGGGTATTCAAGAACAAGATGGATGAAGATGGGATAGTTGTTAGGAATAAAGCCCGACTTGTTGCGAAAGGATACCGTCAAGAAGAGGGAATTGATTATGATGAGACATATGCTCCTGTTACATGCATTGAAGCAATCAGAATGTTTCTAGCTTATACGAAACACAAGAACTTTATTGTCTATCAGATGGACATGAAAACGGCCTTTCTGAATGGCATACTCAAGGAGGAGGTATATGTATCTCAACCAGATGGGTTCGTTAGTGCTGATAAGCCAGATCATGTGTACATATTAAACAAAACCCTTTATAGATTAAAGCAAGCACCTCGCGCCTGGTATGATGTCCTTTCAAAATTCCTAGTCAAGTCAGGGTTCTCCAAAGGTAAAATTGACCCTACTCTCTTTATTAAGAAAGAAAAAGGCGATATCATTCTCATTCAAATTTATGCAGATGACATAATTTTGGGTCTACTAATCCTAAGTATTGTAAGAATTTTTTCAGCGTTGATGGTGTCACGTTTTCAGATGAGTATGATGGGAGTGATGAATTTCTTTCTCGGATTACAAGTTCGACAATTTTCTACAGGGATTTTTATAAATCAAGCTATGTACATTTGTGATATTTTAAATGTTAGGACATAAAATGTCCTAGTTTAGAAAGTTTTATAAAGGGCCTTTAAATTGTAATTGGGCCTTGTCTTAAGCAATTTAGGTTTGGGCTTAAAGGTTGTACAAGGGATATTGGGGTATAAATAGGAACCTTTTTGTAGTTTGTTTAAGTAAGTTTGCAAAAATGTAGCCGTGTGAAAGTGAGAGAGTTTGTAGAGAGAGAAACTTCTTTCTCTCTCTAGGTAGAGTGTTTGTAATTCAATCTTGTGAATAAATCAAACTTGTTTCTCCCCCAATCCATCTCTTGACTATCAATCAACATTGATTAAGTTGTAATCTGGGCTTCACATTAAAGAAATTTAAAATGGAAAATTATACACCAATTAGCACCCCGATGGCACAAGGTACTAAGATTGGAGCTGACCTTAAAGGGATAACTATTGATCTAAAGACCTATAGAGACATGATAGGTTCTTTGATGTACTTAACCGCGAGTCGACCTGATATTATGTTTTCGACATGTTTGTGTGTGAGATATCATGCCAAGCCCCAGGAGTCCCATCTTTCGGCTATTAAAATCATTTTTAGATATCTGAAGGGCACTGCAGATCTTGGTTTGTGGTATCCTAAAGATAAAGGATTTGAACCGACATCCTATTCAGATGCAGATCATGCTAGATGCATGTTGGACAGGAAAATCACATCGGGTCACATGCAGTTTTTGGGAGTCAAGCTCGTCAACTGGGCTTCAAAGAAACAATTATGTGTATCCATATCAACAACGAAAGCGGAATATGTAGTTGCTGCCAGTTGTTGTTCTCAAGTGTTGTGGATGAGGACACAGTTACGAGACTATGGCTTCTATTATAACAAGATTCCGATATACTGTGACTCGAAGAGCACGATTGCAATATCATCTAATCCTGTTCAACATACTAAGACAAAGCACATAGATGTCATATATCATTTTATAAAAGACCATGTTGAGAAAGGTACAATCGAATTGTACTTTGTGAATACTGATTATCAGCTTGCTGATCTTTTCACTAAGCCTTTAGATGAAAAAATATTTAATTTTCTGATTTGAAAATAGGCATTCTGGATCTTAAAACTTACTCTTTACATAATATGTATTTGCGCAGTATAGTTTGGTTTACAGTTTTTATTCATGTCTGTATTTTTCATTCTGAAAGATATCTGCTCTGAAGGTTTGCTAATGATTTTTGGGGGATTAAGTAACATGATTAGATGATCAACTTTCAAGGGGGAGTATATTTATAGAGTATCTAGCATATATTTTATACTGACTAATTTTTCTGAATGCAAAGTTTCAGGGGGAGTACATGACTTCTAGATAATTCAGTCTAGAACTCAATCTTCAATGATTTTGACTTCTGATCAATTCAGACCAGGACTCGTTTTTCAATGTTTGAGTTTGACTATGACTTTGATACTTTGATGACTTTTTGATTTTTTGCAAATTTTAAGGGGGAGCTTACATGATTTTATTCAATTACTCATGATTTGAGGGGGAGTTATAAGATCAATGTAAGTATATTTTCTGATCTTAATCTCAAATTCTTTGAAAGAAGGACAACTTTCAGACATGAAAACATGTTTCTAAACGTTCAAACCACTTCTTATTCTCAAAAAGATTTTATGAATTTAGAAGTGTGATTTTAAATGTTTCATATATGAGCTTCAATGATTAACTGACCGTGTGTTTCCAAAGATAATTACTTATGTATTATCTTTTTCGTATAATTTCAAGTAGTTATACACACCGATTCAGTCTTTTTTATAGATATTTGTTATTACCATGTCTCAAAATGAAACATTTTTCGATGGTAGTACTCCCGTTTGTACTTCAGTGTTGCTAAGCATCATACTCTTTTCAACTTACGTAATTCTTTCATAATTGTTTATATTTGTTCATATAAACAAAACTTCCAATTCTTTCATGACCTAAGCTTTTAATGTTTATCATTCTTATTTGATCTTTCTGAAACATTGCCAGATTCTCAAACAAGTCTTTTGTATTCATTTCATTCATTCTATTTACTTGTGAGAAATCTTCAAATTTCAAAAGCTCATATATTGATGATATTTTTGAGGAGTTTACATTCATCTAACATTGTGATTCTTAATTGTTCAAGCTAAACTGTTGAACATCATATTCCTTTAGGACAAATATTTTCATGGGATCAGTGTGAGAACTTAAAAGACTTCTATGGATTCACGTTAACGAGTGTTTCCTACCCAAGAAATTCTCTTGAGTGATTGAGAGGCGAGGGGTCATACATCGAAGAGTGGGGGAGATAACTTAAAGGGTTGAGTTTTTATCATTGTGCTGAGTGGTAAAATGGAAATGAGAGTTTGATTAGAAATGGGCATAGTGATAAAAAGAAAGAGGGTGTGAGAACAAAGTTAAAAGAATATGAAAACTCTTCACCAACTACTTTCTGAGTCGGGCAACCACATTACTGATTGGTTGACAATTCTGGTGACCATCATTGTAAGAGGCAGTGAGCCCATGCCAACTCTTAATTTAACCCCACCAGCCACTCATTTCTTTCTTAACAAAGAAATGTTTCAACTTTTACGCTGTGTTCTTGAGTTTTTTTTACGAAGGAAAGGAAGGGAAAGGGAAGGAAAGTAGGAGGAAAATAAAAAATGTTGTGTTCTCGAGTTTTTTTTAAGGAGGGAAAGGAAAGGAAGGGGAAGGAAAATATTGCTGATTTCCTCCCAAAACTTTCCTCCCAAATGTGGGAGGAAACGGAAGGAAAGGAAAGAAATGAATTTTAAAAGAATTAAAATTATTTATCAAATTACGCATATACCCATTAATTATATTCCACTACGAAATAAATAAGGGTATATTAGTAAAACTAACATCTTTCCTTTCCTTTCTCTCCTACTCGAGAACATGAAAATTTATTTTCTTTTCTTCCCTTTCCTTCAATCTCAAGAACACAAATACAAATATTTCTTTCTTCCCCTTCCCTTTATTTTCTTTTCTTTTCATTCCCTTTCTTTTCTTTTCTTTCCTTCCAAACACTACTAAAATAAATCGTATTACCGACGGCTGAAACAGTCGGTAAACCGTCGGAAAAAGGCTTTAGCGACGGTTTTGTGACGGGAATGATCGTTGGTAAAAAGCTGGTCGGTAATATTCAGCGACGGTTTTCCGACGACAACTACCGACAACTTACCGACGGTTCCAGTTACCGACGGTTTTCCGACGGTATTTACTTATTAAAAATAAATATAAAAGAAAAAGAAAAAAATAACCGTCGGTAAGCCGTCGGTATTTCACTAATTTTTCCGACGGTTTTCCGACGACTTATTAAAAATAAATAAAAAATAAAATTAAAGAGATACCGTTGGTAGGCCGTCGGTAAATACCGACTGTTTTTTGCCGTCGGTAATTGCCGTCGGTATTTCACATTTTTCTAGTAGTGAAAACTCGAGAACACAACGTTAATGGGGACGCAACATATAATCTATCTGATCTTCGTTTGGAAGATTCAGATATTGAAAAAGAAGGAAGTCTGCCCCACTTTCGCACTTCAATCATGCACATTGAGTTTGTGGAAAACTTGTTGTGTCTCAACAGTTTACACATTTTGAGCCTGATACAGCATAATACACTTAAATTCTTTCATACACAAGCACATACACACATAAAATTTATTTTTCTGTCGGAACATTCATAGAATTACCTTGTGCTTTTCAATGATTGAATGGAGGCCCTGGGAGTGATGATCAATAAAACTTCTTATACAGTACTTCTGTTGTACTAAGTGGCTTCGTGCTACTTATAGGCATGTTAACTGATTCGTTCATTGATTCAGGGTTACAACTCAGTTCTGAATTTGAAAAGATTCGGAATTATTTTTGAATTGACAGATGTTACTTATATTGAAAGGGAGAGATCATATGATATTGGTCAGAGATTGAAAGATGACATTTCTTGCAAAGTTTTGATGATGTTGATGCTCACAATCATCAAAAATGGGGAGAAGATATCAAGAAATGGAGTATGGGGGAGAAATGCAGAACGAAAAAGAAATTTCTGAGAGACAAAGATTCAAAAATTTTCTTTGAAGTATGACTAAAAAGAAAAGTGCGCAAAAGTTGAAGATAATTTCTTTGTTGAAGATAATTCGTGCCTCTGAAGGGGGAGAATGTTTTTGAAAGATGATGAAGATTGTTAAAGACTTTGGGGAAGAATGTTAAAGATGGTGTTTGATAGAGAAAAGAGAGAATGTCTTCGCTGAAACTTACTCAAAAGGAGGAGTGTTGGAGCATGCTTTTGTTGGAATCAATGTCTTGTTAGCTTAGTCAAAGAAAGTCAACTCTCATGTAATTTTACTCTTTGCTTTTGTAATTTGGTCTTAGCTTGTTTTGACCATTTAAATAGTTCAAGTCTTTGATTTCGTAACAAGTCATTCCAATTGTAATCTTGTGACATCAATACACATATTACTATCTCTCTCTACTCTCTCTCTAGATCTTGATTACATTCTTGTTTGATTTTCATGGAGATTTCTTGATTAGGATCCCTACATTTGGTATCAGAGTAAACGAATCATTCAGAAAATAATTGGTCGAATTTGGCAAGTTTCTTGAAGATTTGTGGTTGTCTCAAGTTTTTGTAGAAAGTCTACTGTAGCATTATCAAATTAAGAGTTCTTGTTGAAATTAGACATCGAATTTGATTGTATTAGTCTCGATTCATGTATTGAAATATTTCTTGATTAGATCACTTGATCAAATTCACAACAATTCATGGTGAATTTTGATTTTTTGTGTATTTTCATTCGAAGTTTCAAGAATTTGGGTTCTCAATCGAATTTTGATTTCCAGTGATCTTTGGAAGAATTGTTGTTCTACAAAGTTATTCAGAATTGTATCGCGATCAACCTTATCAATTTTCAGAATCAAATTCTCATAATCAAAGAATCTATGGCCAAATTTGTGAGTTTCGATGAACTTCTCGCAAGATCTGCAGTTGTCGCAAGCATCATCAGGTTGTTGCAAGATTCTTGAACTTGACGCAAGATTCTTTAGTTTGGTGTTGTTCTGAAAATTTGCTAAGTGTGGTATTCGGAAGTGTTTGTTCACGACAAGTTCACTTCTCGTGTCTCTTGGGTTGCGAATACTCGGATCCTTTTGTCTACGTCAAGTGAGTTACTCGGGTCTTTTGGTATTCGAATTCTTCACTTATCGGGTTACACATGTTGCGTCAAGCCAGTTCTCGGTTGCTTCGATTTGCATAACTATAGAACTCGTGTGACTTAGCTTGCGACAAGCTACTTCTCGTGTGCTTCATTTTGCGACAAGTCAGAACTCGTGTGCTTTGACTTACTACAAGTTCAGTTCTCGTGTACTATGACTTGAGAATAGTAACTACTCGTACTCTTTAGCTTGCGACAATTTGAAACTCGGGTTCTTTGGTTTATGTCAAGTAACTTCTTGGACAATTACTTACGACAAGTTACTGTTTATCTCTATTGGTTTGCGATAAGTTCTCTTTCAGTCTACGAAAAGTTTGCCTACGACAAGTTTTTGTCTTTGACTTGCGACAAGTTTGCTAGTTGACCAAGTTTGACCTTTTCAAGTCAAAGTTTTTCTGAATTTTTTGATGATCGTTTCAAGCATCTTTTCTGTTTCTTATCAAGATGTCTAGAGACTTACTCAACATGGACTCAAAATCAAAACCTCCAGTTCTTCAAATGGAAGAATATCCGGAGTGGAGGAAATGGATGAGTCAATTCATGAATAACCAAGACAAGAAGCTTATGAACTCAATCTTAAATGGCCCTCACATTCCTCATGTCGTTGTTGCCGGACAACCAGCTACTGAGACAACTCTAGAAATCCCCGAGAGGATTGCTCCAAAGCAACCCATTCAATACAGTGACCAAGATAGAGACATGGTAGCCTTGGATGAACAAGCTCTTACTCTTCTTACTATGACCATCCCAAATGACATATTCAATCGTGTAGATAGTCGTGATTTAGCGAAAGAAATTTGGGATGAGTTGGAAAGGCAACTTCAAGGGTCAGAGAAATCTCTCAAAACCAAGAGGAATCAAAGTATTAACACTTATGAAGGTTTTAAAGCGTAAGAGGGAGAATTTCTGAAAGATGCATACAACCGATTCAATATTATATTGAATGATCTTCGGAGGAATGGAGTGGAAAAGTCAGAGTCTGAAATCAACTTCAAATTCATCAAAATCTTCAGCTAGAGTGGGATAACTACTCTATTGATTTGCAAATGACAAAGAACATGGACGAAGAGAAATTGAATGATATTTTATGTGTTCTATATCAGCATGAAGATAAGGTGAGAGAGATAAAGGGCAAGCAGAAAAAGGTTAAGGACTCATTGGCTCTTTTGGTTGGGCAAGGAAAGAATGTGAAGACCAGTTCTACTTCTAGAAGGATTTAAAAGGAGAAAGCTTTGGTTTCTAAATCTGTGGAATCATCTGACAGTTCTGAAGAACTTGAGAAAGATTCTGATGACGAACTTACTGAGTTTGCTGAGAAGTTGGCTTTACTGACCAACAAGTTTCATAAAAGGTTTGGAAGAAAGAAGTTCTATCACAAATCCAGTCCAGATTATCACAAAGCCGACAAGTACAAAGGAATATATGAGAAGAGAGAAGACAAAAAGGAGGCAAAGAGAGATGAGAAAGATAAGGAGAAGGAAAAAGAGAAAGAGAAGGAGAAAAGTGACATGTGTTACAATTGTGGTGAACCTGGGCACTTCGTCAGAGACTGCAAGGTGAAGAAAGTTAAAGACTTTGAATACTACTCCAAGAAGGCCCAAGTTGTCAAAGCAAAAGAGACTAGTAAGGCACTGAAGGTTGAGGAGGAAATATGGCTAGAGTTTTCTTCTGATGAGGAGGAAGCCAACTTTACTCAGGTGCACTACAGTCTAATGTCCAAGGTGGATGAGGAGGATACAGAGGCTAAGGTATATTTCGTCTTTGACACTTCTGAAAACTTTTCTGAAAACAAAGAAGTTATGAACTTGATGTCCCAATTGGATTTTATGAAAAATGAGTTTGAAAAATTAAAAGACAATTTTATTAAACAAAAGAACTCAATTCAAGGACATCAAGATCAAGCTTTGTTGTTTAATGTTTTAGCAGAGGACAGAGAAGATGAAAAGAATCTACTCAAAGCTGAAAAGGTAAAGCTAGTATCTAAAATATCTGATTTACAAAAAGAATTATGAATGTGAATGATGACAATATGGATCTAACTTTAAAGTATGAAATTGTTTTGAAGGAAAGAGCGCAAGCATATGGAAATATTAAGGAGTTGGAAGATCTCAATTTTAAAAGGGGTCAAATAGAACAGACACTCAAACTTCTGACCAGTAACCCAAAGGATACCAGTTTTTACAATCCTAAAATGGGTCTGGGTCTTCCAGAAGTTGAGGTATTAAGAAAGGCACCTGAAAATCTTTATTCTTTTAACAAAACGGGTGATTCTCCAATTATTATAACACATCTGTGAAACTTTTGTGAAGTCTAAGAGTTCAATACCTGAAGCTCCCAAGATAGTAAAGGAAGAGACAGAGACAGTTAAATCAGAAGTAAGTTGTGATTTAAGCTTTCACAGTTTTAAATCTGTTGGTTTCAAATACGATGAATTGAATTCTAGTTATAATAATAATAAGAAACAATTCGTCGAATTTGAACATATACTTCCAAAAACCTGTGAGACAAGTGAATCATATACTAAAACTGAGAAGACTGAATCTGTTGATTCTGATTCTGTCAAGGAAGGGAAGGTAGAAGATTCCCATATTCAAAATGAGTTTGTTTCTGTTAAAACTCCAAGTTTTACTGAATCTGATTATCATTCTGCTTTACAGAAAATTTCTGAATTGAAAAAGCAGATTTTAGTTCTAAATGGTATCATTGATGAACTGGAGAATGCTCAAGAAGATATTGGGACAGAGCTTGATTCAAGTCTGATTAAAAATTCTGATTTACAAAAAGAAATTAAACATTTGGAATCTCAAATTTTCAATCTTTCTAAAAACAAAGCAAAGTGTGATGATCAGTATTCAAAATCTTCCTTCCTGTTTAATGCAAATGCTAAGCTCAGTTCTAAGAAGAATGATCCAATAACTCCTTGTTCTCAAATGAAAACTTCTTTAAGAGTTTTAAAACCATCTGAGAAAGATTCTGTTTTTTTGAAAAAGGAGAATGCTCGGGAACAAAATATGACTCTATTTCCCGGACATATTCTATTTCCAAATCTTTCACTAATCTTAATTCTGATTGTTCTTCAGATGTGAAGGAGAAAAAGAAAGTTTGCAAGAAGAAGAGAAAAGAAATTTGTGAAGAAGAGGACTGTTTCTGATAAGAAAGCTTGTAATAGCACAGTAAAAACCGTTTGTACTTAGAAATGTCAACAATGTTCTAATAAAAAGAAAAATATTTCACGATTTGATTTGTTGACAAAGGCTCAAGCTGTGTTACAATGATCTTATTGTCATGATAGTTCTTTCTCTTTGAAACCCAGATTTTCTAAAAAGAGAAAACCTGATCACTTTGTTTGGAGAAACATCTCTAGCAAATCCTCTGTTAAACAAACATCACAATTTTTCAATGTTAAAAAGAAGAAAGATAATTCTATCAAGATAAATAAATCAGTTGACGTGAATTTTGTGTGGAAGTGGATTCCTAAATCTAAACTTAAAGCACAAAATTCACCAATGAAGCCTAAGTTTGAATGGCGTATGAAATGCTCGTCAACTGATCTTAAAAGGTTAAGAGATACTAACAAGAAAGGACCCATATTCATATGGGTACCTAAGTTGAAGTAATTGTGTTTTGCAGGACAGTCATGTGTGGATAATAGATTCAGGTGCATCAAGACACATGACAACGTTTAAGCACCTATTGCATGATTATAATGAACATCTTGCAGGTTCTGTATGTTTTGGAAACAAAACTAGAGGTTATATAAGAGGTTACGTAGTGCTTACTAATGGCAGAATCTCAATTTCAAAAGTTATATATGTTGATGTGCTTGGACACAATTTGTTTTCAATAAGCCAATTTTGTGAGAAGTAATGTAAAGTACACTTTGATGAAGATTTCTGTTATGTTGATGATCAAAGCAGAGCAAATCTGTTTAAAGCCGGAAGGATGGGAGATCTTTATGCTGTCAACTTTCCTACTCTACCTGCATCAAGACCAATATGCCTGTATTCTAAAGCTTCAATGGAAGAAAGTTGGTTGTGGTATCAAAGATTATCTCACCAGAACTTCCGGGACATAAACAAGCTCAGGAGCAAGGATTTAGTCTTCGATTTTCTTGAACTAAAGATCGAAAAGTAATCACTATGCCCTGCATGTGAAATGGGGAAGATGAAGAGGAGCATTCACAAATCCAAGATGCTATCCATTTGTACTGCACCTTTTTAGCTCATTCACATGGATCTCTGCGAGCCGATGCAGACTTAGTCAATAAATGGGAAGAAATATATTTTGGTCATGGTAGATGAATTCTCACGATACACCTGGATGGAATTCTTATGACTAAAGTCAGATGCTCCGGATCTTATCATAAAGTTCATAAAGCATATCCAAGTTCTCCTTTAAGCTCAAGTGAAACAGTTGAGAAGTGATAACAGGACTGAGTTTAAGAATGAAACTCTTCAGAGTTCTTGTTCCAGTTTCTAGCTAATGATTAACATAAGATTTATCAAGAACAATCCTTTTATCGATCACACAACTTACAAAGATTCATATCCCTATTTAGTGCATTCGACAATCAAGCTCTATGTGTGTGTGTTCTCACAGTGTTTCTTACTAATCTACACGTGTGTGAGATATATCTATCTACACTAAGACTTTGCTATTTATATGGTCAACATGACCTTAGCAATTTGTCAACACTTTACAACATTTACATTAAACACCCACACACTTTACACAATTTACATTTCAGACCCTCCTTTTAATCTTGAATACAATTTAGCTCTTTGATTCAGTCTTGAATACAATTATTCTCAACACCTTTGTCGAATGCACTAAATAGGGATATGAATCTATGAATCATCAGAGGTGTTGAGGTGTTGGTCATTCCAGAGGTGTTGAGCAAGAAGATTCAGTCTTTGATTTGTGTGAACTTCTTTTCATCTTCCCCATCTCACATGCGGGACAAAGTGAATCTATCTCAAACCTCATCTCAGGTAGACCTTTCACAATTCCTTGTCTCGCTAATTTATAAATAGCCTTGAAGTTCTGATGAGACAAGCGCCGATGCCACGTCCAACTTTGAGCTTTTGATGCTTTTGCAAGTAAGCATACATGACGTGTAGCCAAAAGCGTTGGAAAGTTTACCGCATAAAGATTACCATAGCATTCAACTCGAAAAATCTCATAACCATCTGGATCTTCAATAAAATAGTTAGTGATTGTAAACCAAACTTGATAATTACTATCGTAGAAATGACTAGTACTAAACAAATTATGATCAAGTCCTTCCACGTATAGTACTTTCTTGATGGTTACAGTGCCATTATTTAGTGAACCGTATCCTCTGATGAATCCTTGAAGCTCATAATTTGCAAAGCTGACCGTTCTTGCAGGTTCTTCAACATAATTGTGCAGTAAATGCTTATATCCTGTCATATGCCTAGAGCATCCAGAGTCAACAAACCACAAATGACAGGCCTGCAAAAAGAACAAATCACTTCTTTTTAGGTACCCATATCCAGATGGGTTCTTTTTTGTTAGCATCACGCAGTTTCTTTAAATCATCAACTTTAGCCTTGACTCTCCATTCATACTTAGGCTTTGGCATCCATTTCCAGACCATTTTGACATTAAAATCATGAAACTGATGTTTCTTAGAAAGATTAGCCGACTTAGATTGAAACACTTTAATGTGTCGTGTTGAAGACTTGGAGATAATTTTAGCTTTAAAAACTCTTTTAACATCTTTTGGCTTAGGAGGAATGGAGTACAGTGAAAAAACATTGTCACCACAGTGTTTGCATATTAAGTTCTTACGAGCAAATGTCAACATCTTTGATTTATCAAAAGAAGTACATTTATTCAAACAACTTTGACATTTATTTTCGTTTGAACGTTTACATGACAAATCAACACTATTAGTAATAGTACAATCATTCTCAACAAGATCTTTACAAACTCTCTTGTCACTGTCTTTCTTTCTCCATTCTCCTTTTACCATCACCTTTACTCAGATCTGAAACATGAAAGGAAACTTTATTAGTTTTCTTCTTCAAGGATGAACTCTTTTTCAAAATTCCTGAAGTCTCGCCTGTTTCATAAATGCTCGATAAATATTCAGGACATTCAGAGTAAACAACTGTAGATTTTATTGAAGTCTCAAACTCTGGATATGATCTAACATTCCATTTTTGATCATCAAACATCTTTTTATCATTCAAATTCTTTTTAAAAAAATCAGTTTTCAAATCATTTAGCTCTTTAGAAAGCTCTTTGTTCTCTTCAAAAGATTTATCGAATTTAAATCTGAGATCACAATTCTCATCTTCTAACTCCTCAAGAGATTTTTGTAAACCTTTGATTTGTTTTTCAAAATATGATGTTTGATTAGTCACAATGTTGGATTCAAGCTTCTTTAAAATTGGGACATGATCTGAGGAATTAATCATGTCATCAAAAATCTCCACAGTCATTTTGTTAACAAACTCTTTTTGAATGCTAGAATTCATGACATTTGAATTCTCTTCCATCTTAACTTCACTTGAAGATTCAGAAGTAACAGAGTCAGATATAGGAATCTGAGTACCAATATCAGTGTCCGAATCATACTCGTCGTACTGACATTCAGTCTCAGGAATAATTTTGTCTTCATTGGCTGATTTAGTTGAAGATGGTGTGGAAAACAATGATTCAAACTCAACAAATTCAAGTTTTCTGTTTTTATAGCTCTTGTTCAAATCATTGATTTAAATCCAACTGACTTAAAACTATTTTGTGAATCAGCACAACTCGACGTATCATCATCCATCACCGCTTTACCTTTGCATGAAGTGTCAGATTTAGGAGTTTCAGCTTTAGCGAAAGTATCATGAATATCCGGGATTTTTTTTGTTTTCGATCCCAATTTATCAAAATTATACAAGTTTTCTAGGGCTTTCTTCAAAACATCATTTTCAGATAAACCTAATCCCGTTTTAGCATTGTAAAATCTGACGTCTTGGAGTTTGTTTGTCAACAAGTTTAATGTCTACTCAGTCTGTCCTATTTTCAGATTAAGATCTTCCAGTTGTTTAATCTTGCAATAAGCTTCATTTCTTTCATGAAAGCAAGCTTCAAATTTAATTTTGAATTCACCCTTTTCAAAATTTAATTTTAAATTCACAGAATTTAAATTAACTAAGTCTCTTTCAAGTTCCGAAATCTTCGTTTTAAGGTCTCTTTTTCTTTCTTTAAAGCATCTTTTTCAAATTCCTTGTCCTCAACGACAACTTTCAATAATGCGTTCTCATCACGAAAACTCATCATTGTTTGTCGTTCATAGCTAAGTTTGATCTTTAACGTCTCAAACTCTTTTTCCATGTTCTGGATTTGTGCCATTAAAGATTCAACAAGTTCAGAGTTTTCAAAGTTAGTACTTACCTCAGAGTCACTGTCAGACTGGTCATAAGAGGCTTCAACATTGTCATCAATAGTTGCCATCATACATACTTGTGTGAAGTGATCTGATTCATCATCTGAACTTTGGTAGAACCAGTTCTCCTCTTCTGCCATCAAGACATTCCTTTCTTCTTGCTTCTTTGCAGGTAGTGACTTCTTGGCATAATACTTAGAGTTCTTCACTCTCTTGAACTTGCAATCTTTTGAGAAATGGCCAACTTTGCCCTAGTTAAAGCATCAACAACATTTAGGATCTCTTTTCTCCTCTTTCATCTCCTCTTTCTTCTCTTCTCTTCTCTCTTTCCAAACCTGGGTTTCTATTTCTCTGACTTTTCCTTCTTATACCCTTCATATCTTGGCTTTGAAGAATACTTTTTCTTTCCAAAACTCTTGTGAAACTGTTTGGTGATGAGGGCAAGGTTGTCAGCGAATCTATGGATATCATCATCAAAGTGTACTTTAACTTCATCAGCTGATTACTCAGAACTGGACTGGGTTAGTTCAGAGAGAAAAGCTTTTGACTTCTTAAGCTTTGACTTAGATGAAGAAACGGGCTGAGAACTGGAACCCTTCTTTCTTTCAGCCAACAGAGCTAGCGAATCTTTGACTATCTTATTCTCTTCATTCAATAATTTCACTTCATCCTCATGCTAGGATAGAGTTGAGAAGATGTCATTCACATCCTCCTGAGCCATGTTTTTTGTCATCTGGAGGTTAATTGCATAGCTTTTCCATTTCGGGTTCAAGTTCTTGATGAACTTGTAGTTTATCTCTGATATCGACTTGTTCATCCCGATCCTCCTCAAGTCATTCAAGATCACGTTGAATCGGTTGTACGTGTCTATCAATGCTTCTCCCTCCTTAGCATGAAATCCTTCATAAGCATTTATGCTCTGGTTCAGTTTAGCTTGGATGGACCTCTCTGTTCCTTGAAACCGCCTCTCAAGTTCATCCCACATTGCTTTAGCAGAATCACAACTATATACCCGATTGTAGATGTCGTTTGGGATTGCCATGGTTAAGTATATGAGGGCTTCCTCATCTATCTTGGTCAGTTCCTGTTCTCTCTCGCTGTAATACTGATAAGGTTTTGGCACATATCGCACAGGAATTTAAGGAGAGGTTTCAGTTGCAGCTTGGCCTGGAACAGTTACTACAACAACCACTGGTCCATCAATAATTGATTTCATGTAATCTCTGTTCTTGTGATTTAGAAACTGAGTCATCCGCTTCTTCCATTGAGCATACTCTCCAGCAGACAACACCGGAGGCTTTGATTGCGATCCCATAGAGAGAAGATCTTTAGACATTATGATAATCTGCAAAAGATTTAGCTAGAATTGATCGTTAGTCCGACAAAATGAATTAACAGATGCAGAACTTTAAAATTTTCAGAAAATGAATTTTCCAAAAACTTCCAAGTATAGAATTCGTATAGAATGATGATTAAAGAACAATTCACATGAAAGATAGTATCAAAATTCGTATAACATGAAGAATTCGTACAAAGGAAATCAGATTTCGCACAAAGTCCACAATTCGTACACAAGAGACAAATAAAAATGACACAATTCGCATGAACTAGTATGCGAATTCTAAGAATTCGTATATAGCTAGATGCGATTCCTTTACAATTCGTATAATTCTCTTATGCGAATTCTTTACTTAGAAAACTTTGACAAATAAGCTTTTCGCACAAGGATTTCGTATCATAGGATGATGCAAATTCTTTTCTTAGAAAAAAATTTCAAATATCAAAAACTTTTCGCATTGATACAAAATCTGGACTTAAAAAAAGTTTCAAAAAACTTGTGCGAAATCCTCAAGAATTCGTACAAGGAACATATGCGAATTCCTCACAACTCGTATCCTTCTATATGCGAGTTCTTCAAAACTCGCATGAAGGTACGTACGAATTATGTCCTTAGAATTTTTTTAATCAAACTTTTTGTATCATGGACATCTGCGAATTCTAACTTTTCGTACATAAGAGTATGCGAATTCTGCACTTAAACAAATTTTCAATCAAAATATATGCGAATTCTAGTCCTGCGAGTTCTTCATACGAAAAGTTAAGATCTTGCGAGTTCTTCGAGTTTCGGTCCTAAAAGTCACAATCTAGTCCAAAAATCCAACCAAATCTTCGAATTGGATGCTGTAAACTCACAGAAACATTCAGATTAGTATAAGAAACAATCTAAATCAAATGATTAGCATCAAAATGCATTCAAATCCAAAATCTGTGATCAAACAGTGCCTATGACTTGTTCGAACAAAGAATTTCAAAAATAAAAATTTAGTGATCCAAATCAATTCAACAATGAAATTCAATCACATAGAATTATTCTAAAACACAATTCGAGCATTTTCCAATCAAAGATTTTACCAAAAACACTTTTTAACTTAAAAATCGATCAAGAACTTCAAGAAACAGTTTCGAACTCATTTTCTTTCAAAATGTCGAATCTAGCTCTGATACCAATTCTTGTTCCAGTTTCTAGCTAATGATTAACATAAGATTTATGAAGAACAATACTTTTATTGATCACACAACTTACAAAGATTCATATCCCTATTTAGTGCATTCGACAATCAAGCTCTATGTGTGTGTGTTCTCACAGTGTTTCTTATCAATCTGCGCGTGTGTGAGATATATCTATCTACAAAAAGACTTTGCTATTTATATGGCCAACATGACCTTAGCACTTTGTCAACACTTTACAACATTTACATTAAACACCCACACACTTTACACAATTTACATTTCAGACCCTCCTTTTAATCTTGAATACAATTTAGCTCTATCAAGAGTTTTCTGGAATCCGTTGGGATCTCTCATAATTTCTTTGCTGCAATGACTCCCCAACAAAACGGGGTTGTTGAAAGGAAGAACCGAATGTTGGTAGAGGCAGCTAAAACAATGCTTGCATACTTAAACCTACCTTCGTTCATGTGGGCCGAAGCAGTAGCAACTGCGTGTTTTACACGAAACATGACCAGTATAAAACTTTAATATAAACAAAGCGACTTGTAGAATTCATGTGGGCCGAAGCAGTAGCAACTTGTAGAAGATCCTAGAAACAAATTCTATTCAAAAGAAAGAAAATCTGAAAGATTTTACTTTATAGAGTAAAATTTGTAAAGATTTAAACTTTTAAGTTCAACATGCTGATTTTGGAAAGCAAAAAGTTAAAACGTTTTTCATCCAAAGCTTTTGTAAATATATCATCAAGTTGATATTCAGTTGGGACAAAATATAACTCAATAGTACCTTCTTCCACGTGATGCTTTATAAAATGATATCGCATGTCTATGTGCTTGGTCTTGGTATGCTGGACAGGATTGACCGATATCGCAATCGCGGACTTGCTGTCACAATAGATTGGCACCGTCTTGTATAGCATTCCGTAATCATGAAGTTGCGTTTTCATCCACAGCACTTGAGCACAGCAACTAGCTGCAGCTACAAGTTGCTTTGTTTATATGTTCAATTTTCTAGGATCTGCGTGTTCAGCCCAACTAACACTTCCAATCGTCGCAGAGTTGAACGGAGATTCAGTCTATCTTAAATAGTGACCAAAGATCTACGGATCAGACGAATTTCATCATTTTCAAAAAGATATGACTCTTTTCTTGATTCCAAAAACTTTCTTCCAGCCTCTTATAGACGATGCTCCAACTGAAGTTTGATCACCTTTAGAGTTCCATCAGAGTAATATCCAATCTCATCAAATCGAAGAAAGCATTTTTCACTTGAGCTGTTCTTATATACTACTCCGTATGGATCTTCGATAACGGTGAATAACGGATAAGACTCTAGATTCTGCAAACTCCGGTTGGGCCTTTCAAGATTAACCACAGGCTGAAAGCTTTCGACGGCCATCTGGAAGTCAAAAACACGAAAAAAACGGATCTGTCGTTGAATGAATCGTTTAATAACGAAAAGAGTTTGAGAAACATCCTGAGTCCGGTGATAAAGATTCCTGAAGTGATCATATAAGAATTCAATATCATCAATTGAAAGATCTGTGAAAATCAGCCTCTGAAAATTTGTACCGATTGCAGTCTCTTCTTTCCACTTCAAGGTCTGGATACCAGATGTTCATAAACTTATTAAATGTGACACTGAGAACTCGAACTATTAGATGAGGAGAAGGAACGGTGTTATTCTTTTTGCGCTGGCACTTGATAAACGCTAAGTATTCATGCTGATAAGCTTCTGATTCTTTCTCTACTCCAAGTATGGCATATATATTGATTGTCCTTCTTCTAGAAACAAAGATGTTGCTTTGGATATCTTCAAGAAAAGCTGTTCTGAGTCTAGAAGCCATATATCTCTGCTGTAGATTTCTCTGCCTTTGCTGCCTAGTTAAAGCTTCTCCTTCTTCTAGAAGAGATGGAGGAATTACCAGTTCGGAAGAAGGAATATCTGCTTGAGCTCTAGATGACTGACCAACTTCAAATGCACTTGACGGAATATTGGTTGTTGGAGCAGAACTAGTTACTGGAGTAGATGAAGGTTGATCAACTTCTGGAATCTCACCTTGACTCGGAAGATCATCATATAGCAATTCAGCCTCTTTTGTATCTAAAGCATCCATGAAAACAGTATCATCCTCTGTATCAGATAAGATGATGATATTGTTGCAATCTTCTTCTTTAACTTGAGCAACTTTCTCAAATCTAACTTCTTCATCATCATCTAAAGTTATTTCTATGAAGTTTGCGAAGAAAGATCTCATGTCATTTGCTGCTTCCGACTCTTCAACTTCATGAGCTTTGCCTGAAACATCTGAGTTTTTAGATAAAACATACCTGATTGTCGATTATAAGATCTAAACAAAACCCAATACGCAAATCGATCAAAATCAACTCGAATCTGAGTTTTTAGAGATAGATGAACAGTGAAAAAAAAAAGAAAAAAAATCGCAAATCAGAAAAAAAACACAGTAAGAGACCAAAAATAAAATCAAAACAAAGTAATGGAACACTAATTAAACTACAAACATAGAACGAAAAACAAAACCATACCTGAATTCCAAAGCCACAATCTAAAATGATTTAGATGAGAATGCAAGAAGAAAAAACACAGAGAGAATGGAGGGAAGAGGAATAGTCAAACTAGTTCAAAAGGAATAAAAAAATACACTCTTACTTCTATATATTCTAAAAAACAAAGAACACAAAAAAATAACTATGAGAAAATTACCTGATAAGCCCCCATTACTCCCCCTACACAAATGCACAAAATTTATCAAATTGGTTTAGCATTTGCATAGTAATTTCAGAAATACTTACCTTATGAATTTCTGATTAGCACAAGAAGTAATTAAACAGCAACATTCACTCCCCCTCAAAAACAGAATATTAGCAGATATGAAACCCAGATAAACACTCTCCCTCGAAAAATGCACAGACCATATGACAAAAACACAGATAGCAAACATAAAGACAAAATGAAAGATGATCTTATGGAATATAAATTTTGTAACAACTGAATATATAAATTTTAAACACTAAACAAATTAAAGTCTACTTAGTAAAATTTCTCAGATTTATCAATCATTTGAAATCAACCATGAGTTGTTGGATACAACAACAAGTTTCATTGCATATCAAGTTAAGACATGTTCAGCTTCAAACACATGCAGGTATCTATTCAGTGTGCTAGCATGCGATCTTTGATTAGCTTCAAGAAAAATGCAATTCTAAACATAAAATGGAGAACTTTGCATTTACATACACTAAGACATCAAGAATTAATATTTTCACAAAGTTACAGATTTATCGCAACTCAAAATATATCACCAAGTATCAAGAGATGTGTGCTCATTGGCATCTTTTAGCAGTGTGCTCATTGGCATCTTCACATGAGTGTTCTCTTTGGCATCTTTTAAGCTTTGTGCACTTTGGCATCTTTTAATCAAAGAGTTTATTAAGTAAAGAACATGCCGTAAACATAACTTTCTATCTGACCCTATTGCAGGATTTGGGTTAGCCGCTCCTAGACCAGTTGGCCTTAGGGGACTAGGTGTCAAGCACCCCTTGGAACTTACTCTCCCGGATCAGAAAGGCTACATCGACATATCCTAAACCCATTCATACCAGTAAAACATGACTTTCGATCTGGTTCTATAGAAGGATTTCTGTTCGATCACTCCCAGATCAATTGACCTTAGGGGACCAGATGTCGAGCATCCCTCGGAACTTACTTTCCCAAACCAGAAAGGTCACAAGTACAAACTTTTAAACTCAAGGATTTCTAAATTTTAAATGCTTAAAAATAAAATCATCTCAATAACTCAGATCTATATCGAATAGCTTAGCCCATAATTTCATTACATCTACAATTCTGATTACTTAGGATGTTCATGCAAAGTAAACTATAAATATGCCGACTTACATATCTTTAAAGCAGTATCTAAAGCGTCAAATATGTTGCTGACTTTTTGATGTTTGTAAGATTTGAAAATTGAACATATAAAACTTTAATATAAACAAAGCGACTTGTAGAAGATCCTAGAAACACATTCTATTCAAAAGAAAGAAAATCTGAAAGATTTTACTTTATAGAGTAAAATTTGTAAAGATTTAAACTTTTAAGTTCAACATGCCGATTTTGGAAAGCAAAAAGTTAAAATGTTTTTCATCCAAAGCTTTTGTAAATATATCAGCAAGTTGATATTCAGTTGGGACAAAATATAACTCAATAGTACCTTCTTCCACGTGATGCTTTATAAAATGATATCGCATGTCTATGTGCTTGGTCTTGGTATGCTGGACAGGATTGACCGATATCGCAATCGCGGACTTGCTGTCACAATAGATTGGCACCGTCTTGTATAGCATTCCGTAATCACGAAGTTGCATTTTCATCCACAGTACTTGAGCACAGCAACTAGCTGCAGCGACGTATTCAACTTTGGCTGTTGATATTGACACGCAATTTTGCTTTTTCGACGCGCAACTTATCAGTCTGTCACCCAGAAACTGGAGATGACCAGAAGTACTTTTCCTGTCCATTTGATTACCACCATAATCTGCATCAGAGTAAGCAATCAAACTATAATCAGAACTTTTAGGATACCATAATCCTAAATAAGGAGTTCCTTTGATATATCTGAATATGCGCTTGACTGCTAGTAGATGTGATTCCTTAGGATTTGCTTGAAATCGGGCACTAAGGCATGTGGAGAACATGATATCTGGTCTGCTTGCTGTCAGATACATTAGCGATCCGATCATCCCCCGATATGTCTTGACATCGACAGCTTTTCCATCTGGATCAAGTCCGATCTTTGTTCCATGAGCCATGGGCGTGCCAATCGAAGATGATTTATCCAAATTGAATTTCTTCAACAGGTCAAATATGTACTTCGACTGGTTGATAAAAATACCATCTAGAAGCTGCTTTACTTGTAAGCCGAGGAAGAAGTTGATTTCTCCCATCATGCTCATTTGAAACCTGGAGGTCATTAGATCAGAAAACCAAGTACATAGAGATTGATTAGTAGCACCAAATATTATGTCATCTACATAAATTTGAACTAAGCAGATATCCAAGTTAGAACGATATATAAACAAAGTGGTGTCAATGGTTCCTTTGGTGAAGCCGGATTTGAGCAGAAAGGCAGACAACTCATCGTACCATGCTCGAGGTGCTTGTTTCAACCCGTATAAAGCTTTATCGAGGAAATATACGTAATCAGGATGATTTTTGTCCACAAACCCCTCTGGTTGAGATACATATACTTCTTCTTTCAGTTTACCATTGAGGAAGGCAGTCTTGACATCCATTTGATATACGGTGAAGTTTCGATAAGCCGCGAACGCGAGAAACATTATGATAGCTTCTAATATAGCAACCGGTGCAAAGGTTTCGTCGTAGTCAATCCCTTCTTGCTGTCTATATCCTTTGGCTACCAATCTGGCTTTGTTGCGAACAACGATACCATCTTTGTCCTTTTTGTTCTTGAATATCCACTTGGTTCCTATGATGCTTTTACCCTTTGGCCGTGGAACAAGTCTCCAAATTTTTAACGCGTCAAACTGATTGAGCTCCTCTTGCATTGCTAAAATCCAGTCTGGATCTTCCAACGCTTCAGAAACTTTGGTAGGTTCAATCTTGCTTAGGAAGCAAGTGTGCATACATTCGTTGGAAGAAGCTGTTCTGGAGCGAGTAGAAACACTTGCTTGAGGATCCCCAATAATTTGATAGATTGGATGAGATCTTGTCCATTTTGTTGTATGAGGGAGATGATCAATAACTTCTCGAACCACTTCTAATTGTTGAGGAGGATCTTTAGATGAAATAATGTCAGAAGATGACACAGATATGGTTTCAACAGGAGGAGGGGGTATTTCCATGACATCAGATTCAGGCTCTTGTTGACCAGACATAACTTGTACTTCTTGTTGAACATTTTCTTCTGGAACAACTTCATCTTCTACAGACTCCTCATGAACAGTTTCAGCAATTTCTGGTTCATGTATTAATTGATCCGGATGATGTTCAGAAGGTATGTCTTGAATTTCAGGAGATACTAAAGCAGCATCAGGTTCAGAGGTTGATGCAGCGGAAGTAGGATTAGATGCACTCACAGATTCCTGATTCAAGATATTTGACACATTATCAGTGTTTAGTTTAGGAACATCATCATAGAAATTTTCAAACAGAAAATCAAGATCAGAAAGATTAGACAGAGAATTAGAAGGATCCTGATTTGTCGACTGAAGTGCAGGTTCTGAACTAATTTGTTCAGAAGCTGAGTTTCCAGTAATAGCGGGTTCTGAACTGTGTTGTCCAAAAGCCAAATCAGCAGCTTCATCAAATTTGACATTCACTGACTCTATCACTTTTCTTGCAGAGAGGAGAAAGACTCTGTAAGCAGCAAAGTTAGAAGAATAGCCCATAAATACGCCTTCATCTGCCTTTGGACTAAATTTGTTCAGATTATCTCTGTCATTCAAAACATAGCATTTACACTCGAAATACTTGAAATATTTGATGTTGGATTTGATACCGTTCATCAATTCATATGAAGTCTTGTTGAATCGGCGGTGTACAATTGATCTGTTTTGAGTAAGACAGGCAGTTGATATGGCTTCGGCCCAGTGGGACAAAGGAAGACCTGAATAAGCAAGCATAGATCTAGCAGCTTCCACAAGCGTTCTGTTGCGGTGTTCTTGCAACAGAAAACTGTTGTTGTATACCTTGATCATCATAGAATGCTTGAAGAGTTGAATTCTTGAATTCTGTGCCATTATCTGATCTTACAACTTTGACATGCTTTTGCTTATTTGTCTGAATGGTTTTGATGAGATTGATGAGAATTTCGGGTGTCTCGTCTTTAGATTTGAGAAATTTCACCCATGTATATCTGGAGTAATCATCAACAACAACTAAAACATATTTCTTCTTACCAATACTCTTTGTCTTCATTGGTCCGCACAAATCAACATGAATTAGATCTAGGATTTCCGCAGTGCAATGTTCAGGCTTAGGCTTATGAGATGCTTTCTTCATCTTTCCTTTCTCGCAGTCCTGACAGAGATGGTCTTTCTGGAAACGGAGGATTGGAAGACCTCTCACGGAATCATTCTTGACCAAGCGATCCATATATTTGAAATTGAGATGAGCTAGTCGTCAGTGCCACACCCAGCTTTCATGAATAGAGGCTTTTGATAGAAGACAAATATCTGATGGAACTTTTACTTTGGAAAGATTAATGGTATAAAGATTTGATCGTCTCTTTCCAACAAGTAAGTCAATGCCGCTATTATTCTTTACAACAACTCTTTTAGACTTGAAACTGACTTCAAGATCTTTATCGCAGAACTTTCCGATGCTGAATAGATTGTGACTTAAACCTTCGACATAGCTTACCCTTTTGACAGTTATATTACCTTGAACAAGATCACCATAACCAAGAATGGGAGCCGTCTCGCAGTTTCCAAATTTGACACGACCGCAACATTTTTCTTTAAAATTTGAAAGCAAAGATTTGTTGCCAAGCATGTGTTTGGAACACCCCGAATCCAGATACCATAATTGATTTAGCTGCACAATCAAAAATTACTCAGATTTAGGTACCCATATGAATATGGGTCCCTTCTTGTTAGTCCTTTCCTTTTTCTTTTTCAAACATTTATTTTTCCAAAAAATCTGAGACTGATCAAATAAAGCATGAACATCATCACATATTAATGAAGAAACGCAATCATCAGAATCAGAACTAGAGAGACAATATGAGATATTCTTCGAAATTTGAAACATTTGCTCTACAGAATATTTTGTAGTTTTATTACAAAAGGCAAATGAGTCTTGTTTACAAAGAAGATCTACACATTTATCCTCTACAGAAACAAATTCTTCAGATCTCTGTTTCTTTAGCCAAACAGACTTCACAGACTTCTTCAAAGGCCTATCTGAAATAGAGGAATCAGATTAGTTAGAATTTTCAGAAATATCAAACTCTTTCTTCTTTTTCTTCTTTGACCTTCTTCTTTTACGCTTTGTTTTATAGAAATGATCATTTAACGTAAAAGTGTCATCAATAATTTCAGATATAATATTTGACTTAGAAGAAGAAGATTTATCAATAAAACCAAACTGATTAGTTAATTGATTTGGACAAACCTCAGAGCAAGAAACATCAGATGAACACAAATTGAAGGAAGATTTGAGAAGACCAGAATTATTTTCTTTAAAACTCGATGTCATAAAAGAAAAAATAACATCGTTTTCAATTTTTCTCAAAATCTCTTGTTCTTCCATTTGTTCTTCTAGATCAAAGATTTGGCATTCTAATACTAATGGAGGTATATATCCCTTAGTATCATAAGATACTGGATTAGCTGCATTTAAATCAAAGAAGTCATTAGATATAGAAGATTTAGTAGAAGAAACAATGTTTAACTTTTGTCTTCTCTTCTTTATTTTTTCAAGAAAATATTTTGCATTTTCTTGAGTGTAAACAAAAGGAACTTCCATTCTCTTGTTGTTTATTCGTTTTTTATCTTCCTCAATTGTAGTTTCTTTAGCACTTGTTCAAAGAGGTTTGTATTGAGAACCATATTGTGAAAGACCAAGACATTCGTAATCATAAAAATTGGGAATCTCAAATTTAGCTTTCTTTAAAAACTGAGGATTTTTAAATCCAAGACCCCAATTTTCTTTTAACGACTCATAGCTCCTTGGTTTATGCATATGAATTGTTTGTTCAGTTTGTTTTTGTTTATAAAGCTTTTCTTCTAATTCAATTATTTTATCCGAAAACTCTTGATTTAAAATTGACAATTTAGACAAAGAATCATGAGAAGTCTGATTTTCAATTTCTAAATCTTCTATTCTTTCTTGAAATTTCTCTTTTGTAAATTTTAAAATAGCTTTTTCATCTATCAAAGAAATATTCAAATTTTCAATTTGAACAGATTTTTCTTGATTTTCATGTTTTTCGGATAGAAGCTTTGAACGAAAGTCATGTAAAGCATTTGTAATGAAATGAAATTAAAATCAAACTCAGATGGTACCTCAGATTCATCGGTTGAAGTCTCCTCATCCTCATCATCACTGTTTTCGTCTCCAATAAAACACATAGCAACAATCTCTTCATTATCAGCTTCGTTGTCTGAGTGTGTAACACCCTGAATTTTTGGGATTGGGTGAGAAGTTGACCTTTACCCAAAGTTCAAGGGGGTATTCTGTAACTTGGGCTATATAAATACAAATCAAATTAGATATTTTGATTTATATCACAAATATCAGTTTCTTGGTTTTGAGAAGTCAGAGAGAAAGTAAGAGTGCAGGAGAAGCTTTGTTTTGGGTCGATCGTTTCGGGCAAATCGAGGTACGAATCTAGCTTAATGCTTTAATCTGAATGCTTTTAGCCGTGTAGAATCTCGTTGTGAAGGTTTTGAACCGTTCCATTTTGAGATCTGAGTATTTTCTCATTTGGGATCTGGGTTGAATCTGGGTTCTGCATCGCTGTTCTTGATGAACAAGGCGATGGTCGCTCGACCGGATGGTTGTTCGACCGGTGTGTCGTTCGACCGGATGGTTGTTCGACCGGATGGTCGCTCGACCGGTGTGTCGTTCGACCGGATGGTCCGTCGACCGGAAGCCTGTTCGACCGGTGTTACCTGTTCGACCGGTGTTGCCTGTTCGACCGGGGTAGTGTTCGACCGGGGTGGTGTTCGGCCGATTGTTGCCTTCGACCGGATTAGGTTCTGTTAAGTTGTTAGCTTCTGTGTCTTTGAGTCCTATTCAAGTAACGAGAGGTTTATCTGTATTTCGACTTACCGATTCTTTCGGTGTTATCATAGGTAGCGCTTGTTAAGAAGAAGGAAACAGAGGTGAGTTCCTACTATCATTTTAAACTGTATACATATCAAAAGTTACCTTTTTGATCTTATCTTATTTTAAAAGTAAAATGATGTTTTACCTGTGCGTTTATGCGAAAGAAATATTCAAAGGAACTTCTTTTAAATGCTTTTCATTCTTACCAGAAGTTGAACTGGGAATAGCATTTTGTTTATAAAAATGTGTTTGTAACCATATGTTTATTTATGGTTGGTCACATACGCTGCTGTGACGAGTCCTTACCATTACTAGTGGATCCCTAGGTTTTGAGTAGACTGTATTGTTGGGATGTTACATTCCCCAGAATTGTAGCTAGGGATCACTTGTTCCTTGAGGGCAACTTGGTACGGTTATGTGAGGCCGGATACTAGCCATGGTTCATAGTGATCCTAGCGAAGGAGTATACCTTGGTTTTGCGCTTGGGGCTTGATCTCACATTGTAGCACGGACTTTGTGATTCGTATCCGCGGACTCCAATTGGTTTAGCTCGTAACTCGGATTTTTGGCCTAACTTTGTGTTACGCCACAATCCTTGGTAAAATGTTTTGTTTTCGGCCCTTTTATGGCATGTTTATAACTAAAAAGCCCGTTTGTGGCAAGGACCTAATGTGTAAATTTAATCTCTTTGGAAATACTATCTTGATGCAAATGTTTTATCTTTTGAGCTTCATAAACTGTATGTTCTCACCAGGCTTTAAGTCTGACACTTTTTCTCAAATGGTATGTGTATCAGGTTTCCATTAGCGGTGGGTTGCCGGGGTTTTTGGAGAGACGAGTTTTGAGTCTCGAGGTTTTTGGAATTGATTAGTATTGTTGCTAGGCATTGTTAAGTCCCCTTTCTTTTGATAAAATCCTTGTATAGGATTGTATAGTCTTAAAGACTGGTTCCGTTTATAGGAAGTTAATAGATTTACTTTCGTTATATTGTCAGGTTTCCAGGTTTTAATTTACTCTGATTTTCGAGGTGTTACAAGTTGGTATCAGAGCTCTAGTTTAAGCGAACTAGGCATGAATGTAAGATGTCTAGACTTAGACTGCGTATACTAAGAATTGATCCGCGAGAATTGGGTAGAGCTCCTAAGTTGGGTTAGTCTTAGAGTCGACGGAAAGTACGTTTATCAGGCGTTGTAGTAGTGGTGACAAGAACCATTATGTGTTGTATGTTCATAATTTCACTTAGCTAATGTTATTATGAGGATATTGTACGTAAGAGTCCTTGAATTGCTATTAATATGACATTTGGTAATGTGGTAGTACGTTTTCCTTTCGTGTTTTTCTATCTTTTCTTATCTCTTCCACTGCTCCATGTAGCAGTTCAGATGGTAGGTACGCGTGGAAGACCGTGTGCTCGTGTTGATGGTCAGGAAGCGACAACCTCTACAGCGGGTCAGCCGGAAGGAGTTGAGGTTATCGTTCGACCACCCGTTCAGCAAGTACTAGGAGAGGGGCCAGAGGTCATTCCGAGAGTAGACCTGGCTTCGTCCCACCCAGTAATCGGGGATGCTAATCCCCAGTCAGAGTTGTTGGCCAGCGTGATGTTGGCAATGAGAGAAGAGATGGCGAAGCAGCAAGAGTTTCTGCTAAAAGCAATGGAGGACCGCGACGTAAACAATCGGAGAAGTGAGACGGTTGTGGAGAACGTCGTAGCAGGTTCTGGAGGTGATGGTATAAGGGTCGTGTCGGTAGAGCGGGGGATTTCTGGAGCTCAGGGGAACAGGAAGAGTTGTTCCTATAAGTCCTTTCTAGGCTGCGGACCGCCAGAATTCTTCGGTTCTGATGACCCGGTGGTGTGCGTTAAGTGGATCCGAGCGGTCGAGCAAGCTTTTGGCTCTTCCGAATGTGGTGATGATTAGAGGGTGCGGTTTGGTACCCAACTGCTGAGGGACACTGCACTCATCTGGTGGAATATCATCCAATCCACTCTATCTCCTGAACTGTTGGCTCAGTTGTCATGGGCCGAGTTCAAGAAGAAGCTGCTAGAAGAGTTTTGCAACGAGAGGACCATGGACCGAATTGAGAAAGAATTCCGGTCTTTGGTGAAGGGGAGCCTGACGATGAGGGAGTACACCCGTCAATTTATGGAGAAACTGGGTCTGGTGGGGCATGCTGCCCCAACAGAGAAAGACAAGATGAAAGCTTATCTCAACGGCTTGCCAGCGGATATGCAATCAATGGTGCATAATTTCAAAGCTTCTAACCTCCTAGAGATGGTGGAAGAAGCTCAGTTCATGGAAGAGATGTTCGCGAAAAGCAAGTCTGAGAGTTCGGTGGTGGTGTCTGATAAAAGAAAGTGGGAGAGCATTTCAGTACCTCCCAAGCAGACCAGACCTTTTGTTGGAAACCGCAATTTCGGCAGTTACCAGGAAGCAAGGTGGTGCCCGAGGTGTCGGACCAAGCATCACGGTAACTGCAGTAACAGTTCTCAAACTTGCTATAAGTGTGGGAAGCCTGGGCATACGGTCAGAGATTGCCCGGTCAGGGGACCCATCTGTTATGAGTGCAAGGCACCGGGGCACGTGAGGAAGAATTGCCCGAAGCTTGCGTCGGGTAGTGCGCCAGCAAGGAAGGAGAACCCTCCGAAGGTTTAGGGCCGAGCTTTTCAGATGACGGCCGAAGAGGCTAGGGCATCCGCTGATGTGGTATCGGGTACTTTTCTTATAAACTCTGTACCTGCTCGTATTTTATTCGATACGGGTGCTAGTTTCTCTTTCGTATCTGAATTGTTCCGTCAAAAATTTGCTATGCCCACTACTAGTCTTGAGGAAGCATTAGTGGTAGAAATAGCAGATGGTAGGCAAGTTCTGATCCACGAAGTTCTGAAGCAGTGTGCTCTTAGCATCGAGGGAAGAGAATTCCCGATCGATCTGCTACCAATGTCAATCGGGGGTTTTGATGTTGTAATCGGTATGGATTGGTTGTCAAACAATCAGGCCGAGTTCATGTGTTCCAAGAAGATGATTCGACTTCCCAACCCCTCTGGTGAGGTCGTTGTCATCTAGGGCGAAAGGAGAAAGGGCGAAGTGGCATTAATCACAATGGCAAGAGCACGCAAGTGTCTAGTAAAAGGATGTTCGTCTTTCCTAGCCTATGTGATCGATGCCAAGTTAGAGAAGTCCAAGATGGAAGATGTGAAGATCGTGCGTGAGTATCTAGATGTCTTTCCGGACGACTTGCCCGGGTTGCCACCCGATCGTCAGGTAGAGTTTCGGATTGATCTTATGCCAGGCGCTGCACCGATCGCTAAAGCACCTTATCGTTTAGCGCCGTCGGAGATGCAAGAGATGGTAGCACAACTCCAAGAGCTTTTTGAGAAGGGATTCATAAGACCGAGTTCGTCACCTTGGGGAGCTCCGGTCTTATTTGTTAAGAAGAAGGATGGCACAATGAGAATGTGCATCGACTATCGTGAGTTGAACAAAGCTACAGTGAAGAACAGGTATCCGCTTCGGAGAATAGACGACTTGTTCAATCAACTTCAAGGAGCGGATTGTTTTTCCAAAGTCGACTTACGATCAGGCTATCACCAAGTGAAGGTGAGAGAAGAAGATGTTCCGAAGACGGCTTTCAGAACGCGTTACGGCCATTACGAGTTCCTTGTAATGCCTTTTGGCCTGACGAACGCACCAGCGGTGTTTATGGACTTGATGAATAGAGTGTGCCGACCATTCCTCGACAAGTCGGTCATTGTATTCATTGACGACATACTCGTGTACTCCAAGAGTGAGACAGAGCACGAGCAGCACTTGCGTGAAGTTCTGGAAGTGTTGAGAAAAGAGAGGTTGTACGCCAAGTTTTCCAAGTGCGACTTTTGGCTTAAAGAAGTACAATTTCTGGGGCACGTAGTCACTCGGGACGGAGTGAAAGTGGACCCCTCCAAGATTGAAGCAATGATGAATTGGGAGCCTCCTAAGAGTCCGTCAGAGATTCGAAGTTTCTTGGGTCTGGCGGGATACTACAGGAGATTCATTCAAGACTTTTCGAAGATCGCTTCTTCCTTGACAGTTCTGACTCGGAAGAATGTGAAGTTTGAATGGGCAGAGGCCCAAGAGAAGGCATTCCGGATTCTTCAGAAGAAATTGTGTGAAGCTCCGATCTTATCTTTGCCTGAAGGGTCGGAAGATTTCGTGGTTTACAGCGACGCTTCAAAGATGGGATTGGGTTGTGTGTTGATGAAACGAGGCAAGGTAATCGCTTATGCCTCGAGGCAGCTCAAAATACACGAGCAGAATTATCCAACTCATGATCTGGAGTTAGCAGCAGTGGTGTTCGCTTTGAAGCTTTGGCGACACTACCTCTACGGCACGAAGTGTACTCTTTACACGGATCACAAGAGCCTGAAGTATGTCTTTGGCCAGAAAGAGCTGAATATGAGGCAAAGGCGGTGGCTCGAGTTGTTGAAAGATTACGACTGTGAATTGCTTTACCATCCCGGTAAGGCAAACGTGGTGGCCGATGTGCTAAGTCGGAAGGACTATAGCGGGAGTATTCGGGCTACCCATTCAAGAATCGAGCTAGTGTCTAGTCTTGTTGAGAAGATCAAGACATCTCAGATGGAAGCATTGTTAGAAGAGAATCTCAAAGAGGAAGTCATGACCAAACAACGTTTACTATTAACGGAAGATAGCTGTGGGGTGAAACTGTTCAGCGGTCGTGTGTGGGTGCCCAAGGTTGGGGGAAACCGTGAGCTGTTGCTAGAAGACGCACACAAGTCCAAGTATTCCATTCACCCGGGAAGTACGAAGATGTACAGGGACTTGAAGTTGCACTATTGGTGGCCGGTGATGAAGCTTGATGTGGCGCGTTACGTTGAGCGTTGTGTGACGTGTTCGCAAGTGAAAGCCGAACATCAGCGACCGTATGGGAGTCTTCAGTCCTTAGAGATTCCCGAGTGGAAGTGGGAGCATATCACCATGGACTTCGTGACGAAGTTGCCTAAAACTCTTCGGGGACACGATACCATCTGGGTGATAGTGGATAGATTGACGAAGAGCGCTCACTTTCTGCCTATGCGCGAGACTTTACCGATGGATAAGTTGGCGAAGCTTTATATCAATGAAGTGGTCTCGAGGCATGGAATACCTTTGTCGATCGTGTTGGATCGCGACAGTCGGTTCACTTCGAACTTCTGGGATGGGTTTCAGAAAGAGCTTGGTACGCGAGTTAAGTTGAGTACGACTTACCATCCGCAGACTGACGGGCAGAGCGAACGAACAATCCAAACCTTGGAAGACATGTTGAGGTCTTGTGTCATCGATTTCGGGGGTAGTTGGGACTCTCACCTGCCTTTGGTGGAGTTCGCTTACAACAATAGCTACCACTCGAGTATTGGGATGGCACCTTTTGAAGCACTGTATGGGCGAAAGTGTCGGACTCCCGTGTGTTGGATAGAAGCGGGAGAGAAGCAGTTCGCCGGACCTGAAATCGTGCAAGAGACTGCCGATAAGGTCAAGTGCATTCGTGAGAGAATGAAAGCAGCTCAAGATCGTCAGAAGAGCTATGCCGATAAGAAGAGGCGACCGATGGAATTCCAGGTAGGCGACCGCGTTATGCTTAAGGTATCGCCATGGAAAGGCATTATACGGTTCGGAAAACGTGGGAAGCTGAGTCCTCGTTTCCTCGGACCTTTCAAAGTACTTAAGCGTGTAGGGTTGCAGGCCTACCAGTTGGAACTGCCACCGGAGTTGAGTAGAATACACAACACGTTTCACATCTGCTACCTCCGGAAATGTTTGGCGGTAGAAGACAACGTCATTCCCCTTTCAGAGCTAAGGGTAGACGAAGGTAACCGTTGTGTGGAAGAACCCGACGCCATCTTGGAGAAAAAGTCTAAGAAGTTGCGTCATAAAGAAGTCACTTTGGTTGGATTTCGGGGACGATTTCAGGTGACTTGGGAATCTGAAGAGGATATGAAGCGTAGATATTCTCATCTCTTTATATAGTTGGATTTCGGGGACGAAATCATTCCCAAGTTGGGGAGGATTGTAACACCCTGAATTTTTGGGATTGGGTGAGAAGTTGACCTTTACCCAAAGTTCAAGGGGGTATTCTGTAACTTGGGCTATATAAATACAAATCAAATTAGATATTTTGATTTATATCACAAATATCAGTTTCTTGGTTTTGAGAAGTCAGAGAGAAAGTAAGAGTGCAGGAGAAGCTTTGTTTTGGGTCGATCGTTTCGGGCAAATCGAGGTACGAATCTAGCTTAATGCTTTGATCTGAATGCTTTTAGCCGTGTAGAATCTCGTTGTGAAGGTTTTGAACCGTTCCATTTTGAGATCTGAGTATTTTCTCATTTGGGATCTGGGTTGAATCTGGGTTCTGCATCGCTGTTCTTGATGAACAAGGCGATGGTCGTTCGACCGGTGTGTCGTTCGACCGGATGGTTGTTCGACCGGATGGTCGCTCGACCGGATGGTCGCTCGACCGGATGGTTGTTCGACCGGTGTGTCGTTCGACCGGATGGTTGTTCGACCGGATGGTCCCTCGACCGGAAGCCTGTTCGACCGGTGTTGCCTGTTCGACCGGTGTTGCCTGTTCGACCGGGGTAGTGTTCGACCGGGGTGGTGTTCGGCCGGTTGTTGCCTTCGACCGGATTAGGTTCTGTTAAGTTGTTAGCTTCTGTGTCTTTGAGTCCTATTCAAGTAACGAGAGGTTTATCTGTATTTCGACTTACCGATTCTTTCGGTGTTATCATAGGTAGCGCTTGTTAAGAAGAAGGAAACAGAGGTGAGTTCCTACTATCATTTTAAACTGTATACATATCAAAAGTTACAATTTTGATCTTATCTTATTTTAAAAGTAAAATGATGTTTTACCTGTGCGTTTATGCGAAAGAAATATTCAAAGGAACTTCTTTTAAATGCTTTTCATTCTTACCAGAAGTTGAACTGGGAATAGCATTTTGTTTATAAAAATGTGTTTGTAACCATATGTTTATTTATGGTTGGTCACATACGCTGCTGTGACGAGTCCTTACCATTACTAGTGGATCCCTAGGTTTTGAGTAGACTGTATTGTTGGGATGTTACATTCCCCAGAATTGTAGCTAGGGATCACTTGTTCCTTGAGGGCAACTTGGTACGGTTATGTGAGGCCGGATACTAGCCATGGTTCATAGTGATCCTAGCGAAGGAGTATACCTTGGTTTTGCGCTTGGGGCTTGAACTCACATTGTAGCACGGACTTTGTGATTCGTATCCGCGGACTCCAATTGGTTTAGCTCGTAACTCGGATTTTTGGCCTAACTTTGTGTTACGCCACAATCCTTGGTAAAATGTTTTGTTTTCGGCCTTTTTATGGCATGTTTATAACTAAAAAGCCCGTTTGTGGCAAGGACCTAATGTGTAAATTTAATCTCTTTGGAAATACTATCTTGATGCAAATGTTTTATCTTTTGAGCTTCATAAACTGTATGTTCTGACCAGGCTTTAAGTCTGACACTTTTTCTCAAATGGTATGTGTATCAGGTTTCCATTAGCGGTGGGTTGCCGGGGTTTTTGGAGAGACGAGTTTTGAGTCTCGAGGTTTTTGGAATTGATTAGTATTGTTGCTGGGCATTGTTAAGTCCCCTTTCTTTTGATAAAATCCTTGTATAGGATTGTATAGTCTTAAAGACTGGTTCCGTTTATAGGAAGTTAATAGATTTACTTTCGTTATATTGTCAGGTTTCCAGGTTTTAATTTACTCTGATTTTCGAGGTGTTACAGAGTGGTCCAACCAGTATTCCTCCTCAGCCAACAGAATTGTTCCACTTGCTTTCTTTTCAGCCAAAGCTAATTTCTTCTTATAGAAATCAACATCTTTCACAATCTTCGTTCTGCACTCCTTTGAAATATGCCCGGCTTTGCCACAGTTGTAGCAAGTCACAGCCTTCTTATCTTCTTTCTTTGGTTCAGCTGCTGTAGCAGGCTCATATTTAGGAAAGAAAGGCTTTGATGTAGTATCGGGTTCTACCTTCTTTGATCCAGATGAGAAACGAAGATTGTTTGAACCTTACCGTTTCTGATATTTCTTTTGATAGTGCTGACTTAGAAGAATCATGGTTTTTTCCAATGCTTCGCCATCGTCATCTGTTGACCCGTCGTAAGCAGACTCAATCAAGGCTTGCTCAACCATTTGGCTAGCTAAAAGAGCGATTGGATCCACAGTCTTTGGCTTCTGCTTATCTAGCTTAGCTTTCTTCTTCTTCTTCTTCTTCTTCAGAATCATGGCTTCATCAGACATCAGAATTTCAAACATTTCCTGAATGGACATTTTGGAAATTCTGGGATCATTCCTCATCCGATGATAGGATTTTTCCCATTCAGGTTTGAGTGCATTGAGGAACTTCAGATTTGTCTCCAGCTCATTCTTTGTTACCTTGATCTTATACAAATCATTAATAACAGTCCAAAACCTGTCGAAGACACTTTTCAGACTTTCCCCATCCTTAGCCTTGAATTCTTCAAAGTTGTTCATGTATCTTGTCTGACGAAGCTGGGTAGACATTGCAGTACCAAGCATGATTTTCTCCAGTTGTGTCCACATCAGCATAGGATTATGTTTGAAACAATCGATTCTATTATAGATGGAATTTGGTAGAGCAAGAATCAAATTCGACTTGGCTTGATTGTCAGCTTGGTATCTCAGAAGTTCATCAGCCTCATATTCTCTCAGGGCTTTTTCTACAGTAGTGGCTGGAGTGTTTCCAATAGCTGGTATCACTTTCATTAGCCTGACCATGGGACCTTCAGTCAAAGCTTTCATCATATTTTCCCCATTTGATTGCCTTTCGATGAAATTAATAAACCGGTCCTGCCATTGTTCAAATTCGTTCTCATTTATCAGAACAGGTGGACGAGTATCAGACCCCAACGACATCATGAGGTCATTCTTGTAAAGTTGAGCTTGTAGAGACATTTTGATGAAATCTGGTATTTCAGAAAAAATAACCAAGTCCTGAAGACCTGCAAACCCTAGGTTTGCGTTTCTGGCTAGAATCACAAAAGAAACTTTTCGGGTCCTTGTAGACACACAAACAAGGAAATGAGTGGCTAGTGGGGTTTTTAACAAGAGTTGGCATGGGCTAATTTCCTGTTTCAATAATGTTCACCAAGGATTGTGAAACATTAGTAATATGGCTGCCCGACTCAGAAAGTAGTTGGTGCAGAGTTTGATATTCTTTTACTCTGATCTCACACCCTCTATCTTTTTAATCATTAAGCTCACATCTAACCAAACTCTCTTTTCCATTTTACCTCATCACACCCACACTCATTTTTTTTTGACTCCTCACACTCAATCACTAACGGATTAACTTCTTGGGTAGAAATCACTGGTTAACGTGATTTCATAGAAGTTTCAATTAAGTCCTAGCACAAAGAACCCATATAATCCTAAAAGAACGTGTTGCTCAGATGATTTAGCTTTATTAGATAAAGCTCATATACAAATGTCAGATGTAAATATGCTCAGAATATAATCATGAAGATATGAGCATTTTTAGACATTGAAGCATTTTCAAACAAGTATATGAAATGAATGAATATGAATGCAAAAGGCTTGTTTGAAAATCTGACATTGTATGAAAAATGACCAGAAATGAATGATATAACAATCAAAGCTTAAGGTAAAAAATAATGGATATTGTCTATACGAAACAAAAATATAAACATTCTTGAAATGACGTTTCGAAATGAAATATCGCTCAAAATTCTTTAAAGTACAAGCGGGGTGTCTTACCATCGAAAAATTGTTTCAATTTAGAGACATGGTAAGAACAATTTGATCAAAAATTAAACCGATGTGTGTGAATACTTGAAAGTATATAGAAAAGACAATACGCAAGTATTTATCTTTGGAAACATACGATTTGTTTATCAATTAAGCACAAAAATAAAATGTAAACATTTAAAATCACACTTCCAAATTATAAAATCTGTTTAAGAATCGGGAAGTGGTTTGAACATTTCAGAACATGTTTTCTATATCTGAAAGTTGTCCTTCTTTCAGATATATTTGAGATTAAGATAAGAAGTTTACCTTTTCGCACAATCTTAAATCTCATGAAGTCAAGCTGAAGTCATTAAGATATGATCTTGATAGCTTCCTCTCATCCTGCACAAGTCTCAAAGTCATGTCAAAGCAACTTTATTCACAAATTTATTCGAAAGTAAAAGACATAAAGCAGTAAAACGATTAAAGTATGAGTTCTGATCTTAAGTAATCAGAAATCATAGTCTTACTCCTTTTGATATTATATGCTCCCCCTAAAATCATGCATCACAAAAATTTGTCAGTTAAGCAAAATGCAGAAATTATTTATGTTCCCCCTCAAATGTAAGTAAATCATCTAAACTTCTTCTCTTACTCCCCCTGAGATCATGAGCAAACAATTAAAGTGCAGATATCCTTCAGACATATAGATAAAGAAAATGATGAAAAATAACAATACGTAACTTTATTAGGTAACAACCGATTATGTCTTAAAATTTAACATACCAAGCTTAGAGACAAGAAAATTAAATATTTTTTCATCTAATGGTTTGGTAAATAAATCTGCAAGCCGATAATCTGTTTTTACAAAATAAAGTTCAATTGTTCCTTTTTCGACATTATCTTTAATAAAATGATACCTGACGTCAATGTGTTTGGTTTTCGTATGCTTGACAGGATTAGCAGATATCGCGATTGCACTCTTCGAGTCACAATATATTGGAATTTTATCAAACTTGAATCCATAGTCTCGCAGCTGTGTTCGCATCCACAGAACTTGAGAGCAACAACTAGCAGCAGCTATGTACTCTGCTTCAACAGTCGATGTGGAAACGCATAATTGTTTCTTTGATGCCCAGCTAACGAGCTTGTCTCCAAGAAATTGAACATGACCAGAAGTACTCTTTCTATCCAACATGCAACCTGCATGATCTGCATCTGAATAACCAGTCAGTTGAAACCCAGTATCCTTAGGATACCACAGACCAAGATCTGCAGTCCTCTTCAGATACCTAAAAATCCTTTTGACAGCAGCCAAATGAGATTCTTTAGGAGCAGCCTGATATCTAGAACATAAGCATGTTGAAAACATAATATCTGGTCTACTAGATGTAAGATACATTAACGATCCTATCATACCTCTATAAGTTCTAACATCAACACTTTTACCCGAAGGATCAGTGTTAATCTTAGTACCTGGTGCCATCGGGGTTCCAATTGGTTTACAAATTTCCATTTTGTACTTCCGAAGAAGGTCCAAAATGTACTTAGATTGGTTAATGAAAATCCCCGTTGAAAACTGTTTAACTTGTAATCCGAGAAAGAAATTCATCTCACCCATCATACTCATTTGAAAACGTGACACCATGAGGTTCGAAAAGTTTTTGCAAAATTTAGGATTTGTAGAACCAAATATTATATCATCAACATATATTTGAATAAGGATGATATCGGCTTTTTCCTTTTTGATGAATAAAGTGGTATCAACCTTACCTTTAGAAAAACCGGACTTGACCAAGAATTTAGATAGAACATCATACCATGCTCGAGGGGCTTGTTTTAAACCATACAGGGCTTTGTCCAAGATGTAGACATGATCTGGATTATCTGGATTGACGAACCCTTCTGGTTGAGACACGTACACTTCCTCTTTAAGAATGCCATTCAGAAAAGCTGTTTTCACATCCATCTGAAAGACTGTGAAATTCTTATGAGCTGCGTAGGCTAGAAACATGCGGATTGCTTCTATACGCGCTACTGGAGCATACGTCTCATCGTAGTCTATGCCTTCCTCTTGCCGGTAACCTTTGGCAACAAGTCTAGCTTTGTTCCCTATGACGATACCATCTTCATTCTTTTTATTCTTGAATACCCATTTAGTACCAATTATGGATTTTCCTTCCAGTTTTGGAACTAATCTCCAGACCTTCAGGGCTTCAAACTGATTGATCTCTTCTTGCATGGCAGATGCCCAGTCCGAATCAGCAAGAGCCTCAGATACTCACGTGGGCTCAATCTTACTGAGGAATGAGTCATGCATACATTGATTAAGAGTCGCTGACCTCATTTGTACAGGCTTGTTAAGATCTCCAATTACTTGATGTAAAGGATGCTCTTTGGTCCAGTGATGCTCATGAGGGAGTGGAGTAGATGAAGTTTGAACATGATCATCATCTAAAAATCCACTATCAGGCTCTTCAGTTTGAATAATAGGAGGGAGGTTTGCAGTTGAAGTTTCAGGTGCAGAAGCAACAGTTGGAACAACAGACTCTGGCTGTTGAGTAGACAAAATATCACACCCAACTGAAACAGTTACTTCTGGCTCATCATTTACATGTACATCTTCAACTGTAGAAATATTGAATGGAACATGAGTTTCTGACTGAACGGGGGATACAGGTTCCGTTATAACTTCTGAAGTGACTGGATGATTGCAACTTGTGTCTTCAACATAGCTCACCTTCTTAATCGTTATGTTCTAGCATTAAAAAGCTTGTGCGTTTGAATAAAACTCGCTAGCTTTACTTGCACGTTTCCAACACTTAGAACTTTTTCCTGATATTTCAAACTCGCACGTCGAAAAAAACTCGCAGAACACTGTTCCTCTTCAAACTCGCTAACTTCGATTAACGCGTTTGTAGAACTCGCATATCACTACATGCGCGTTCTGGTCCTTAGAATTTCCAACGACTTCAACTAGCGTGTTTCTAGAACTCGCTAGTCGTTGCTTGCGCGTTTTGATCAAAAACTTTCCTTCGACTTGCACGTTCTTGCGGATGAATCTTGCGCGTTTGAACGATGAACTTGCGCGTTCTGGAGATCTAGCGCGTTCTTCAGAAAGTCGACCCAAAAATTGAGTTTTCCATCTGTTTTCGATCTAAACTTTTGTGAATTGGTCTGAAACTTTGAATTGTTGCTCGATTACAATACTGGAACGTATTACAACACAAGAATTTCACAAACAATCACTCACAATACAAAATGAACAATGAAACAGTGAATATCGACTCGTGAACAAAAACTCAACAAAAATCACAAATTCGTGAGAATTACAGTGCAATTCAGAAATTAAAGTACATAGACTCGATCTATTACACTTTTCGAACAATTCCTAATCAAAATCTGCTCCAAAAACGCATAAAAACTCTAAAAATGATTTTGCACAGTCGAACTCAAATTCGAAGTTGTTTTCTTGATTTTTCTTGATCCGATTTCACTTTGAATCTGCTCTGATACCAATTGTGTGTTCCAGATTCAAGTTTCTAAAACAAGATAATCAAACAAACAAGATTTAACAAATCAATTACCTGTTTGATTGCTTTCAAATTCCACAATTACAACTTTCTCTCTCTAGAACTCTCTCTCTCTCTACAGAATTATCTCTCTCTATGACTTCTTCGTACAACTTACAACTCTTTGATCCCAACTACTAAAAACAAAAATAAAAACTATTTATACCTACAACTAAAACAAGGAAACTAAACTACTAAAATACAAATACAAAGACTTTGACTTTTATTACAAAAGAACTTTGACTTTAATGAGTGTTGACTTTCTCAGCTTTGACTTCTTACACTTTGACCTTCAGTCTTCTTGATCTTGTGTCCAACATATTTATGCTCTAACAAACTCGATCAAGATGAACAAGGAATTTCAATCAAAATATCCATATGTATATATCAAATAAAACGATTACAATTTTCTCTCACACTCTCAATATTTCTCTCACTACAAGTATTCTCTCTGTTAAAGCGCTACAAGTCTAACAACAAGACAAAAGATTTTTTATACCAACAACAAATTACTAAGACAAAACCAACGACCACTAAACACATTGACTTTTGCTCGAATTTCCACTTATAGAAGCTTTGACTTTGACTTTGCTTGAGGATTGACTTGAGCTTTGACTTTTAATTCCCATGATCTTGGATCCAACATATTTGTACACTAACAATCTCCCCTTTTGGATTCAAGATCATCTTCTAAAAGAAATTTGGCAATAATGAACAATCTTCTCCTAGTTTGATCTAAAAGAAATTCAATCTACCCTCTATAGCATCTTCACAAAAGATAAGCATGTCATCTCCTCTTTGGATTCAAAAGAAATTCAGCATTCATGGACAATCTTCATCTTTACATTTCTGACGAACAATTCTCCTTTGAAAATAAATCTCCCCTTTAGAGTAAATAAGTTCAAAGTCAATTTTCCCTTTCTTTGAAATATCTTCAGATTTTCAGTATTCTCCCCCAAAGTCTGTGACTATCTTCTTCAAGAATTTTAGCAATCTCCCCCAACGTTATGGAAACCTCATTCAGACTTCAGAAAAGAAATTATCTTTAGATTCAGCTCACTTTGCTTCAGCAAATAATCTTTAAAGAAAATTTCATCAAACTTTCAAAACTACTAGAACTTTCTCTTTCATTCTGAATACTTCCCACATATTTGTGAAAACTAATCTTTCAAACTATATCATTTCTTGATCACTTTCTCCCCGTAAATATCACAATCTGTTCTCCAAACAACATTTCTTGAAATTAGTTCTACCCCTTTTTGATGATGTAGAGCATAGAAATCATCAAAACTGTCTTCAAGAAATGTAATGAACCATTTTCTGACCATGATCTTTCCAAATGAGTCTCTGAACATCCGTCAATTCATAATATATTCATCCGAATCTTTTCAAATTCAAAAAAATAAGAATGTAACCCTGAATCAACAAATGAATCAGTTAAAATTCCTGTAAGCAGAACAAAGCTACTTAGTACAACGAATGTACTGTACAAGGATTTTTATTGATATTCATTCCCCAGGTCTTCCATTCAATCATTGAAAAACACAAGGTAATTCTATGAACGTTTTGACAGAAAAACAAATTTTCTGTGTGTACGTGCTTGTATATGAAAGAATTTAATCATGAATGCTTTAGAATGCTTAAAATGTGTAAACCATTGAGACAAGAACAGTAATACACGGACTCAATGTGCATGATCGAATTGCGAAGGTGGGGTAACTTTCCTTCTATTTCAATATCCACATCTTCCAAATGAAAACGAGATAGATTATATGTTGCTTCCCAAAGAAAATATGAAACATCTTCTTGTTGAGAAAAAAATGAGTAGCTGGTGGGGTTTAAATCAAGAGTTGGCATGGGTTAGTGCCTGTTTCAATGATGATCACCAGAGAATGTGAACCAACAGTAGATGTGGCTGCCCGACTCAGAAAAATTTGGTGCAGAGTTTTCATATTCTTTTAACTCTGATCTAACACCCTCTTTCTTTTAAGCATTTAAGCTCACTATTAACCAAACTCTCTTATCCATTTTACCTCAACACACACCCACACTCTGATATTGACCCCTCACCTCTCGATCACTCAGGATAACTTCTTAGGTAGGAAACACTGGTTAACGTGAATCCATAGAAGTTTTGTTAAGTCCTCACACTGATCCCATGTAAATTGTCCTAAAAGCATAAATATTGCTCAAAAATTTAACATCAACAGTTAAAACACAATATTATGAAATACATATGTCAGATATATGTATGCTCGAGAAGATAATCATGAAGATTCGAGCATTTTAAACATGGAAGATTCTCTCAAAACAAGGAAATTGAATGAACGAAGTGAAATCAATAGATATGTTTTGAGAATCTAACAATGTATGAAAAAGATCATATATGAATGATTTATCAATAAAAGCTTAGGTCATGAAAAATTGGATGTTGCCTATATGAAAAAGTATAGACAATTCTTGAAAGAAACGCTTTGAATGAATTAATGCTCAACAAACTGTGAATATCAAACGGGGTGTCTTACCATCGAATATTAGTTTCAATTTTGAGACATGGTAAGAACATGGTCAACAAAAAATACTAAACCGGTGTGTATGAATACTTGACAGTATATGGAAAATATAATACATAAGTATTTATTTTTGGAAACACACGGTTAGTGAAACATGAAAGAATTTCAGTTTATGAGCTTTCATCACAAGTGAAAACATTTAAAATCACACTTCTAAATTCATGAAATCATTGTGAGAATAAGAAGTCGTTTGAACATTTAGAAGCATGTTTTCATGTCTGAAAGTAGTCTATCTTTCAAACACAATGGGATTAAGATTAGAATTATCCTTACGCTCAACTTTAATCTCAGAAAGTCAGCTGCAAAGTCATGATTGATATGATCATGTAAGCTCCCCCTCAAAATATGCAAATAGTCAAAAAGTTGTCAAAGCAACAAATTCTTATTGAAAGTAGAAACATTTATTGAAAAATAAAGACATGAAATCGAAGTAAAACTTTGACAGTACGAGTTGTAAACTGAGTGTTTAGAAGTTAATGTCCGTACTCCCCCTGAAAATATGCTGAAAATTTCTCTAACTCCTCCTAGAAAATATGATCGTTTGATCTTTGTCTCACACTCCCCCTGAAATCATGAACATAACCTTTCAGTGCAGATATCATTCAGATTAAGAATAAAGAAATGAGGAAAAATTAAAAATTCAACTATACTTGGTAAAACGGATTATGTTTTAAGATTCAACATACCTAATTTCGAAATGAGAAAGTTAAATCTCTTTTCGTCCAAAGGTTTGGTGAATAAATCAGCTAATTGGTAATCCGTGTTTTCAAAATAAAGTTCAATTGTACCTTTTTCGACATTATCTTTTATAAAGAGATACCGCACATCTATTTGTTTGGTCTTTGCATGCTGAACAGGATTAGTAGATATCGCTATGGTGCTCTACGAATCACAATATATAGGAATCTTGTTGAAATGGAAGCCATAGTCTCGAAGCTGTGTGCGCATCCACAATACTTGAGAGCAGCAACTTGCGGCATCTACATACTTTGCTTCAGTGGTTGATGTGGAAACACATAATTGTTTCTTTGATGCCCAACTTACGATCTTGTCTCCCAGAAATTGAATGTGACCCGAGGTGCTTTTCCTGTCTAGAATACAGCCTGCATGATCTGTATTTGAATACACTATTAGCTCAAAACCAGTATCTTTATAATACCACAAACCAGGATCTGCGCTTCCCTTCAGATATCTAAATATACGCTTTACCACCGAAAGATGGGATTCTTTGGGCGAAGCTTGATATCTAGCACATAAGCATGTAGAAAACATAATGTCTGGCCAACTAGCCGTCAAGTACATTAATGAACCTATTATGCCTCTATATGTCCTAAGATCAACAACTTTTCCCAAAAGATCAACTCCGATTATAGTACCTGGTGCCATCGGGGTTGAAATAGGAGAACAATTTGACATATTAAATTTCTTTAAAATGTCAGCAATATACTTTGATTGAGTTATGAAAATCCCCGTTGAAAATTGTCTTACTTGTAATCCGAGAAAGAAATTCATCTCCCCCATCATACTCATTTGAAATCTTGACACCATGAGTGCAGAAAAGTTCTTACAGTACTTGGGGTTTGTTGAACCAAAAGTTATATCGTCCACATATATTTGAATTAAAATGATATCAACTTTTCCCCTTTTAATGAATAAGGTGGTATCAATTTTACCTTTTGAAAAACCAGACTTGACTAAGAACTTTAAAAGAATGTCATACCAGGCGCAAGGGGCTTGTTTTAAACCATAAAGAGCCTTGTCAAGGATATATACATGATCCAGTTTATCCGTATTGACAAAACCTTCAGGTTGCGAGACATAGACCTCCTCTTTTAGAATGTCATTCAAGAAAGCAGTCTTCACGTCCATTTGGTAAACTGTGAAGTTCTTGTGTACAGCGTAGGCTAGGAACATCCTGATTGCCTCAATACGTGTAACTGAAGCATATGTCTCGTCGTAATCTATGCCTTCCTCTTGCCGATATCCTTTAGTCACAAGTCTTGCTTTGTTTCTTACAATAATAACATCCTTATCCTTTTTATTCTTGAATACCCATTTTGTGCCAATGATAGTTTTTTCTTCAGGTCGGGGCACCAATCGCCAGACTTTAAGCGCATCAAATTGGTTGAGCTCTTCTTGCATGGTTGTAATCCAATATGGATCACAAAGAGCTTTTGAAATTTTTGTAGGTTCAATCTTGCTTAGAAAAGAATCAAACATGCATTCATTCGCTGTTGCACACCTAGTTTGCATCGGCTTTGATGGATCTCCAATAATTTGAAGAACCGGGTGCTCTTTAGTCCACTTGTTTACTTGAAGGAGTGGATTAGATGTAGACTGATCATGTTGATCATCTAAATATCCAGTATCTTCTTCTTGTTAAGGTTCAATTGATGTAACTGGTTCAGAAGTCTCAGTTGGTTGGACATTTGATGTTTGTTGAGTAGGCATGACAGTGCATCCAATTGATTGTGTAACATTTGGATCTTCAGTATCATGTGCAACTTCAACTGATTGAGTAGGTGTTTGAACTTGAGTTTCAGTCTGAATCAGGGAATTTGACATCTAATGTGATTGGTTGATTTGCACGTAAGTCTTCGGATCTGTCAATCATAACGGGTTTAGTCACTTCAGATTCTAGAAACTCATCGTAAAAATGTTCAAACAGTAAATCTAATTCTGTTAAATGTGATGTAGATGTAGAAGCTTTATCAGAATTAGTTACACTAGAAACCTGTTCTGGACTGATTTGTCTAGAAGCTAAAACTCCGGTTATAACGGGTTCTGAACTGAGGTGCTTAGAAGCCATCTCTTCGTCAAATGTAACATTGACGCTCTCAACTACAATCTTTGACTTCTTCATGTAGACTCTGTATGTCGCAGATGTCTGAGAGTAACCAATGAAAATGCCTTTGTCAGCCTTGGGACTGAACTTGTTCTAGTTTTACTTATCATTCAGCACAAAACACCTGCATCCAAAGATGTGAAAATGTTTGATGATATGTATCCTATTGTTAATTAAAGCCTACGATGTTTTACCAAACCGTCGACGGATGATGGATCTATTTTGTGTATAACAAGCAGTAGACATAACTTCAGCCTACAAAAATTAGGGTAAGTCAGACTGGCTTAGCATCGTGCGTGCAACCTCGACTAAAGTTCTGTTCCTTCTTTCAACTACCCGATTCTGTTCTGGTGTCCTGGTAGCAGAAAATTGATGTGTTATCCAGACTGATTTGAGATAATCATCTACAGTCTTGTTGAATTTTGTGCCATTGTCTGTTCTGAGCAGCTTAACTGTCTTCTACAAATTCACTTGGATGGTCTTCAAAAATGAGATGATGACATTGGGCGTCTCATCTTTTGATCTTAGAAATTTGACCCAAGTGTATCTTGAATAATCATCCACTATTACTAGAACGTACTTCTTTCCGTTAATGCTTTGTGTTCGTATTGGACCACAGAGATCCATATGCAACAACTCGAGAGGAACACTTGTACAAGGTTCAGGCTTAGGCTTATGAGAAGCTCTTTTCATTTTTTTCTTCTCACACGCGTCACACAGATGTTCTCTTCCATTCACCAAATTCCCAGTCACCAACTTGTTAATGTATTGGAAGTTGAGGTGAGATAGCCTTCTATGCCATAACCAGCGTTGTTGCATAGAGGCTTTTGACAGTAGATACACATCATTATCTAGTTTAACATTGGAAAATTGATTGTGTAGAGGTTTGAATTTCGCGTGGCGACTAAGAGTTCTTTTCCGTCTTCAGTTCTGACACAACATCTCTTGGCCTTGAATTTCACCTCTAAGTCTTTATCACAAAATTGACCAATGTTGAACAGATTGTGTCATAATCCTTCAACATAGCTCACCTTCTTAATCGTTATGTTCTATGCACGAAATCTCCGTATCCAAGTATTGGTGAAAACTGGTCATTACCAAACCTCACGTTGCCGTAAAATTTCTCTGTATAATTAGATAAAATATCTTTCTGCACTGTCATATGCTTGGAACAGCCTGAATCCAAGTACCACATATGACGGGTCTGCATAGGAGAAATTAGACAACAACTGGTTTATGTACCCATTTATAACTGGGTCCTTTCAAGTTAGCATGAGATTTTGGCATCCATTTGAATTTGGACCCTGTGAGATTTTGAAAAACTTTTGAAACATAATTATGATAGACATGATATGAACCAAACCAATGATCAGATTTTGTCGAGTAACAAAATCATTTCTACGAGATGTGGAAGACTGAGTAGTAGACGAATTTAATTGGATCAATTGCTTTATTGTATAACTTGTCAGAATGTACAAGTTTTTGTTTAGGAGAAGCAAATTGACCAACTACATTAAAAACACTATCAGTAACCCTATTACATTCAGAATCAGAAAATGATTTTGTAGACACATCAATCTTCATCTTTGGTCTCCACTCTAGTTTCCCTTCAGAACATTTCTTTCTCATATTTGAAACATATGAATTATGCATGTTAGAATTGTGAGATTTCTGAAATTGTTTCTTTCTAGACTTACCAGTGTTGGTCTGTTTTTGTGAGTGCCTTTTCTTTTGTTTCTTACCTTTGGCGAGGTGCTCACAGGAACTGTTTCATCAACTTTCGTTGACGATTCACCTTTTTCATAAATACTTGGTAAACCATTAGAATGAATAACAAATTGAGAATGATTTGGAAGTTTTGCATTGAAATCAAACTGGTTAACACACTTATCAAAACAATCATCAGAGTTCAGAAAATCAGTCTCATCATCAAACAAATCATCACCATCATTAGATAGAGGAGCTTTGGAAGCATTTGAAAACAACTTCTTATCATTTGTAAAATCAGATTTGAAGTCAATGTTCAAGAAAATAGTATGTTAGTGTATTTTGTTTAGATCATTTGTATTGGAAAATTTTGACTTTTGTAAGTGTTGATTTATATGAGGTCAAGTCTTGTTTGACCCATATATAAGCTTTTGTTCCTTTGTTTTGTAAGCATGTGAGTCAATGTATAATGAGAGTTGTGCGTGTATTGTGAGAGTGTAATTTGTGACTTCAAGAGATATATGACACACACTTTCTCTCTCTAGAAATTCTCTCATTATGTTCTTAATCTTGTGTGCTAAATTGTTTTGATTTGCTTGAATCTTGGACTAACAATTGGTATCAGAGCAAACCAACGAATTCAGAACATGGATTGATACTAATTTTTGATCAAAATCATCGAAAAACTTCCATTTTTGGAAGAACTCGCAGAAAGTTTTCTGGAAAGTAGTTGTTGGATTCAAATTTTCTCAATTGGTAGCATGAAATTGATTCTACAGTGATCGCAGTATTGAGGGGAATAATTTTTGTTTGAATCACAGATTCAAATTCACACTGTATCCTTGTGAATTTTAGATTTTCGTTAGTTTCTTCAAAAAGTTTGTTCGAACACTGTATTAGGATCAATTTGATCGATTCTATTGTGTTTAGATAAATTTTTGTACGAAAGAATTGTTTCTGTGTAATAGTCGATCAACCCTGTGAAGTTTCAGATCATATTCGTAGGAATTGAATCAAAAATGGCGAAAAATGCAAGTTTTGATGAAGAACTCGCAAGATCTTAAGAACTCGCAGACACTCAAGAACTCGCAGACTGAAGAATTTTGTTTGCTTTGTGTTCTTTGCGACTTTTGATCAAGAACTCTTAAGCCCCCTTTCCTTTTGAATTTGTTTTCTATATCTTAGAATTTTTTTTCTAAGTATAGAACTCGTAGGGTGTCTTTTGAGACAAGTAAGAACTCGCAAGACACAGGTTGCGACTTCTTGGTGTTCATTTTCTTTGATTTGAGACTAGTAATCTGTGACAAGCTCTTATTCTGCGACAAGTTATTTTGTGAAATTTTTTCTAAGGCAAGAACTCCCAGACGCATTACGACAAGTGATTTGAGTTTTCTAGAAATTGGCTAAGTACATAACTCGCAGGCTGTTATCTGTGACTTCTCAGAACTCGCAGGATGTTATTTGCGACGAGTAGGAACTCTCAAGCTTTGATTTGCGACTTCTGAAGCTTTGCGACAAGTTTCTGCTATCTGCGACTTCTAGTTTTTGTTATCTGCGACTTCAACACTTAGAATTTTTTCTGAGTTTTTCTGAGTTTGACCAAGGTTGACATTCAAAGTCAAATTGTTTCTGAATTCTTTGGACGATCATTTTCAAGCATATTATCTGTTTTTCTTCTCAATTATCAAGATGTCTAGAGATCTACTCAACATGGGTTCCAAATCCAAGCCCCCAGTTCTACAAGCAGATGAATATCCGCAATGGAAGAAGCGAATGATAAACTTTCTGAATAATCAAGACAAGAAGTTGATGAACTCTGTCATAAATGGACCACATTTCCCGCATGTGACAATTGACAGAATACCAGCAACTGAGACTAATCCGGAAATTCCTGAAAGAATTGTAGCTAGAGAACCGGCTCAATACAGTGATAGAGACCGAGAGTTAGTTGAGTTGGATGCACAAGCTTTAACCTTCTTGATTATGGCTATTCCCAATGACATCTTTAACAGAGTTGACAATCGGGACTCTGCTAAGGAAAATTGGGATGAATTGGATAGACAATTTCAAGGATCTGCAAAATCCATGAAAACAAAGAGGAACCAAAGCATCAATGCTTATGAGGGGTTCAAAACCAAAGAAGGTGAATCTTTAAAGGATGCATACAACCGGTATAACATCATTCTGAATGATCTACGGAGAAATGGGGTACAGAAGTCAGAGTCTGAGATCAACTTTAAATTCATTAAGAACCTTCAACCGGAATGAGATACATATTCTATTCAACTTCAAATGAATAAGGATATGGATGAAGAAAAGCTCAATGATCTGTTTTGTGTCTTGTATCAACATGAAGACATGGTAAAGGAGCAAGCTGTTCTCAATAAACAGTTTCTTGAGATCAAAGACGAACAGAAGAAAGTTGAAGATTCTCTATCTTTGCTTGCACAAGGTAAAGGAAAGATGATCAAAGGGAGTTATGGGTCAGCAAAATATGTGAAGCATAAAGTTCTTGTTTCTGATGTTGTGGAGTCATCTGAAAGTTCTGAGGATGAGGATTCTGATAAAGAGATCACTGAGTTTGCTGAGAAATTGACCTTGTTGACTACTAGATTTCAAAAGAGGTTTGGAAGAAAAAAGTTTTACAACAAGCCCAAATCTGATAATTACAGAGCTGATAAGTACAAAGGCAAGTTTGATAAGAAAGAGGAAAGAAAAGATGAGAGGAAAGATGAGAAAAGAGAAGAGAAGGAAAAAGAAAAGAGTGACAAATGTTTTAACTGTGGAAAAAGTGGTCACTATGTCAGAGACTGCAAAGAGAAGAGGGTAAAGGACTATGAGTACTATTCCAAGAAAGCTATGTTAGCCAAGGCATTGGAGAAAGGAAAGGCCTTGAAAGTTGAAAAAGAAATCTGGCTGGAGTATTCTGATGATGACGAAGAAGTCAAAGTTAATCTGACTCAAGTCCATTACAACCTCATGGCTCATTTGAATGAAGATGATTCGGAATCTGAGGTAAATTCTAATTCTGATAACTCTAATAGCTTTTCTGAAAATGAATAAGTCATGAACTTGATGTCTCAATTGACCTTAATGAACTATGAGTTTCGAAAGTTAAAAGATAATTTTCAACAACAAAAGAGTATCACTCATGAACATCAAGATCAAGCTTTGATTTATAAGACTTTAGCAACAGAAAGAGAACAAGAAAAGAATGTTCTTAAACTGGACAAGGTAAACCTTCAAGGAAAGATATCTGAATTGCAAAAGGAGTTAATTTCTTTGAAAGACAAAAATTTAGATCTAACTTTGAAGTATGATATTGTTTTGAAGGACAAAACTGAAGCATATGCAATGATTAAAGAGTTGGAGGATCTTAATTTTAAAAGATGTCAAACAGAACAGACTTCAAATTTTTTGACCAACAACCCAAAAGATACTCATTTTTACAATCCTAAAATGGGTCTGGGACTTCCGGATGCTGATGTTTTGAAGATAGCACCTGAAAATCTTTATAATTTTTAAACATCGGGGTGATGCTCTAGTTATTTTAATACCTCACATCCATGAAACTTTTGTCAAGTCTGAGAGTTCAACACTTGAGACTCCTAAGGTAAAAACAGAAGAATCAGTGAAAGTTAAATCAGTGATTAAATCTGATTCGGATGCTCATGATTTTAAAAATGTTGGTTTCAAATACGACGACTTAAATTTATCTTATAAAAATGAAAAGAAAAGTTTTGTCGAATTTGAAAATATTTTTCCAAAATCACATGAGACATCTAAATCAAGTTCTGTAATTGATGAAACTAAAACTGTTATCTCTTGTTCTATCACAGGAGAAAAGGAAGAAAACTCTCATTCTAAAAATGAGTCTGTTTCTGCTAAAACTTCAAATTTTACTGATTCTGACTCAGGCAACTTTAACAACTATTTCTGATTTAGAAAGGTAGATTTCAGTTCTCAATACTCTTATTGCTGAATTGGAAGATGCAAATGAAAACTTTGGGATGGAATTAGATTCAAGTCTGATTCAAAATGAAATTTTACAAAAAGAAATCAGAAACTTAGAATCCTAATTTTTTAAAATTTCAAAAGGTAAAGAAGTTTGTCCTGATCAGAATTCTCTATCGTCTGCTGAACTCAATGCTGATGTGAAGTCTGACACTTCAACAATTGATACTCAAACTCCTCAAATGAAAACATCTTTGAATATTTTAACATCTTCGGAAAAGGAGTCAAGAATTTATGAAAAAGGAGAATGTTCGAGAAATAATTATGTTTTCCAAACATCTTCTAAATCTGAATCTTTCATTAATGCTCTTTTGGAACCTAACTCTGTTTGTTATTCAGATAAGCAAGTAAAGAAAGGAGGTAAGAAGAAACGGAAGATGAAGGTGGAAGAGAAGATGTATGGTTCTGACAGTCAAGCTTGTAATAGAGTAGAAAGAGTTTGTACTCAAGCTTGTCAACAAAGTTTGAATAAAACGAAAATTCTTTCCAGAAATGAGTTGTTGACACAAGCTACTACTAAATTGCGGTGCTCAAACTGTTATGATAGTTCATTATCTTTGAAACCTAAGTTTTCTAAGAAAAGAAAACCAGTTCAGTTTGTGATCAGGAAAACTTCTGCTCAATCCACTGTTAATCATAAAGCTGAAGTTTATTCTTTTGAAAAGAAAAACAATGTTTTAAAAATGAATAAATTAGTTGACGTGAAATTTGTGTGGAAGTGGATTACAAATTCAGAACTTAAAGCACAAGTTTCATCGAAAGAACCCAAATTTGAATGGAGAATCAAAGGGTCGTCAATTGATTTAAAGAAAGTTAAGGATACTAACAAGAAAGGACCCATATTCATATGGGCACCTAAGTTGAAGTGACTATCTCTTGCAGACTTGTCATGTGTGGATCATAGATTCAGGTGCATCAAGCACATGACAACGCATAAGCATCTATTGTTCGACTATGTAGAACATTATGTTGGTTCAGTCAACTTCGAAAATGATTTGAAAGGACAAATCAGAGGATACGGTGTTATCAAGAACAACATGATTACTATATCAAAGGTTCTGTATGTGGAAGGATTGGCATATAATCTATTCTCTATCAGTCAATTAACTGAGAAGAAGTGCAAAGTTGAGTTTGATGAAGATAATTGCTACATCAAAGATTAAAGTGGAGCACAGTTGATAAAGGCAGGAAGAATGGGATTACTCTATGGTGTTCACTTTCCAACACTGAAAGCTACAAGACCAGTCTGTCTAATCTCTAAAACACCAACAGAAGACAGTTGGTTATGGCACCGCAGATTATCTCATCAAAACTTTCGAGATTTGAACAAGCTCAGAACTCAGAATCTGGTTACTGGTTTACCAGAATTGAAGATGGAAAAAGATTCACTCTGTCCAGCATGTGAAATGGGCAAAATGAAAAAGAGTTCACATAAGCTGAAAATGTTATCAAGTTGTACTGGATCTCTTCAGCTTATTCACATGGATCTTTGTGGGACAATGAGGACACAATGCATCAATAGAAAAAAGTATATCTTTGTAATGATTGATGAATATTCAAGATATACTTGGCTAGAGTTCTTGAGACAAAAGTCAGAAGCTCCAGATCTGATCATCAAATTAATCAAAAGAATCCAAGTTCTTCTTCAATGATAAGTGCAACAGTTGCGAAGTGACAATGGAAATGAATTCAAGAATTCAACTCTTCAGAGTTATCTTGATTCTGTTGGCATTTCATGCAACTTCTCGGCAGCAATGACACCTCAACAGAATGGTGTTGTTGAAAGAAAGAACATGACGTTGGTAGAAGCAGCGCGCACAATGCTTGCTTATTCAGATCTACCACCATTCCTATGGGCAGAAGCAGTAGCAACTGCATGTTTCACATAGAACATGACCATCATTAATAAGCGCTTGAATAAAACTTTTTATGAGATTATAAATGGTCGAAAACCTACTGTTAAATTCTTTCGTGTCTTTGGATACAGGTGCTACGTGCTAAATGACAGAGAGAATCTATCAAAGTTTCATAAGAAAGCTGATGAAGGAGTTTTTATTGGCTATTCTCTCTAATCCAAAGCATACAGAGTCTACAATTTACGGACAAAGACTATAATTGAAAGCATCAACGTATCATTTGATGAATCATCAACAAGGACTTTTGAACATTCCAGTTCAGGACTCGCACCTAGCGACATAGCTTCTTCATCAAAAAGTGTAGAACCTGAGATAAAACAAAATAAGATTTCTAAATCTCAAACCTTAACTGAATCAGATCTTGATTTGGTATTCTTTGATGCTTTTAATGATATAACTACAGATGATAACAAGCAAGACAAATCAACAAACATTAACACACCTACCACAAGTGCAGACATATCTGGATCGTCTGAAGGAGTTGGTGAAGCTTTTGCTAGTCAAGAACAAGTTTTTTCTGGAAGTGCTACACCAGACAACTCATTTGATCCGGTCTCACCGTTAGTTGAACCAGCATCAGCATCAGTTGTGTTTGGAGATATTCCATCCGAAACACAACCTGAAGAAGCAATTCCATCACCAAGTGCAAAAAGTCCAAGGGCAAATGAAACTGACTTGCCTGCGGTACAAGATGAGTTTGATGAGACAAACAATCAGACAAATATTGACCATCTACCAAGCACACACAGATGGACAAAGGCACACCCTCCAGATAATATCATTGGTGATCCGAATGAAAAAGTATCTACCAGATCTGCATCTGCATCTGCGAATTATTGAATGTTCGTCAACTTTCTAAGCAGCATGGAACCTAAAAATCTGTCGGAAGCACTGAAAGATCCGGACTAGATAAATGCAATGCAAGACGAGTTGAATGAATTCAAACGGAACGAAGTGTGGAGGTTGGTACCAAGACCCAAGGATAAAATCATTGTCGAAACTAAATGGGTTTTTCGGAACAAGATGGACGAGGCAAGTATAATTGTCAGAAATAAGGCACGGTTGGTTACTAAAGGCTATAACCAACAAGAAGGCATAGATTATAATGACACCTATGCACCCGTTACCAGAATTGAAGCAATAAGGATTTTTCTTGCATATGCCGCTCACAGAAATATCAAAGTATACCAGATGGATGTTAAATCAACATTCCTGAACGGTATCCTACACGAATAGGTGTATGTAAGTCAGCCTGAAGGCTTCAATAATCCAAAGTATCCAGATCATGTGTATGTGCTTGATAAAGCTCTCTATGGATTAAAACAAGCACCGTGCACATGGTATGAGACATTAACAATTTATCTTTCCGAGTTTGGATTCCGAAAAGGTACTATCGACACCACTTTGTTTTTGAAAAAGAAAGGTAAGTATTTGATTCTTGTGCAAATTTACGTAGACGATATTATTTTTAGATCTACAAATCCTAAACTTTGTGATGAATTTCAAGACATCATGAAGAGTAGGTTTCAGATGTCAATGATGGGTGAGTTAAACTTTTTCTCAGGTTTACAAGTTAAACAAACCCCGGAAGGGATTTTCATTAACCAGTCAAAATATATTAAAGATATGCTGAAGAAATTTAATATGACTGATTCAACACCCATGAAGACTCCCATGCAATCTGGAAGTTTGTTGGATGCTGATATCTCCAAAAAATCAGTAGATCAACGAACCTACAGAAGTATGATAGGATCTCTTCTTTATTTGACATCAAGTAGACCAGATATAATATTTGCTACTTGCTTTTGCGCTTGTTATCAAGCGAATCTGAAGGAATCTCATCTGGCTGTTGTTAAACAAATCTTACGGTACATTAAAGGCACACCAAATTTGGGCCTTTGGTATTCGAAAGATTCTAGATTTAAACTAATTGCCTACACAGACTCAGATCATGCAGGTAATAAGTTAGACAAAAAAAGCACGTCTGGAGCCTGTTAATTTTTGGGAGAATAACTAGTCAGTTGGTCTTCGAAGAAGCAGAATTGTGTATCAACTTCTACGACCGAAGCAGAATATGTGGCGGCTGCTAGTTGTTGTTCTCAAGTGATGTGGATGAAGACACAACTTAAAGACTACAGATATAAGTTGAACAAAGTTCCCATTTACTGTGATTCTAAAAGTGCAATCGCTATCACCGAAAATCCGATGCAGCACTCCAAGACCAAACACATAGATATCCAATATCATTTCATCAAAGATCACGTAGAAAAAGGTAATATTGAAATGCATTTTGTTTCAACTGATTTTGAGGTTGCTGATCTATTCACAAAACCTCTTGATGAAAAGAGATTCAATTTCTTTGTCAGCAAACTCGAAATGTTAAATCTGAATGCATGAAAATATTTTCCTATCTTGATTTGAGGGGGAGTGTATTCTTGTTGTGTTCGTGTAAGTGTTTTTGGTTGGATGATATTTTCAAAGTCTGATACATATAACCAATGTTGACTCATGTTCAATGAGGACCTAGTTCATCATCTGTTTTGTAGGTCTGACAGTTTCATGAAATATTAACTACTCATATTCATGGACATTGACTTCTGATCAACTAAGATCAGGACTCGTACTTCATTATGATAAGCTGAATGCACACTTCTATGGGGAGTATACACATCTATGCACACTTCAAGGGGGAGTATCAGATAAAGTATGTAAGTGTGTTCAAAATTTTTGAAAATCTAAAAGTTTTTTCAAGTGAGAGATGCTATTTTGAACTTTAAAAGTGAATTTTTGCAAAGTTGCTATTTTTGGAAAGTCAAAAAGTCAAAGTGTGAAGTTTCCATTTATGGAAAGTTTTCAAAAAAATTGCTATGTATAGAACTCACAAGTAGTGCTTTGCGACAAGTCACTTGACGCAACCTTTGGTATGCGATAAGTGTTATACCCAGATATTAGTTGATAGTCAATCACACAACACATTAAGAACAAGAGATGAATAGAAATCAAAACAATATGTCATAAATCTCTTGATAGCCGTATGAGTACGTGTGTGTGTGTTCTTGGTGTAAAAACCAATACCTTTGAACGTGTAAAAACAATTAAGCGACCTCTAGAATTCTAGAGACAAAATGCCTTTTATATGTAGGTGAACATGACCTAGGCAAAACTAGACATCTACTAAAACACCCCCTAAGGAAATAAACATTAATACAAAAGAGAACCCTTTTACATTTTTAATCTTGAAGACAATAACTGATCCAACAATCTCCCCCTTTGGATTCAAGATTAAAAAAAATTTGGCAATTTTCTCCGGGTCTTCACTTCTCTTGAAAACTGTAGCAGATATGACTTTAATAGCTTCAAAGCTTGTAGCTTTTCACAGTCTTCACAACCTTGAGGAAACTGATATCTTCCTTTCTCTGCTGAAATTTGAATGAAGTGTCCTTCTGACAATCATCTTCCGTTAGACTTTTGGTAAATCAGAATGATTCAGACACTTTGTTATCTTTGAATTCTTCAGCAGTCTTCAAACAACCTTACTTTCTTGAGCAAACAAACAAACTCAGATCTAACTTTGAAATTCTTGTATTCTCCCCCTTTTTGATGAGCGGTGAGAATCAACATTATCAAAACATTTCAAATTAGACTTGGAAATCTTCTCCCCCTACCAACAATATAGCTTAGTCTTCATGTATAACGTAATCTTCCTCTTTGGAAAGAAGAACAATCTCCCCCAGACAGAGAGAATGAAATTGGATGAATCTTTGCAAATTCAAACAATTTTGAAGTGGTGACCCTGAATCAACAAATGACTCAGTTCGAAGTGCCTGTCAGTAACACAAAGTTACTGAGTAACACGAAGTTACTGTGTAAGGAGCTGGTTTTGATTAATGCTCCCCAGGACTTCCATTCAATCATCGAATAACACATGGTTATCTATGAATGTTTTGACAGAAAACAAATTTCTGTATGCTCGTGCATGTGTATGAAATAATTAAGCACCGATGATTGCTTTTTAATTTTGGCTCAAAGTATGTAGACTTGTTGAGACAACAACAAATTATACAAGGACTCAATGTGCATGAGAAAAGGATCGAAGGTGGGGCAACTTTCCTTCTTGTTCAATATCCGAGTTATCCGAGTGATAATCGAATAGATTATGTGCTGCTTCCCCGTTCAAAAGTGAAACATCTTCTTGTTGAGAAGAAAATGAGTAGCTGGTGGGGTTATATGCAAGAGGTGGCATGGGCTAATTGCCTTTTTCAATATTGTCCACCAAAGAATGTGAAACAATAGGTTATGTGGCTGCCCGACTCAGAAAAGAGATAGTGCAGAGTTTATGATTCTTTTACTCTGATCGCTCACCCTCTTTCTTTTAAGTCAATTTAGCTCACCTCTACCCAAGCTTACAGATGCATTAAAGATCAGCACTCTCCCCAACTCTAGTGTAATAAACCCCTCCCCCTCAATCTCTCAAGATTACTTTTGGGGTAGGAAATACTGGTTAACGTGAATCCATGGAAGTTCAGTTAAGCTCACACATCAAATCCCATGTATTTTCCTAAAAGAATGTGTTGTTCAACAGCCTTTTGTACATGAAAGCACAAAGAAGCACATATACACATGAAGAATAAAGATTTGGAGAAGTCAAAGAGATATGGTGTTTGACAAAACGATTCTCCCCCTCAAGACAAAAGTATTTGACAGTTAAGCTCCCTATATTTGAAGAAATTCTTCGAAGTACGGGTTCTAATCGGATATGATTAGAAGTCATGGTAACTTGAATTATCCTAGAAGAACAGGTCTTGAACTGAATTATTCAAGAGCCATTGTTCTTTCTCCCCCTTAATCGTTGGGTGCCTGCAACACAGAATTAGCTTTTGGTACCCACTGGTATTTGGGTCCTGGTTTGTTAGTTGCAGTTCTTTTGGAGGAAAAACCATACCAGTTATTCACATAATTTTTACTAACAAAATCATTTGAGCCACAATAGGAACAACTAATTTTCTTTTGAGCTAACCTGATCAATTGATTTATAGTGTAAACAAGATCAGGTTTGCCAAAAGTTTTACCTTTCAGAGCATTGTTCCTTTGAGCATTGAATGTATGCACAAATGATTTTTCTTCCTTCTTCTCCTCCGAAGATTCTTTAACTCTCCAGATCCAATTTCCTCTATCTTTCTCATCTTCCCTTCTCCAGAACCTTTTCTTCCGAGACTTGTTCTTCTTGAAGTTACCTGAACCATCAACATTTTTGCCAAAGAAAAGGTTAGAAGGACGAATCTGATCTTTATGTTCAGAAGTATGATTATCAATTACATCGAACAAAGGATTATTAGAAACATTTGTAAAAATTGAACTTGTAGCTGATATGAACGAGCATTCGGATGCAACTAGATCATCTCTCGGTGATTGAGCTATTGAGTCGGGCGTCTTGTGCTCAGTCAACTTCACCTTGAACACGATCTCTTCAAGTTCCTTTATCTTTGACGACAAACTGTTTCTTTCCTTTGCAATTAGATCAAACTTCTTTTGCAATTCAGATTTCGTCTTCTTTTCCTTCAGAATAGTGGATGACAATTCAGATAATTTTCTTGTCAGCTTAGCAATCTCAGTCTCGAATACTTTCTTTTCTTTCTTGAAATCTTTCTCTACATTCTTCTGTTCAATCTTCTTCTTCTCTTTCTCAACCTTGTCTCTCTCAAGAATGATAATTTTCTCGAAATCTGACACTTGTTGAGAAAGTTTAATGAATTTGAGCTCCACAACTTTCTTCTCTTCAAAAGCTTTTCTAGAGAATTTAGAGAATTTCTTAGCAAACTCTTTTCTTTCTTTCTTAATCTGTTTCATCTCATCTTGGGCTTTTATGTTGTCTCTGTCTTGGATTGCATTTTTCTTCATCATATTAATCCAAACCTCAAGACTGAAGAATTTATCTTTCAAAGAGTCTCTTTCAGCAAAAATTTGAGAATTTGACTTTATCAACCCTTCACATGTCTCACTTGAGATGTTTGCTCTTCTTCTGAGTTTATGTAGCTCTCTTTGCATTGATTCCTTCTTCGACCAGCTTGAGCCAGAATTAAAACTTTCAGACTTTTTTAGCTTTGCTTGAAGATTTAAGATCTCTTTTTCTTTAGGCTCAATTATTTCTTCAAAATTAATCTTTGAGTTAGAGATACATTCTGAGCAAACAAAGTCTTTCTTTAAGTCTTTATCATCTTTCAATCTATCAATTTGAGCAAGAAGAGATCAGTTTTGAATCTTCAGATCTTTATTTTCAGCTTCCAGTGCTGGAATCTCTGGCATGTACGCTAAAGCACAATCTCTGTTTGTAAGCACCATATTTCCTTTCTCATCTGTGTAAGGCATCTTTAGCAGATGGATTAGTAATCAAACTTATCTGTACAATTTAAATTAACTAATAAGATCGTTGAATCAAGAATTGGAAAAACTCTACACTCAAAAATTTCAGAAAAATAAATTTCCAAAAAGCTCTAGTGCAGAATTCGCATACAATAAGGACCACACAAAGAGATTCGCAAAAGATAGAAAGCTTTCAGAATTCGCAAACAGGAATGATTAGAATTCGCAGATAAGTGAGATTCGCAATTTGGTTTCCTGCGAATCTTAGAAATTCGCAAACAATAACCTGCGAAACCTTAAGAATTCGCAAGGTAGTATCCAGCGAGTCCTTCCCATAGAGAAAATTTTAGAGAAAAGATGGACAAGGATTCTCAAACACTATTCGCGAATTTTAGGGAATTCGCAAGACAAAGATCTGCGAGTTCTTCAGAGTTCGCAGACAAGGAGTCAGCGAAACTTACACTTAAACAAATTTTCAAAATATTAAGAATCTTGCGAATCCTAAACTTTCGTAAACATGAACTTTGCAAATTAAGAGGTTTTCGCACAACAAACACATGCGAATCTTATACTTAGGCTAATTTAGCACCCTGCGAGAAATAGTGGTGCTTTGCGAGTTCTTCACAGAACTTGCGAGTTCATCACAGGTTCGTCCCTGTGCACGACTTTGAATCCAGAAACATATCAAACAAGTTAAATGTTGGTGTAAAAATCACACAAATCACTCACCTATATACTTCGATCAAACCCCAAACAAAAACAAACCAAAAAAAAACAACTTATGTGCTTAGAATCAAATGGAACAGTGCTCGACAGTTTCATGAACAAAACCTTCAAAAATCATCAAAATACCAACCGATTAGTGCTTTTAAATCCAATAGGGCAATCTGATAATATTCAATAACAATAAACGCACCTATTGTAATAATTTTTAGCCTTAAAAAGACTCTGGATCTTAAAATCGATTTTTCACACAGATGGTTTGAAACAAAACTTTTTCAATCCAAAAACTTGATTCTTTGGCTCTGATACCACTTGTTATACCCAGATATTAGTTGATAATCAATCACACAACACAGTAAGAACAAGAGATGAATAGAAATCAAAACAATATGTCATAAATCTCTTGATAGCCGTATGAGTACGTGTGCGTGTGTTCTTGGTGTAAAAAACAATACCTTTGAATGTGTAAAAATAATTAAGCGGCGTCTAGAATTCTAGAGACAAAATGCCTTTTATATGTAGGTCAACATGACCTAGGCAAAACTAGACATCTACTAAAACACCCCCTAAGGAAATAAACATTAATACAAAAGAGACCCCTTTTACATTTTTAATCTTGAAGACAATAACTGATCCAACAATCTTCCCTTTGGATTCAAGATTAAAAAAAATTTGGCAATTTTCTCCGGGTCTTCATTTCTCTTGAAAACTGTAGCAGATATGACTTTAATAGCTTCAAAGCTTGTAGCTTTTCACAGTCTTCACAACCTTGAGGAAACTGATATCTTCCTTTCTCTGCTGAAATTTGAATGAAGTGTCCTTCTGACGATCATCTTCAGTTAGAATTTTGGTAAATCAGAATGATTCAGACACTTTGTTATCTTTGAATTCTTCAGCAGTCTTCAAACAACCTTACTTTCTTGAGCAAACAAACAAACTCAGATCTAACTTTGAAATTCTTACAACATAGTAAGAACAAGAGATGAATAGAAATCAAAACAATATGTCATAAATCTCTTGATAGTTGTATGAGTACGTGTGTGTGTGTTCTTGGTGTAAAAACCAATACCTTTGAACGTGTAAAAACAATTAAGCGGCCTCTAGAATTCTAGAGACAAATTGCCTTTTATTTGTAGGTGAACATGACCTAGGCAAAACTAGACATCTACTAAAACACCCCCTAAGGAAATAAACATTAATACAAAAGAGACCCCTTTTACATTTTTAATCTTGAAGATAATAACTGATCCAACAATAAGTAACTTGACACAAGCCACTATCTACGAATTTCTAACTTTACGCAAGCAATGGTCTGCAACAAGTTACTTGATGCAAACCAAAGCCTGCGACAAGTAAACAATTCGCATCCATCGACTTGCGACTTCTATCCAAAGCACAACTTGTTGCAAATCGAGTCTTGCGACAAGTTCACACACAACTTGTCATTGTTTGCGATAAGTTCCATTTTTCAATGGTTTGCGACAAGTGGAAGGTCCAATCTGATCGTGCCACGTGTCAAACCTAATCTTGAGTATATATACGAGTTGTTCCTCCTATAAACTCACTTGTCTCAAAACCCTCTTTGCGACTTCTGCACTTAGCTTTTTCTCTCGATATTTCTTGTGTTCACGACTTGTCAAATGTCGACTTCTATCATTGATTCAGTGTAGGTTTCTATCAATTTTGTTTGAATGTTTCATTGTTGTATATTGTTTTGTGTTTGTTTTTATGTTTCCAGGATTAAATGTTCTTCGATTTAGGGTTTATATATTGTGACTGTTCATCTCTGATAAACCCTCTTCGAACCGAACTCATGAAATGTGGACATTTGGACTGAAACTTAGTGTTTAATCTCCAATCATAACTTGATATTGTTGTTGGGATTTCATAATCGATCACTTTGTTGCAAATATTAAACTGAAAATCGATTACCTTGACTTTGGATTTGGATTCATGGACTCTTGGACTGTTCGATATATTAAAGGACTGATTTGGACTTAAATCGAATCTTAACAATGTTATTTTGTTAAATTAAAGTGCTAAATTGGTTTTAAATGTAAAATCGAACTCGAATAACCCAAGATAATGGATATTTAAGAGTTTAATAGTGATTTTGATTTTTGAAATTTCAAAAATAACAAGTTTGAACTCTGCGAGTTCTTGACATGACTCTTGTGAGTTCTTGGCTTGAATCTTGCGAGTTCTTGGGGATGAACAGATGAGTTTCAGGACAAGTTCCTTGTTTAATGAGTTTTGCGATTTCCTTGTTTAATGAGTTTCACGACAAATTTTTTCTCTGCGACAAGTTGACCATTTTATTCTTTTTGCGTCATGTACTTTCATTCAGTACTTTGAGACAGGTTTTCTAGTCCCAAGTCTGCGACTTCTGGACTTAGAAAATTTTTCAAAAAGTTTTTCTGAAAAATCATTTTTTGGAATTTTACTGCATATTGGATCTATATCCAATAATTTTAAACTTTTCAGGTGATATAATGGCCAGTGAAAATTCAGCTGATCCCATTGTGCAAATGGATGAGAATGACCCACATTTTTCCAAAGAGACGCCTATGCCATCATCAAGATCTCATTACCAATCTGCTATTGGTGAAAATCATGATCTTGCACTGATCCATCCTACTGATTATCTATTGTTGTACCCAAAGAACCATCATGTTGATTTTGATCACCTCAATATTTATCCATTGGTGCTAGATATCTTTAAGGTCATCCTCTTTATTATGCACTGACTGCTACTGCTACTGTACCTCTGATCTACCTTCAAGAAGCCTGGAAGACAATCTCTATTGTGAATGACAACAATATCATAAACAGGAACTTTGAGATTAGAATTGATAAATTTACATCAATTCTGAATTATCAAAGACTGAGGCTCATTCTTGATCTTGCGAAGAAAAACTCAAGAGAAGGCAAACCCAGTTTTGACCCATATCCAATTGATTCTGAAGTATTTGAAGGCATCCGAGCCTTAGGATATGTTGGTAACCTTACCAAGATCAGTCAATTCAAGAAGACCAATCTGCCACCTTTCTAGTATCAGATGTTCTCTATCATCAACAGGTGTTTCACTACAAAGCACACCGGAATTAACAACACCAGTATGCACATGCATAGACTGTTTAATGACATTGTGTACGATCTACACGTGGATTATGCTATAGCATTCTGGACAGAGTTATATGAAAGGGTTCAATCTAAGAGAACAACAAAGAAGCCTATCTTTGTTCCATACCAGAGGTTTCTACAACTTATTATCAGGAGCATGATTAGATCAAACAAAGATATTCCAAAGAGAAATAATCATGAGGTAGGACCTGAGTTTGTCATGAGGTATCTACAAAAGCAGAAGCAATCATTCAACTACTTTATGCCAATTCCAGAAGCACTACTTGCATATGCGGATCCGAACTCAAAGAGTGTCAAAGCTTATAGAGAGTCTATGGGACGACCACAACCGGTTTAGTTAGGCGAGCGGCGTCAATGAGGGTTCAATCTACCAGGGGGTAATTGAACGGGGAGAGATGAGGGAAAATATTGAGAGGGGAACTGAAGTGGGTCAGTCTTATCGACTGGAGGCTGTGGAATCCCAGGTTGTCATTACCACACATCAAGTGGGTTACACATCTCAACCTAAGTAGGCTATCATTTCTTAATTGGGCCCTCAAGAAGAGAATGCCGAGGAAGGTCAGAACTCTGAAACAGAGTCGAATCATGTTGCAAGTACAGATCATGAGAGTATCCCACCTGCAACTGCTGATACAGATGAGGAAATTGATGCAAATGTGAATGATCAAAGGCATGATGATGACAACATGGGTCACAGCTTTAGTTGTCTCAATGATGATCTTATGGATATTGATGCTGAAACCACTATTCTGAATGTGGTTGGTGATATAAAGAGAAACGAGGGAAGACTTAGTTGAAAATACAGAAAATGTGAGGCTGAGAGAAAGGGATGAAAAAGAATATGGTGAGAGAGTGTGCAACCTAACTTACCATTCCAAGAAGGGCAGCCACATCTACCACTTCGCCGCATGTGTTGCGAGTAAGTGTTGAACAAGTTATAAGTAGCCCACTTTTGCAATTGCACACCCAAACCAGCCATTCGATCACCTCACAACAGGTGATAGTCTCAGAAATTCACAGGGATATAGCACAACTGCTATCTAGATCTCACTCATAGAGTTTAGATATTGAAAACAGAGAACATCAGCCCCGGTTCTCACTTCCTTTCACTGCAAAATCGAGTCTAGAGCCCATTGTTACATCTATTTCTATTCCTAGGACACTAATACAAGCTGCTAACATCGGAAGTCTTTGTGGCCTGATCGAAATACCCCGAGTAGCTTCAATTGATGAACTACAAGGACTGGGTGGAAGTCCTGTCATAGCTAACATCTCACCAGCTTTGAACACAGGCCACACAGTTGCTTCGTCAAAGGAATTTCTCAACGGCGCCTTAAAGGCTGTTGAAAACCGTTTATTTGAAATATTTTAGAAGGAGATTGGAGAAGTGAAAAGACTGCTCAAAGGCAAAGATCCGGTTACTGAAGAAACACCTCCACCTCCACCTCCACCAGTACAACCAGTGGATATGTTTGTGGATGATCTGAAATCACTTCTTTATGCCAAGTTTCTCTAATAAGCACCTGGAGATCAATTTGATGCTGATTTGATAGGTCTTCTAAGGTCTCAACAATCACAAACAGTTGTTCCTAAAGTTCCAGAAGGTGTAGTGATTGTGGCAGAATTTCAAGCTTTCAAAGAAGATGTTGTTCAATCTATTCTAGAGCTCACAAAGGTTGTTCAGTCTTCTTGCAAATCTCAAGCAGTTACCAGAAAGCGACATGATCCTGATCTTGATCAAGATCATAAGGGGGAGATGAGTAAAAGACATAAAACTGCTGGATATTCTAATACAAATGTTCAGTCTGTGAATGTGGAAGAAGAAGAAAATGTTCAACATCAGTCAGAAAGACAGAATGAACAGAATGAGCAAAATGAATGTACGGAACTGATTTTGTATGTGAATCCAGAAGTAGAACCAAGGGTTGCAAAGCCTAAGCTTTCTACTAGGGCAGAAGTTGTATAGGTTACAGGAATACATGCAGTTGATGTGATAGATTTGTCATCAGATGATGAAGAGGAATCCAATGAAAAGTATGTGAAGTTCTAGAAGGTTAAAGAAGAAGAAAAGAAGAACTTAATGGATTCTGGTAATGAAGGAGATGAGTATTCTGGTGATGAATTCAATGTGCTAGATACCTTATTAGGGACTCCAGATGACATTCAACTCAGTCCAGTCCATAATGAAATTCCTAAAACTACCAATGAAGCTCTAGTAATTCCAGCTTTTAAAGAATTCAACTTTTCTAATGCAGCTGATATACCACCAAGCCATCAAAAGCCCAAGCCATCCAAGCCCAACAAAACCTCCCAGTCCAATACATGATGCTCAACCAATGAATGATCAACCAGAAGAAGCTGATGTTTATGTACCTACTATGCTTGATCAAAGTGAAGCTGGACCAACCAATGTCAATGAACCTGAAGCACCTCTAATTCCTTCTGAAGCAGATTTTAAACAGATGAAACATGCTCTCAGAGTTCCTTTTCTAGAAGAGGAGAAGAAGAGAATATTTGTTCACAAGATCAGACCTATGGATAAATATAAGGTGTTGGGTGTTTCTAATCAACCAAAAGAATATCAGGAGGAGTATGCCAACATGATAAACTGGTTAAGACAGATTGAAAGAGCAGTAAAGAACAAATATGGTATTCTGATAGTGAAACAAGTAAGGCTGAAGAAGTTCATAACAATTTGGTACCCTGAGTTCTATGTTCAAAGGAAAGATTTGACTGAATGTTACTTTACAGAAGCAAACTTCAACCATATAAATGTTGAAGATCTTGAGTACATGTATCACTTGTTCAAATCAATGGCCATAAGGGGAGAAAGCATAGTGTTTGCATTGGAAGCCATCAAAATATTCATGAGAAGACATATCAACTTTACCTACTGTTATGATTTTCAGTTCGGTATAGAGACTAATCAGAGGAGAGTCAACATGACAAAGCCAAATATGACTCTATCTGACATTAATGATTATCCTTTGTTTACTGTCTTGGAAGAACCAGAATTGGGTGTAATCTATAAGAATGGAGACAATGAGAAGAGATCCGGTTACTGAAGATACACCTCCACCTCTACCTCCACCTCCACCTGTACAACCAGTGAATATGTCTGTGGATGATCTGAAATCACTGCTTTATGCCAAGTTTCTCTAATAAGCACCTGAAGATCAATTTGATGCTGATTTGATAGGTCTTCTGAGGTCTCAACAATCACAAACAGTTGTTTCGCAAGTTACAGAAGGTGTAGTGATTGTGGCATAATTTCAAGCTTTCAAAGAAGAAGTTGTTCAGTCTATTCAAGAGCTCACAAAGGTTGTTCAGTCTTCTTGCAAATCTCAAGCAGTTACCAGGAAGCGACATGATCCTGATCTTGATCAAGATCATGAGGGGGAGATGAGTAAAAGACAGAAAACTGATGGAGATTCTAATACAAAGGTTCAGTCTGTGAATGTGGAAGAAGAAGAAAATGTTCAACATCAGTCAGAAAGACAGAATGAACAGAATGAGCAGAATGAATGTACGGAACTGATTTTGTATGTGAATCCAGAAGTAGAACCAAGGGTTGCAAAGCCTAAGCTTTCTACTAGAGCAGAAGTTATATTGGTTACAGGAATAGATGCAGTTGATGTGATAGATTTGTCATCGGATGATGAAGAGGAATCCAATGAAAAGTATGTGAAGTTCTAGAAGGTTAAAGAAGAAGAAAATAAGAACTTAATGGATTCTGGTAATGAAGGTGATGAGTATTCTGATGATGAATTCAATGTGCTAGATACCTTATTAGGGACTCCAGATGACATTCAACTCAGTCCAGTCCATAATGAAATTCCTGAAACTACCAATGAAGCTCTAGTAATTCCAGCTTTTAAAGAATTCAACTTTTTTGATGCAGCTGATATACCACCAAGCCATCAAAGCCCAAGCCATCCAAGCCCAACAAAACCTCCCAGTCCAATACATGATGTTCAACCAATGAATGATCAACCAGAAGAAGCTGATGTTTATGTACCTACTATGCTTGATCAAAGTGAAGCTAGACCATCCAATGTCAATGAACCTGAAGCACCTCTAATTCCTTCTGAAGTAGAACATAGACAGATGAGACATGCTCTCAGTGTTCCTTTTCTAGAAGAGGAGAATAAGAGAATATTTGTTCACAAGATCAGACCTATGGATAAATATAAGGTGTTGGGTGTTTCTAATCAACCAAAAGAATATCAGGAGAAGTATGCCAACATGATAAACTGGTTAAGAAAGACTGAAATAGCAGTAAAGAACAAATATGGTATTCCGATAGTGAAAGAAGTAAGGATGAAGAAGTTCATAACAAGTTGGTACCCTGAGTTCTATGTTCAAAGGAAAGATTTGACTGAATGTTACTTTACAGAAGCAAACTTCAACCATCTAAATGTTGAAGATCTTGAGTAAATGTATCACTTGTTCAAATCAATGGCCATAAGAGGAGAAAGCATAGTGTTTGCATTGGAAGCCATCAAAAGATTCATGAGAAGACATATCAACTTTACCTATTGTTATGATTTTCAGTTGGGTATAGAGACTAATCAGAGGAGAGTCAACATGACAAAGCGAAATCTGACTCTATCTAACATTGATGATTATACTTTGTTTACTCTCTTGGAAGAACCAGAATTAGGTGTAATCTATAAGAATGGAAACAATGAGAAGAGATCCGGTTACTGAAGAAACACCTCCACCTCCACCTCTACCTCCACCTGTACAACCAGTGGATATGTTTGTGGATGATCTGAAATCACTGCTTTATGCCAAGTTTCTCTAACAAGCACCTGGAGATCAATTTGATGTTGATTTAATAGGTCTTCTGAGGTCTCAACAATCACAAACAGTTGTTCCTCAAGTTCTAGAAGGTGTAGTGATTGTGGCAGAATTTCAAGCTTTCAAAGAAGATGTTGTTCAGTCTATTCAAGAGCTCACAAAGGTTGTTCAGTCTTGTTGCAAATCTCAAGCAGTTACCAGGAAGCGATATGATCCTGATCTTGATCAAGACCATGAGGGGGAGATGAGTAAAAGACAGAAAACTGATGGAGATTCTAATACAAATGTTCAGTCTGTGAATGTGGAAGAAGAAGAAAATGTTCAACATCAGTCAGAAAGACAGAATGAACAGAATGAGCAGAATGAATGTAGGGAACTGATTTTGTATGTGAATCCGAAAGTAGAACCAAGGGTTGCAAAGACTAAGTTTTCTACTAGGGCAGAAGTTATATTGGTTACAGGAATAGATGCAGTTGATGTGATAGATTTGTCATCAGATGATGAAGAGGAATCCAATGAAATGTATGTGAAGTTCTAGAAGGTTAAAGAAGAAGAAAAGAAGAACTTAATGGATTCTGGTAATGAAGGAGATGAGTATTCTGATGATGAATTCAATGTGCTAGATACCTTATTGGGGACTCGAGATGACATTCAACTCAGTCCAGTCCATAATGAAATTCCTGAAACTACCAATGAAGCTCTAGTAAATCCAGCTTTTAAAGAATTCAACTTTTCTGATGCAGCTGATATACCACCAAGCCATCAAAGCCCAAGCCATCCAAGCTCAACAAAACTTCCCAGTCCAATACATGATGCTCAACCAATGAATGATCAACCAGAAGAAGCTGATGTTTATGTACCTTCTATGCTTGATCAAAGTGAAGCTGGACAATCCAATGTCAATGAACCTGTAGCACCTCTAATTCCTTCTGAAGTAGATTTTAGACAGATGAGACATGCTCTCAGAGTTCCTTTTCTAGAAGAGGAGAAGAAGAGAATATTTTTTCACAAGATCAGACCTATGGATAAATATAAGGTGTTGGGTGTTTCTAATCAACCAAAAGGATATCAGGAGGAGTATGCCAATATGATAAACTAGTTAAGACAGACTGAATTAGCAGTAAAGAACAAATATGGTATTCTGATAATGAAACAAGTAAGGCTGAAGAAGTTCATAACAATTTGGTACCCTGAGTTCTATGTTCAATGGAGAGATTTGACTGAATGTTACTTTACAGAAGCAAACTTCAACCATCTAAATGTTGAAGATCTTGAGTACATATATCACTTGTTCAGATCAATGGCCATAAGGGGAGAAAGCATAGTGTTTGCATTGGAAGCCAACAAAAGATTCATGAGAAGACATATCAACTTTACCTACTGTTATGATTTTCAGTTGGGTGTAGAGACTAATCAGAGGAGAGTCAACATGACAAAGCCAAATCTGACTCTATCTGACATTGATGATTTTCCTTTGTTTACTGTCTTGGAAGAACCAGAATTGGGCATAATCTATAAGAATGGAGACAATGAGAAGAGATCCGGTTACTGAAGAAACACCTCCACCTCCACCTCCACCTGTACAACCAGTGGATATGTTTGTGGATGATCTGAAATCACTTCTTTATGCCAAGTTTCTCTAATAAGCACCTGGAGATCAATTTGATGCTGATTTGATAGGTCTTCTAAGGTCTCAACAATCACAAACAGTTGTTCCTAAAGTTCCAGAAGGTGTAGTGATTGTGGCAGAATTTCAAGCTTTCAAAGAAGATGTTGTTCAATCTATTCTAGAGCTCACAAAGGTTGTTCAGTCTTCTTGCAAATCTCAAGCAGTTACCAGGAAGCGACATGATCCTGATCTTGATCAAGATCATGAGGGGGAGATGAGTAAAAGACAGAAAACTGATGGAGATTCTAATACAAAGGTTCAGTCTGTGAATGTGGAAGATGAAGAAAATGTTCAACATCAGTCAGAAAGACAGAATGAACAGAATGAGCAGAATGAATGTAGGGAACTGATTTTGTATGTGAATCCAGAAGTAGAACCAAGGGTTGCAAAGCCTAAGCTTTCTACTAGAGCAGAAGTTATATTGGTTACAGGAATAGATGCAGTTGATGTGATAGATTTGTCATCAGATGATGAAGAGGAATCCAATGAAAAGTATGTGAAGTTCTAGAAGGTTAAAGAAGAAGAAAATAAGAACTTAATGGATTCTGGTAATGAAGGAGATGAGTATTCTGATGATGAATTCAATGTGCTAGATACCTTATTAGGGACTCCAGATGACATTCAACTCAGTCCAGTCCATAATGAAATTCCTGAAACAACCAATGAAGCTCTAGTAATTCCAGCTTTTAAAGAATTCAACTTTTCTGATGCAGCTGATATACCACCAAGCCATCAAAGACCAAGCTATCCAAGCCCAACAAAACCTCCCAGTCCAATACATGATGCTCAACCAATGAATGATCAACCAGAAGAAGTTGATGTTTATGTACCTACTATGCTTGATCAAAGTGAAGCTGGACCATCCAATGTCAATGAACCTGAAGCACCTCTAATTCCTTCTGAAGCAGAACTTAGACAGATGAGACATGCTCTCAGAGTTCCTGTTGGATCATAATTGTATTCAAGATTAAAAGGTCTAAACTGTATTTATTTGATAGTTAAAGTTTGGGGTTTAAATTGTAATAGATTGATAGTTTAGTTACTATTGGGCCCAATCCCATTAGGCTTTAAAAGCCTATGTATTTAAAGTTTTAGTTATTTTAGGTTTTATAGAGAATCCTCACAATTACTTTCATAATCATATTAGAGAGGTAGCGGTTTTCTCTGTATTCAAGGATATCCAGAACACTCAAGGTTTAATCGTTTATTCAAGGGATTGGTATGTTTTGTTAATCATTATATCTCTTGATATTATTGTGTTTCTGTGGTTGTTAATCAACTAGATAAATCTAGGATAACAAGTGGTATCAGAGCCAATAGAATCAAAGTTTTTGGATTTATCGATTTATCTGTTCATCGACTGTTTATTTGTGAAAAATCAAGTTCTTGAATTGATATGTTTTTATGCTTAAAGTTGATTTGATTAGATGTCTTTTATGCTAATGAACATCAATTAATTGAATTTTTTTTGAATTTTCTGTTTTTCTGGGTTCGACAAAAGTTAACTATCGGTCATTACTGTGCTTATCAAATCGAATTCTTAAAAGTTGAAATTGATCTCTAAGTTTGATTGTATTATGATTGGTTTATGTTTTGGAGCACAAAGGTATAATTTTCGCATCAAATTTATGTGTCTTGTGTGATTTCTGGGTTTCTGCATCATTGTTATGGGTCGACTTAAAAACATACCGGTCGAACCTTCAAGAACATATTGGTCCTTACTTTGTCCCGGTCGACCACACTATATCGGTTAATTACTTTGTATCGGTCGAGACACCCCTTTACACGATCCCGGTCGCCCGGTACACACTCAGACCACATCGGTCTAGCCATACCGGTCCATTCATTTTTCCCAGTCGATCGGCACACTCACAATCTATATCGGTCGAAGTGTTTTGCCCATACCGGTTCTTACATATTATCGGTCGCCCAGGCCATTGTCAATACCGGTCAACTATATTCCCGGTCGAGCAAAGTACCGGTACAAGCAACTTACCGGTCGAACTCTCTATACCGGTCTCAGTCGTTTACCGGTCGACCATAATACCGGTTGTTACATCTTACCGGTCAAACAACGTACCGGTCCAAGCAAGACCCCGGTTGACTCAATACCGGTCGAAGCACATCCCCGGTCAGCATATCGGTCGTTTTTTTGCAAACTGTAATAGGACCCCCATGCTAAGTCTATGAAGAGGGACAAAAGTTTTGTGCTTGATCAAAATTTTCCTAATTTCATTCTTCAGTATTATTTCTTTGTGTTTTATACTGTGCAAATTCTGCACTTAATTATTTTTTGGAAATTTATTTTTTCTGAAAATTTTGAGTGTGGTTTTTACTTTGATTCTAACGATCTCATCTAGTTGGTTGTCGTGGTACAGAAAAGTTTGATTACTAACCATACAGCTGGGATGTCAAATCAGCTAATGATGTCTGAAGGTTATAGCCTTGATTTGAACAGTATAGGATAGAAGAAGAGGCTCTAATCTATCTGACAATGGCAATCCCAAACGACATCTACAATCGTGTAGACAGTCAGAGCACTGCTAAAGCAATCTGGGACGAGCTAGCAAGACAGTTTGAAGGAAGTGAAGTCTCTATCCAAGCTAAGCAGAATCTATGCATAAATGCTTACGAGGGATTTCATGCAAAAGAAGGAGAGCTACTACTAGATACCTACAACAGGTATAACATCATTCTCAATGACTTGCGGAGGAACAATATCGCTACATCTGCTTATGAGATAAATTATAAGTTCATCAAGAATCTGAATCCAGAGTGGAAGAACTTTGCCATCAACCTCCAGATGTCCAAGAATATGGCTCAAGAAAATGTCACTGATATCTTCTCTACTCTTGCTCAACATGAGGATGAGGTGAGATCTATCAATAACGAGTCTACTAATCTGAAGGACTCCGTGGCTCTCATAGCCGGCAAAGGTTCTGTATCCTCTGCAAGGTCAAAGAAAAAGGTGTCTAAAGCTCTAGTTACCAAAGTTACTGACTCTGACTCTGCTTCAAGTGATGAAGAACTGGAAATTGATTCAGATCCAGATATTCAGAAGTTCTCTGAGGACTTAGCTCTAATCACACGACGATTCAAGAAGAGCTTTGGCAAGAAAAGATTCTACTCAAAGCCAAAGTATGATGGATACAAGAAAGAGAAGTCTGAAATGCGATACAAGCCGAGGCATGGAAGGAGAGAGGAAGGACGAGAAGACAGGAAGGAAGATAGGAGAGAAGGAAAGAGAGAGGAGAAGCTAGAAGAACGAAAGGATGAACCAGGAAGATGCTACAACTGTGGCAAATTTGGGCACTTCTCAAAGACTGCAAGTTCAAGAAGGTAAAGAACTCAGAGTACTACGCAAGAAAGTCACTTATTGCCAAGAAAGCTGAAGAAGGAAAAGTGCTCCGATGACGAGGAGCAAGCGCACTTCACCCAAGTATCTTATATGGCAAAGCTGAATGGCGACGATGGAGACTCTGAGACACAATCCGAAGATGCAAACTCTGAGGTAAGTGACAATTATGAACTTATTGAATCTTTAATGGACCAAATACATGGTGTGAAAGATGAATTTGCTTTACTAAAAGGTAAACTTAGCTCTTCACATCAATCTGTCTTAAGCTTTCGTGATGAAAATGCTATATTAAAAGTTGTTGTGGAAGAAAAAGAAAAGGAAAAGGATGATTTAAAATCTGAAAAAGAGTCTTTAAAAGAAAAAATATCTGGTTTAGAAAAGGATCTTGTGAATCTTAATGCTGAAAAAGGTGAGTTTCAAATCAAATTTGAAATTTGTTATAAAGAAAGAAATGAAGCTTTCACCAAAATCAAGCAATTGGAGGATATTAATATGAAACGAGGTCAGACTGAGCAAACATTAAATCTGTTGACCAATAAACTCCAAGACGAAAGGTTTTATAAACTAAAACCAGGTTTGGGTGTGCCAACTAACGAAATTTTGAAAAAGGCACCGGAGCACCTATATAACTTTGATAAATTTGGCTCCGCAATCAGACCCATTCCTGACATTCGTGCAACTTTTGTTGAAGCAAGCTCTCTTAAATCTTCTAAAGAGACCAAAGGTCGAGAAGAAATGGGAAAGAAAAAGTCTGGTGACACTGATTCTCAAAATCTTTTTAAATCAGTTGGTTTTACATATGGTGATTTGAATAAAAGCTATGAGACTCGAAAGATCGAATTTACTGAATTTGAATCACTATTTACCACACCTTCCAAAGAATCAGTAAGCACCAACACAGTTCCACCTGACACTGCATGCAAATATGATGAGTATGAATCGGATGTTGATCCATCTACTATACCATCAGTCTCAAATCCCATTGTTTCTAAACCTTTACTTGTTGAAGAGGTTGAAGAATAAACTGCTATCACGAATGAATCTTGTGTTCAAAATGATAAAACGGAGTTTATTGAGTCCATGACTGAAGAGATATTCTCTGAAATGATGAATGCATCAGACTCTGATCTTGTTTCTGATTTGAAGGGGTCAAATTCTGTGAATGATAATACATCTGAATTGATGAAGCAATTTGATATGTTGCAACAGTCTCTTGATGAGATTGAAGATGAAAACTTTGATCTCAAACATAAACTTGAAAAGTCTTTAAAAGTAAATCAAGAGCTTTGCACTGAGATCAATGATTTGAAAATTACTTTGTTTAAAAATGCTTCAAATGATAAACAGATGTTCAATGATCCAAGCTGGAAGGTAAGAACCAATCCAGAATTTGATGCTCCTACAAAACCTTCAGTTGTTTACTCTGATTGTCCTGAATATCCACCGAGTATTTTTGAAAAGGGTGAGACTTCAAATAGCACTAGAAAAGAACCACCTTCTAAGTTAGAAACTAACAAGGTTCCTGTTTCTGTTTCAGATATAAAAGGAAATGGAGTTGGGAGGAGTAAGAAGAATAAAGATAGTAGTTTGAATAAGAATGATAGGTTATCTAGTGAAACTTTTGCTTCAAATAGTTGTACTTCAGACAGTGTTATTTTGAAAAGTAATTCTTTTGATGCACATGAATGTAAGGTTTGTTCTGATAAATCTAAGTTTATGAATTTTGCTCGAAAGAATCTATATTGCAAACACTACTGGGATAACTCATTCAAATACTTATCCCCTCCAAAGTCCAAACAGAGTAAGAGAAAAGCTAAACTGAATCCTAATTCTAATTCTAATTCTAATTCTTCTACACAACCCAAAGTGTTTCGAGCTAAGGTTGCCAATCCTACTTCTAAAAAGCACTTTCGGGAATTAAATGTTAAGATGGTTTGGAAATGGGTTCCAAAACCGCGTTATGAATGGAGAGTGAAAGTCAAACCAGATGATATTCCTGAGTTTCTTGATGCTAACCGCGAAGGACCCATCCTGATATGGTGCCTAAGCAAAACTAATTGTCTCTTTTGCAGGCCTGTCGATTGTGGGTAATAAATTCCGGATATTCACGCCACATGACAGGATTCAAGCACCTCTTGCATAACTATGTGGAGAAGCCTGCCGGAGCAGTTAGATTTGCCAATTCTGAAGCCAAAGGTCACGTCAGAGGATATGGAATGCTCAATAATGGTGTTGTGAAGATTCAAAGAATGTTATATGTTGAAGGGCTTGACCACAATCTGTTTAGTACCAGTCACTTCTGTGACATGAAATATCAAGTCCGCTTCACAATGACTCATTGCTATCTAGAGGATCCCGATGGTTACGAAGTCTTCAAAGCTGAGCGCCATGGAAATCTATACTATGTAGATTTTCCTACATTGTCTGCCACACGTCCAGTATGTCTACTAGCCAAAGCTTCTAAAGCACAATCGTGGACGTGGCATCGACGCTTGTCTCATCAGAATTTCCGATCTATAGCGAAGCTACAAAGACAAGGTCTGGTCAAAGGTCTACCAGAGATGAGGTTCGAAAAAGACTCACTCTGTTCCGCATGTGAGTTGGGCGAAATGAAGCGTAGCTAATTCAAGTCCAAATCTGAATCATCAACCTCATCTGCACTGGAACTCCTTCATATGGACCTTTGTGGCCCAATGCGAACTGCATCTATCAACGGAAAGAAATACGTGTTGTTAATGATAGATAACTACTCAAGGTATACATGGCTCGAGTTTCTTCGCAACAAGTCAGATGCGCCAGAATTGATCATCACTTTTATCAAGCGCATCCAAGTACGTCTTGAATTGCCAGTTCGAACCATTCACAGCGATAATGGCACGGAGTTCAAGAATGACACCCTGAAGAATTATCTTACTTCTGTGGGTATTTCACATAGTTTCTTTGCGGCCTACACTCCACAGCAAAACGACATTGTTGAACGGAAGAACCGCACTATTGTTGAAGCAGCTCATACTATGCTTGCTTATTCAGATCTACCTATGTACCTTTGGGCCGAGGCAGTCGCAACAGCATGCTTTACACAGAATCGTACCATTGTGGTCAAGCGCTTTAATAAAACTGCATATGAGTTAATCAACAATCGTACACCTAACATCAAATTCCTTCGTGTTTTTGGTTGCAGGTGTTACATTCTTAAAGAGCGTCAAGGATTATCAAAATTTGATATGAAAGCGGATGAAGGATATCTCGTTGGATACTCTCTGACATCCAAAGCTTATCAAATTTATATTATTCGAACTAAGACGGTTGTTGAGAGCATGAATGTCTCCTTTGATGAGAATTCTACAAGGACTTCTGGACACAACAGTTCAGAACTCGGTCGTAAGGACAAAGCTTCTATTCCATCCAGAATAGAACCAGCTACTAAAGGATCGACTTCTTCAAACTCTAACTCTACTTCATCTGAGTTAGATTTATTGTTTATTGATGCCTTTGATGATATATGTGCAGACTTTGATAAAGGCATATCTACATCAATAACAAGTTCGGAGGTCCCTACTATTTCTGAAGACATGTCTGGACCGTCCGAAGAAGAAGTCACTGAAACTTCATCTCCATCAGGTACAACTCAACCATTAGTTTCTGACTCTACTAATGCTGAATCTGTCTCTACAAATAGCTCTTCTGGACAGGAAGTCACGACTACTTCAACTGCTATTCCAGAAGCTTCAGTATCATAAACACCAGTACAAGATGTCCCGAGTACATCTATGGAGGAACCTGCAGTGCATGTTGACAACGATGCGTCAAATACGCAACAAACAGTTGAAGCCTTACCAAGCACACATCGTTGGACTAAGGATCATCCCCTGGACAACGTGATAGGTGACGTACAAATGGGTGTCACGACAAGATCCGCATCTGCCAACTTCTGCATGTTTTCAAGCTTCCTTAGTTCCTTAGAGCCAAAGAAAGCTTCTGAAGCTCTACGTGATCCCTTCTGGATTTCTGCTATGCAAGACGAGCTTCTACAATTCGAAAGGAATAAGGTATGGCGCTTGATCCCACTACCTAAAGGTAAATCTGTTATAGGAACAAAGTGGGTTTTCAGAAACAAGAAAGATGAAGCCGGAGTAGTTGTGAGAAACAAAGCTCGTTTGGTCGCCAAAGGGTATTGTCAACAAGAGGGCATTGACTATGACGAAACATTCGCCCCGGTTGCAAGGATTGAAGCCATCAGAATCTTCCTAGCCTATGCATCGCACAAAAACTTTACAGTCTATCAAATGGATGTAAAGTCAGCTTTCCTGAACGGCGTTCTGCATGAGGAGGTCTAAAACAAGCACCGCGAACCTGGTATGAAACTCTCACTAAATTTCTACTTGCTTCTGGTTTCAAGAAAGGTACAGTTGATACAACCTTATTTCTTAAAAGGCAAGGTGAGGACTTGATTCTCATTCATATTTATGTTGACGACATAATATTTGGGTCGACAAATCCGAAATTTTGTAAGAACTTTTCAAAGATAATGGAAACAAAGTTTGAAATGTCGATGATGGGTGAATTGAATTTCTTTCTTGGTTTACAAGTAAAGCAATTACCCGACGACATATTTATTAATAAAGCTAAATACATAAAAGATATTTTGAAAAAGTTCAATATGTCAGATAGTTCAGTCATGAAAACACCAATGGCAACTGGTACACTCTTAGACGCAGATCCCTCCGGGAAACCTGTTGATCAAAAGGTGTATCGTAGCATGATTGGTTCTTTACTTTATCTGACTGGCAGTCGCCCATATATAATGTTTGCCACATGTTTTTGTGCGAGATATCAGTCTAATCCTAAAGAGTCGTACTTAACTACTGTTAAGCGAATCCTTAGATATCTCAAAGGTTGTCCTAATCTAGGCCTTTGGTATCCAAAGGATTCTCGTTTTGAACTAACTGTCTTTACAGATCCTGATCATGCAGGATGTAAGCTAGACCGGAAAAGAACCTCTGGATCATGTCAATTTATAGGTGACAAACTTGTAAGTTGGACTTCAAAGAAACAAAACTGTGTTTCGACATCCACTGCTAAGGTGAATACGTAGCTGCTGCTAGCTGCTGTTCTCAAGTCCTCTAGATGAAGACAGTTAAGGGACTTTGGATACAACTACCAGCGTGTTCCTATTTATTGTGATTCTAAGAGCGCAATCGCCATAACTGCTAACTCGGTACAACATTCGAAGACCAAGCATATCGATGTACGCTATCACTTCATCAAGGATCATGTAGAAAATGGTGACATTGAAATGCATTTTGTTCAAACTGACATCCAGTTAGTTGATCTTTTCACCAAGCCGATGGATGAAAAGCGATTCCAATTTCTAATCAGCAAACTTGGTATGTTGAACATGTCTTAGACCTGACTCATGATTCAAGGGGGAGTATTCTAAATCCTAATCTTGTGTTGTATTCTTCAACTGTTGCTAACGATAGCGGAATCATTTTCACAAATGATTACCATAATTTTTTTTATGCAGGTTTGTTCAAGTGACAATGGCTTCTAATCACATCAGATTAGGACCCGCACTTCAGTGCTTTATTTTTCCTGCTTGATCTTAAAAAAAAAAAAAAACTGACCGTGTGTTCTTAAAGATAAATACTTGCGTTTTATCTTGTCAATATACTTTGTCAAGTATTCATACACATAACGGTTCAGAACATTCTATTTGACTTTGTTATTACCATGTATCAAAAGTTAAATCTTTCTATGGTAATACTCACGTTCTTTGTATTCATTGTTGATTGAATCAAATGTCATTTCATGTGCTTTCATTGAAAATATGTTTATATATTGTTCATATAAACAACATTCGTTTTTGATTCTCCAGCATATTATTCTTCATGACAAATTGATATGAGCTTATTGCCAACCACTTTTAGGTTGAGGGGGAGAATTGCATCATCAAAACACAACTGTTTTGACTTCTCCATATTTTTATTCTTCATGTAGCCCTATGCTTATTTGTGCTTTCATAGCCTGTTGAACAACACGTACTTTTAGGACAATACATGGGATTCAGTGTGTGAGCTTAACAGAACTTCCATGGATTCATGATAACCAGTGTTTCCTACCCAGGAAGTATACCCTGAGTGATTAAGGGGAGAGGGGTAAAAAGAATTGAGTGATGGTGTGTGAAGAGGTAAAATGTAAATGAGAGATTGGTTAAAAGTGAGCATTAAAAGAAAGACGGTGAGAGATCAGAGTAAAAGAATATTAAACTCTGCACCAAACTACTTTCTGAGTCGGGCAACCACATAATCTGTTGGTTCACATTCTTTGGTGACCATCATTGAAAAAGGCAACTAGCCCATGCCATCTCTTGCATACAACCTCACCAACTACTCATTCTTTTCTCAAAAAGAGAATGTTTCACTATTTCTGGGGAAGCAGCACATACGCTATTGGTTCTTCATTTGGAAGATACTAATATTGAAAAAGAAGAAAAGTTGCCCCACCTTCGAACCCTTTCTCATACACATTGAGTCTTTGTATAATTTGTTGTTGTCTCAACAAGTTTACATACTTTGAGCCTATATTGAAAAGCAAGCATCTATGCTTTATTCTTTCATACACATGCACGAGCACACAGAAATTTGTTTTCTGTCTGAACGTTCATAGATAACCATGTGTTATTCGATGATTGAATGGAAGACCTGGGGAGTCAACATCAAACCAACTCCTTATATAGTAAATTTGTGTTACTCAGTAACTTTGTGTTACTGACAGGCATTCTAATTGAGTCATTTGTTGATTCAGGGATACACCTATTAACTGTTTGAATTTGAAAAGATTCGAATGGTTACTACTTTCTATTTTAATCTGAAAAGATTGAAATAATCACTTTCTCCACTTGGAGAGACTGCTCTTATTTCCATTCAGGGCTCGATACATGAAGACAGTGCTAAGTTGAAGTCTATAAAGACAAAGGGGGAGATTTTTCCATAAAGGAGGAGATTGTTTTGACAAGTTTTGATGATGTTGTTTCTCACCACTCATCAAAAAGGGGGAGAATATTTTAAGGGGGAGAACATAATCTGAAGATTATTTTCAAAGATATCAAAGATTTGAAGATTGGAAGACTATTTAAAGATATCAAGTTCTGAAGTTTTGAAGCTATCAACGTCATATCTGAAGTTTTTCAAGAAAAGAGAAGAGAAGTGAAGACCTGAAGATTATTGTCAATTTTTTTTAATCTTGAATCCAAAGGGGGAGATTGTTGGATCATAATTGTATTCAACATTAAAGGGTCTAAACTGTATTTATTTGATAGTTAAATTTTGGGGTTTAAATTGTAATAGATTGATAGTTTAGTTACTATTGGGCCCAAGCCCATTAGGCCTTAAAAGTCTAAGTATTTAAAGTTTTAGTTATTTTAGGTTTTATAGAGAATCCTCACAATTACTTTCATAATCATATTAGAGAGGTAGCGGTTTTCTCTATATTCAAGGGTATCCAGAACACTCAAGGTTTAATCGTTTATTCAAGGGATTGGTATGTTTTGTTAATCTTTATATCTCTTGATATTATTGTGTTTCTGTGGTTGTTAATCAACTAGATAAATCTGGGATAACAGTTCCTTTTCTAGAAGAGGAGAAGAAGAGAATATTTGTTCACAAGATCAGACCTATGGATAAATATAAGGTGTTGGGTGTTTCTATTCAACCAAAAGAATATCAGGATGAGTATACCAACATGATAAACTTGTTAAGATAGACTGAAAGAGCAGTAAAGAACAAATATGGTATTCTGATAATGAAAGAAGTAAGGCTGAAGAAGTTCATAACAATTTGGTACACTGAGTTCTATATTCAAAGGAGAGATTTGACTGAATGTTACTTTACAGAAGCAAACTTCAACCATCTAAATGTTGAAGATCTTGAGTACATATATCACTTGTTCAGATCAATGGCCATAAGGGGAGAAAGCATAGTGTTTGCATTGGAAGCCAACAAAAGATTCATGAGAAGACATATCAACTTTACCTACTGTTATGATTTTCAGTTGGGTATAGAGACTAATCAGAGGAGAGTCAACATGACAAAGCCAAATCTGACTCTATCTGACATTGATGATTATCCTTTGTTTACTGTCTTGGAAGAACCAGAATTGGGTGTAATCTATAAGAATGGAGACAATGAGAAGAGATCTGGTTACTGAAGAAACACCTCCACCTCCACCTGTACAACCAGTGGATATGTCTGTGGATGATCTGAAATCACTGCTTTATGCCAAGTTTCTCTAACAAGCACCTGGAGATCAATTTGATGCTGATTTCATAGGTCTTCTGAGGTCTCAACAATCACAAACAGTTGTTCCTCAAGTTCCAGAAGGTGTAGTGACTATGGCAGAATTTCAAGCTTTCAAAGAAGATGTTGTTCAGTCTATTCAAGAGCTCACAAAGGTTGTTCAGTCTTCTTGCAAATCTCAAGCAGTTACCAGGAAGCGACATGATCCTGATCTTGATCAAGATCATGAGGGGGAGATGAGTAAAAGACAGAAAACTGATGGAGATTCTAATACAAATGTTCAGTCTGTGAATGTGGAAGAAGAAGAAAATGTTCAACATCAGTCAGAAAGACAGGATGAACAGAATGAGCAGAATGAATGTAGGGAACTGATTTTGTATGTGAATCCAAAAGTAGAACCAAGGGTTGTAAAGCCTAAGCTTTCTACTAGGGCAAAAGTTATATTGGTTACAGGAATAGATGCAGTTGATGTGATAGATTTTTCATCAGATGATGAAGAGGTATCCAATGAAAAGTATGTGAAGTTCTAGAAGGTTAAAGAAGAAGAAAATAAGAACTTAATGGATTCTGGTAATGAAGGAGATGAGTATTCTGATGATGAATTCAATGTGCTAGATACCTTATTGGGGACTCGAGATGACATTCAACTCAGTCCAGTCCATAATGAAATTTCTGAAACTACCAATGAAGCTCTAGTAATTCCAGCTTTTAAAGAATTCAATTTTTCAGATGCAGCTGGTATACCACCAAGCCATCAAAGCCCTAGCCATCCAAGCCCAACAAAAGCTCCCAGTCCAATACATGATGCTCAACCAATGAATGATCAACCAGAAGAAGCTGATGTTTATGTACCTACTATGCTTGATCAAAGTGAAGCTGGACCATCCAATTTCAATGAACCTGAAGCACCTCTAATTCCTTCTGAAGCATAACTTAGACAGATAAGACATGCTCTCAGAGTTCCTTTTCTGCAAGAGGAGAAGAAGAGAATATTTGTTCACAAGATCAGAGCTATGGATAAATATAAGGTGTTGGTTGTTTCTAATCAACCAAAAGAATATCAGGAGGAGTATACCAACATGATAAACTGGTTAAGACAGATTGAAAGAGCAGTAAAGAACAAATATGGTATTCTGATAGTGAAAGTGATAGGTCCAATTGAGATCATGATTGGTATTGATGAATGATAAACAAGAGATTAGGGATAGAAACCTGTAGATTTATTGAATGAAAATGTAAACAACACTACCAAGAACAAGGCAGCCGTATATCTACATGATTACAGGTTTTGGAATTACAAAATATAAAAGTTAACCTAAAACAATAACTACAAGATTCCTATATATATACCCCAAGTCCCTTGTAAACACTATAAGCCCAAACCCAATACTAGGCCCAATACACATAATGTTGATTACTTTACTAAACTTCTAAAGTGAACATATTTATGTTCTAACATTCTCCCCATAAGTTTTGTAAATTAATCATTCTCTGTTCAACTCCAGCTTAAGCTCTTCTCCCCCTTGATTTCTTTATAAAACTTAGTGCTGCATAAACATGAAAGCATCCTTAAGCTCCCCCTGGAATGTAGCTCTTATCCTTGGAGTTTCAACTGAAATATCAGATATGATGTAGACCATAACCCCGACTGAGTGCACATAAAGACAACTTTTGACTTTAGTAAATCCAACACATTCCTTAATGCCCACAAGAATGATATGTGTGGATTATGGAGTGAAATCCAAGTGCATCTCCAGTGTATAACATCTGATCTGTCTGAGAACCATGAGTTGAAATTTGAATTCAGCTTAAGAACTTCATCTGATAAGCTTACGGGCGGTAGCATCCAGTAGCAACACTACAAGGCAAGGGTTAGAAGGCAAGCAAACTTTCAACAACTAATAGAAGATACTCATACTGACTTCTCTCCAGAATACTGAATAATCAAACCCAGAACTCCTTTCTTCACGAATCAGCTGGATGATTATAGGCACTCAGGATTCTAAATCACAACTCAAGCATCAGAACAATGATTGCAGTCCCTCATACTACTGAGTGAACAGGTCAGAAGAATGATAAAGTGCTCTCAACGGTCTAACCACAAAAGAAGTTCTCCAGACTAATGATTGCAGATGCTCAGGCATCTAACTCAATCCAAGCAGAGACCAAATCACCAAATCCAGAATCTGAAAATCTTTTCAGGCATGAGCCCTCGAATAAGAATAGATCAGTTGCTAATGATATGTGACCAAGATATGATAAGACTGATGTCACATATGCATTCCGCGTATAAAGCTCAGGAACAAGGCAAACTTGCATGAAATAGGGTTCAGAACAGTCAGAATTCTCAAAAAGCTCATCAATTTTCACAAACAATCAAAATTCGCAGATCACTGTAGCAATGAATTACATTTCGCAAGATGGCATAAGCCTGAACCACAATTCGCAGAGGCTTACATTGCGAATTCCCAACTTTCGCAAGCATCATGTTTGCGAATTCTCGCATTTCGCAGATCACACATTCACGAATTCTTAAGAATTCGCAATACACTCTCCTGCGAATTCTATACTTCTCGTAACTTACATAAGTACGAATTCTATACTTAGAAAAAAAATGTCAGCTTCAAGGAATCCTGCGAATTCTAGCATGCAAATCCCAAACTCTTTAGCATCCGAATTCTGAGTTGCGAATTCTTCCAAAAAAACTTTCTTTCTGCGAATCCTTTCACTATTCTGCGAGTTCTTCATCTGGATCTTGCGAATCATGTAGATCTGGAACGAATTTCACAAAATCTTCAACAAAAACTTCAAAACTTCGATTCTTGAGTTGAGCTTTTAACAACAGGTTCGAAAACACCTATTGAGCACATTCGTAGTTGATAATATTGTCTAAATTCGACTCTAAAGTACATTTCGATTCAACCACAGAAATAAATGGTTTTCGAACAAAATAAACTCAAAAATAGATCTATTCGACTTTCTGGAGTGAAATTGATACAAGAAAATGATTCAATAATGATCTACAATTACCTCTGAATCAATTAAACATCAAATAACAATCAATTTCACAATAAATCCAGAAATCGATATTTTTAATGACTGTTCTATCAAAAACCAATCAATCTTGATCGTGTAGAAAATGATTTTTCTGTTTAGCTCTGATACCACTTGATAGGTCCAATTGAGATCATGATTGGTATTTATGAATGATAAACAAGAGATTAGGGATAGAAACCTGTAGATTTATTGAATGAAAATGTAAACTACACTACCAAGAACAAGGCAGACGTATGTCTACATGATTACAGGTTTTGGAATTACAAAATATGAAAGTTAACCTAAAACAATAACTACAAGATTCTTATATATATACCCTAAGTCCCTTGTAAACACTATAAGCCCAAACCTAATACAAGGCCCAATACACATAATGTTGATTACTTTACTAAAGTTCTAAAGAGAACATATTTATGTTCTAACAGAAAGAAGTAAGGCTGAAGAAGTTCATAACAATTTGGTACCCTGAGTTCTATGTTCAAAGGAGAGATTTGGTTGAATGTTACTGTACAGAAGCAGACTTCAACCATCTAAATGTTGAAGATCTTGAGTGCATGTATCACTTGTTCAGATCAATGGCCATAAGGGGAGAAAGCATAGTGTTTGCATTGGAAGCCATCAAAAGATTCATGAGAAGACATATCTACTTTACCTACTATTATGATTTTCAGTTGGGTATAGAGACTAATCAGAGGAGAGTCAACATGACACTAATCACAGGAGAGTCAACATGACAAAGCCAAATCTGACTCTATCTGACATTGATGATTATTCTTTGTTTACTGTCTTGGAAGAACCAGAATTAGGTGTAATCTATAATAATGGAGACAATGAGAAGAGATTTTTCAGAGTTTCATAGATTGCAAAGTTCTCTGATGGAACACTCAAGGTGATCAGACTACAACTTGATGAAAGATACAAAAAAAGTGAAAGACAGAGTGTGTAGGGTGGTGAGCACTTGCCCAGGAGAGTTAAGTTGGTGATGTAGAGGATTATTGAGGCTCTTGATGAAGAATTGATTTCAGAAGAGACATCAGAAGGTTTGAAACATTATTGGGATTCAGAGACAATCGCGTCCGGAGACTTACAAATTGATCTAAAGGGGGAGATTGTTAGTGTATTTTGTTTAGATCATTTGTATTGTAAAAGTTTGACTTTTGTAAGTGTTGCTTTATATGAGGTCAAGGCTTGTTTGACTCATATATAAGCTTTTGTTCCTTTGTTTTGTAAGCATGTGAGTCAATGTGTAATGAGAGTTGTGCGTGTATTGTGAGAGTGTAATATGTGACTTCAAGAGATATATGACACACGATTTCTCTCTCTAGAAATTATCTCGTTGTGTTCTTAATCTTGTGTGCTAAATTGTATTGATTTGCTTGAATCTTGGACTAATATAGTAGAAAAGATCATCTTTTCTAAATCAATCAAATTTCTCTCTTCTACTAGAGTAGTCTCATGGCTCAAAAATTTTACTTTCTAAGATGAGTGGAAGAACGTAAAGCTTACCTTCAAAATAGGTTTTGCCTCCATTTCCTCAGTAGAATAACTTTGGAAATAATCATTTGAAAGAAACTTTGATTCTTTAGTACTGTAACTAGCATTCAGTTTTTCATAACGGAATGGTAGTTGCATTTTATTCTTGTTTTTCCTGTTTTCATCTTCATTAGCTTCAACATCATCCGATGACTTTGTCCATTTGACTTTGAGTTCAGGATATTTCTTGGCCAGTTGAAGAAAATCAAAATCATATAAAGCAGGCCTTTTAGAAATACCCTTTTTCAGATAATGTGGGTTATTGTAACCAATACCCCAATACTCATTAAAAAATGTAAACTCTTTTGGTTTATTAAGATGAATGGTTTGATTAGTCTGACCTCTAATATAAAGTTTTTCTTCCAAACCACTGATCTTTTCAATCAAAGATTTATTTTATTTCTTTAAAGAGATACACTTTTTAGCAACTTCTTTTATCTCACATTCAAATATTTTGAATTTAGAAGATGTTTCAGATAATTGACTTTGAATTGCAGTCTTTTCTTTAACAAAGGTATCAATGTTTTTGTTTAAAGTCTCAATCAATACAGTATTCTCAGCAATAACATTGTTGAGTTTTATTATTGCTTGGTTTTTCTTTTCAATGACACATTTTTTGCGTTTGAGTTTAGACTGCAAATCCTGAAGTTCAACCATCATGGATTGCATTTGTGAAAGAAAATCAGATTCAGTCATACCATTTACCTCATTAGGATCCTCCTCATTGGAATCTTTCTCAGCTATCTGTTGTCCCATCAAGCATATATGAGCAGTCTCTTCTCTTTCACTCTCGGAATCGGTGACATCCAGCCAATGATCGTCCTCGACCATTAGAGCTTTCCCCGCCTCTTTTTGCTTTTCTAGGTGCATTTTATTATTGTAATAATCAGAATTCTTCACCTTAGGCTTCCTGCAATCTCTGGCAAAGTGGCCGATCTTCCCATAGTTGTAGCACTTGATTGGTTCGACCTCTTTCTTCTCCTCGTATCGATTCACATACTTTTTCTCTTCCGGTTTCTTCTCCTCAAATCTCTTCTATCCTTCTACTCTCTCTTTATGCTCAAAATTTCTTGAACCTGAAGAATACCTTTGACTGTTTGACCCTGGCTTCTTGTAGAACTTTTTCCGGAAGGCCCTGGTCAGTAAGAGCATTGCTTGCTTCAAATTCTCACCGTCATCAGATTCAGAATCATCACTTTCTTCTTCCTCAGACTCAAACACAATTACTTTCTTCTTCTTCTTTAGACTTACAGACTTCCTTCCTTTTCTCTTAACTATCAAAGCAACTGGATCAACCACTGGTTTGTCTGCTTTCTTCTTTTCGGCTCTTATCTCCTATACCTCTTCCTCATTATGGCGAAGAGTCTCATAGACCTCATGCAAAGATGTTTTCTGTTTAGCTATGATACCAATTGTTAGGTCCAATTGAGATCATGATTGGTATTGATTGATGATAAACAAGAAGATTAGGGGATAGAAATCAGTAGATTATTGAAATCAAAATAAATCTACACTAAGAAGAGCAAGAACAATAAGCGGATACATTGTTGATGAATTGAATTACACAAAATGAAGGTTAACCCTAAAACAATACTACATGATTCCTATTTATACCCCAAGTCCCTTGTACACAATATAAGCCCAAACCCAATACAAGGCCCATTACAATAATATATTGATTACTTTATAAAACTTCCAAATAGAACATAACATATGTTCTAACACAAAGAATTACAACAATGACCTTTTAATCTTGAATTCAATTCTGACTCAACATTCTCCCCCTTTGGATTCAAGATTTAAAAAAATTGACAATAATCTTCAGGTCATCTTCTTGTTGTAAAATCTTCATCTTTTGACTCTTTATCAGCTTCAATTATTGAACAACTTTGACTTTCTTTGCAAAACTTGTGAAAGCTTCAACTCTTTAAAATCTTCAAAACTTTGACACTTTCTTTAATCTCCCCCTTTGATTACAAATATGCAATTTCAGATAATCTCGTCATCAGACTTTACTTTGACATTATCTTCTTGACAACTTTCTCTTTCTTTTTGATAATCATGAACCTGAATTTGAAATCTTGAACTATCTCCCCCTTTTTGATGAATTATGAGAATCAGAATCATCAAAACATTTCAACGTTAGTTCTGTCTTTGAAATTATCTCCCCCAAATAGAAATGTAAGCACAATCTTCATGAGAAAAATACATTGTCCCGCTTTGGAAAAATATGAACAATATCCCCTAAAGAAAATAGAATAGTCGTCTGACCTTATAGAAATAATCTGTCGTCAATTCATAAAAGTATTTATCCGAATCTTTTCAAATTCAAACAAATTAAGATTGGTAACCCTGAATAAACAGATGAAACAGTTAATATGTCTGTCAGTAGCACAGAGCCACTGTGTGTAACGGATACACATTGGAAAGGAGCTTTTTGATGTTCACTCCCCCAGGGCTTCCATTCAATCATTGAAAAACCACAAAGGATTTTTCTATGAATGTTATGACAAGAAAACTTATTCCTTGTGTGCTCGTGCAAGTGTAGCAATGATTGAAGCAATTAAAGCTTTAACAGGCTTAAAGTATGTAAACCGTTGAGACAACAATAGTATTACATAGACTCAATGTGCATGATAAAGGATCGAAGGTGGGTCAACTTTCCTTCTTTTTCAATATCAACATCTTCCAAATGAAGATTTGATAGATGATGTGATACTTACCCTTTAAAATATGAAATATTCTTTTGTTAAGAAAAGAATGAGTAGCTGGTGGGGTTATATGCAAGAGTTGGCATGGGCTAGTTGCCTTTTTCAATGAAGTTCACGAAAAGTTGTGAAACAACAGATAATGTGGTTGTCCGGCTTAGAAAAAGTTTGGTGCAAAGTTTGATATTCTTTATTCTGATCTCTCACCCTCTTTCTTTTAAATATTTGAGCTCACTTCTAACCAAACTCTCTTTTACATTTTACCTCAGCACACTCCCACACTCTAATATTTTGACCCCTATCTCCTCAATCACTCAAGGATTACTTCCGGGGTAGGAAACACTGGTTAACGTGAATCCATGGAAGTCTTTTAAGCACTCACACTGAATCCCATACATTTTGTCCTAAAAAGAAATGTGTTGCTCAACAGTTATCTTGACATTTAAGCACAAGATATCATTATCAGAAAATGTATGCTCATTAAAGATAAGAATGAAATTTGAGCAATTAGAACATTTAAGATCTTTCTCAAAACAATGAAATTGAATAAATGAAACGAACTCAAGTGAAGTGTTTTGAGAATCTGACAATGATTCGATCAGATCAAATATCATGAAGAAAAATAATTTGGGATATCAAAGAACGAATATTTGTTTATATGAACAAGATATAAATAATTTAACAATGAAAGCATAATTATGAAGAAATGATGACTGATTTCAAACAAATTAGAATACAAACGGGAGAATTACCATCGAAAGATTTATCTTTTGAGACATGGTAATAACAAAGTCAATAAAAGTATTGAACCAATGTGTGTAAGAATACTTGACAATATATGAAAAGATAATACACAAGTATTTATCTTTGAGAAACACACGGTCAGTTAGTCATCAAAGTACCGATATGAAAAACATTTAAAATCTCACTTCGAAATTCGTAAAATCTTTTTTAGAACACGAAGTGGTTTGAACGTTTAGGAAAACATTTTTCATACCCGAAAGTCGTTCATCTTTCAAAATATGATAGAGATTAAGATTCAGAAATATATACCTTCAATGTAGAAATCTTAACTCCCCCTAAAATGAATATTATCATTTAAGCATCATTTGACAAAACTTCAGATACTCCCCCTCGGTATATGTAAAAAGTCAAAGATTAGACAAAAACAATATGAATATGACAATTAACAACAATTCTGTTTTCTACTATCTCCCCCATAAAAAATATGACAGTGAAAATTTAAACAAAGTCTTAAGAACTCCCCCTCAAACAAACATTAAAAACTTCTTAAAAAGATGTATCTTATCAGCATCCTTAAGAAGAAAATCTGATAATTCCCAGATTTGATCAAGTTCTTACTAATTCAATCACAAACAAACAAGATTACTAACAAGTTTTTAATACTCAACCTGTTACTTTGATTCAAATGATGAATTCGTACAAACTACTTTCTCTCTCTACAGTCTGCTAATGCAATCTTGTTACAAGTACGTTCTTCCTAACACACAACTCTAAGTCACAAGACTATAAAACAAAACTAAACACAAACAAGACTTTAACTTAGACTTATTACATTTGACTTTGACTTTGCTTGAGAGTTGACTTTGAGCTTTGACTTTCTTTGACTCTCAGCTTCAGTGATTATGATCTTGTATCCAACAAATCTGTGCACTAACATTCTCCCCCTTTGGATCAGGATTATCTCTAAAAGATTTTGCAAATCAAATTTTCTTTTTTTAAGCACATTTTTGTACAATCTCCCCTTTCTTTGATCAACTATCTTCAAAACTTTCAGTAATCTTTCCAAAATCTGTTCTTCAAGAATAGTAGCATTCTCCCCCAAGGTTTGTATAAACCTCTTTCAGACACTGGAAAGAAATTATCTTCAGTTTTAGATCAGACTGCTTCAGCAAAATATATTCAAGTAAATTTTCTGTAAAAAAAATCAGCACATCTTCATAGATCTTTGAACTTTTCTCTTTCAAGCTTTCAATCTTTGCCAAACTTTGCAATTCTTTGAACTTTGCTTGATTATCTCTGACATTTTGGATACAAACTTTTCTTTCAACCAACATTTCTTGAAATATTCTCACACAACTAACACAAAATTTTGAATTCAGACATTTCGTAAACTTTATCTTCTCCCCCTTTTTGATGATTGCGACATCGAGATCATCAAAACTTTCAACAAGAAATGTCACTTCATCTATTCTGACCACTGATCTTATCAAGAGCCTCCGAATCTTCATCAATTCATAATAATGTATTGATCGAGATCTTTTCAAATCCAGACAAATAAGAGTGTAACACCTGAATCAACAAATGAATCAGTTAAAATGCCTGTCAGTAACACGAAGTCACTGTGTGTAATGAATACACATTGGAAAGGAGCTTTTGTGATGTTCACTCCCCTAGGTCTTCCATTCAATCATCGAAACACCAAAAAGGAATTTCTATGAATGTTATGACAAGAAAAACAAATTTCCTTGTGTGTTCGTGCAAGTGTTTGAAAGAATTAAGCATAGATGATTGCTTTTATAAGGCTCAAAATTGTGTAAACCATTGAGATAACAACAGTTAAACACAGACTCTATTGTGCATGATCGAAGTGCGAAGGTGGGGCAGACTTCCTTCTTTTTCAATATCCAGATTTTCCGAATGAAAACTAGATACATTGTGTCCTGCGTCCCCTTGAAATATGAAACATTTTCTTGTTGAGAAGAAAATGAGTAGCTGGTGGGGTTTGGATACCAATTGATAATTCCCAGATTTGATCAAGATCTTACTAATTCAATCACAAACAAACAAGATTACTAACAAGTTTTTAATACTCAACCTGTTACTTTGATTCCAATGATGAATTCGTACAAACTACTTTCTCTCTCCAACTTTCTCTCTCTGCAGTCTGCTAATGCAATCTTGTTACAAGTATGTTCTTCCTAACACACAACTCTAAGTCACAAGACTATAAAACAAAACTAAAAACAACACACGCTTACAAAACTAAACACAAACAAGACTTAGACTTAGACTTATTACATTTGACTTTGACTTTGCTTGAGAGTTGACTTTGAGCTTTGACTTTCAATTTCAGTGATTATAATCTTATATTCAACAAATCTGTGCACTAACAAAATCCTTAAAGTCTGGGTTCTGAACAGAAATATCCAAAAGCCATTGGTCTTACTCCCCCTAAACCTGTGGTACCTGTAAAACAGATTTGATAGGTTTTGGTACCCAATGGTATTTGGGTCCAGAGTGGTTATATTTTGGAATCCACTTCTCATTAGATTTAAACTTTTTAAGTTCATTTTGATACCAATTGAAAGGTCCATACAAACAAGATTGAATCATAAATCTGACATTTATTTCATTTTGCTGAGAAGTGTTTATGTAAGTTCCATACCAATTTTGAGCATAATATTTATTAATAAAATCATCAGTTCCACAGTAAGAAGAACAAAGTTTCTTTTGTGCAAGTCTGATTAAATGATTTACAGAATATGAAGAATTAGACTTACCAAAAAATTTACCTTTCGGAGCATTGTTCTTTTTGTACACTTAAGGTGTAGGAACAAATGACTTTGAATTGTCTTTCTCATCTTTCCTTCTCCAAACCATTTTCTGTTGAGACTTATTCTTTCTGATGTTACCTGAACTTTCAAGAGATTTGACATAGAAAATATTAGTAGGATGAATTTGATCTTCTTGCTTTGACACAATATCATCTGAATCAATAAATAAAGGATTGTTAGAAACATTTGCAAAAATTGAACTTGTAGCTGATTTGAATGAACATTCTGATGCAGCTGAATCATTCATGAGTGATTGAGCAATTGTATTTAGACTTCTTTGTGCTCTCAATTCTACCTTGAAAATGATTCCTTCAAGTTCTTTGATCTTGTTTGACAAACTGTTTCTTTCTTCAGACAATGTATATGTTAAACATAAAATCCCAAAACAATCAAGCAATTACTCAATAATATGACAATTAAGATCAAGAACTAGAGAGAGAAAGTAGATATTGATTAGCCACAAGTATGATATTACAAAATGTGCTTCCTCGTTACCAAACCTTACAACATGATTACAAAGCAAACCTCTTTAAACCACCTAACTAAACAAGACTTAATGACTAAGGAATGCTAAACATACATTGACTATCTATTACAATGACAATGTTGACTTTTACATCTTTGACTTTCCTATTAAATCTTGGATACAATATTTAGACTTAACATTCTCCCCCTTTGTATTCAAGATTTAATAAAAATTTGATACTGATCTTCAGCTCTTGATTCTTCAGCTTTTGTCTCTTTAACTTTGAACTTTGAAGCTTTCACAGTCTTTACTCTTTCAGCCTTTGAAGAATCTTGGAAAGTCTTTTGCACTTTGTAGCTTTGAAAGTCAACATGCCTTGAACGCAAAATAGAATTGAAACTTTTACTTTAAACTTTGAAACAACATTGATCTTGTATCTTCATCTCTTTGATCTCTGGACTGTCTTCAGAAAACATCTTTCACCAATCATCTTGATTTATCTTTTGAATTGACTTTTAGCGGAAGCAATTTGAATTGACTTTTGAACTCTCAGAATTTCTTCACAAGTCTTTTCACTTTGATAACTCTTCATAGCTTTGAAATTGAATCTTTGTAAAATTCTCCCCCTTTTTGATGATTGTGAGCATCATGATCATCAAAACATCTTCAATTTCAGCACAGTCTTTGATTTCCCCCTTTGTGAACAAATAACAATCTCCCCTTTGACATTCTCCGCCCGTTGATCTGAATAGTCGTCAATTCATGAAAGCTATATATCCGAATCTTTTCAAATTCAGACATAATGAACGAGGTAACCCTGAATCAACAAATGAAACAGTTAGGAATGCCTGTCAGTAACACAAAGTTACTGTGTACAACGAATGTACAATATAAGGATTTGGCTTGATGATGACTCCCCAGGACTTCCATTCAATCATTGAAAAATACAAGGTTTATTTATGAATGTTCTGACAGAAAAACAGATTTTCTGTGTGCTCGTGCTTGTGTATGAAAGAAATTAGCACAATGATTGAGTTTCATTTGGCTCAAATAGTGTAAACTGTTGAGACAACAACAGATAATACACGGACTCAATGTGCATGAAAGAGGTGCGAAGGTGGGGTAATTTTCCTTCTTTTTCAATATCTAAATCTTCCGAGTGAAGACTAGATAGCATATATGCTGCGTCCCCAAAAAAAATGAAACATTTCTTTGTTAAGAAAGAAATGTGTGATTGGTGGGGTAATAGCAAGAGTTGGCATGGGCTCACTGCCTTTTTCAATGATGGTCACCAAAGAATGTGAACCAATCAGTAGATGTGGCTGCCCGACTCAGAAAGTGGTAGGTGCAGAGTTCTGATATTCTTTTAACTCTGATCTCACACCCTCCTTCTTTTTATCATTTAAAGCTCACTTCTAACCAAACTCTCATTTCCATTTTTCCGCTCCACACAATGAGAATAACTCAACCGGATGAGTTATCTCCCCCACTCTTTGATTTTGACCCCTCACCCCTCAATCACTCAAGGATAACTTCCTGGGTAGGAAACAATGGTTTAAGTGAATCCATGGAAGTTATGTTTAAGCTCACACACGAATCCCATGTTATTCCTAAGAAGAATGGTTACTCAACATTTTAACTGAACAGTTAAGCACAAGATGTATGATAACATTGTCAACATGTATGCTCATGAGATTTGAGCAATTTGAACAATGAAGATCTCTCAAAACAAGAAAATTGAATGAAAAAAAAATGAAATCAAGAGAATTGTTTTGAGAATCTGACAATGAATCAATCAGATCAATTCAAATGCTTAGGGTATCAAAGAATTGGAAATTTGTTTATATGAACGAATATACACAATATATCAATGAAAGCACAGATATGAAAAAGATGAATGATGCTCAACAACTTTGAAAGCAAACGGGGGTATTACCATCGAAAAATTGTTCGATATGAGACATGGTAATAACAAATTGATAAAGTATTGAACCGGTGTGTATGAATACTTGACAGTATATGGATAAGATAATACACAAGTATTGATCTTTGGAAACACACGGTCAGTTAATCATTAAGCTCAAAATTTGAAAAACATTTAAAAGCTCACTTCTAAATTCATGAAATCTTTTGAGAATAAGAAGTGGTTTGAACATTTAAGAAACTGTTTTTCATGTTCGAAAGTTGTTCTTCTTTCAAACAATCAGAGATCTATGACAGAATATATTTACCTTTTCAGCTCCCCCTCAAATCATGATATAATGATTTAGGTATTTTGAGCTCCCCCTGGATATTAGCACAATATCCTTCTTTGAACATTGAAAAACGGGTCCTAATCTGTCATGTGATCAGAAGCCACTTTATTCACATCATTTATTCAAAAATAAAATGACAGAAAGCAGTAAAACAGTTTTATAGTATGAGTTCTGATCTGAAATAATCAGAAGTCATCACCTATACTCCCCCTTAAATTAGGCATTTGAAATATGTCAGTTAAAACAGGATAGAGATCAGACACTCCCTTTTGAATTGTAGACCATCATATCAGAAAAATCTATCAGTGAAAAAGTACAGGATAGAGATCAGATCAATTCTCTTGGGATGTAGACCGTCATATCCGTCGGATGCAAAAATACAGGAGTAAGGTCTTTGATCGCTGAGGTCCGAATCCTAAACTGTTGTGTTTAGAAGTCAAACTCCATTGAAATACGGGTCCTAAGTTGTGTACTTAGAAGCCATTATCTTGACATTGAGGTGCGGGTTTTGAACTGCTGTGTTCAAAAGCCATTGTTCTCTTACTCCCCCTTGACTTGAGGTGCCTGCAACACATAATCAGTTTTCTTCTTTGGTACCCACTGGTATTTGGGTCCAGAAATGTTAGTTGCAGTTCGTGTGGGGGTTATAGAGTAATAACCATACCAGAAATGATCACTCTTTTTATGAATATGATCATGTGTACAGCAATAAGAACAATAATATTTATTACCTGAAAACCTGAGTAATTGATCTTTTGTGTATATATGTTCAGGTTTACCTTTATGCTCTTTGTTCTTCTTTGCTTTATGAACATGTACACATGATGTGTTTCCTTTCAGCTCATCTGTCTTGTCATCTTTGACTGATTTCTTCTGCCAGACCAGTTTTTCTTTCTTGTAACTTCTTCTTCTTCTTGGAGATGTTCCTGAACCATCTAAATATTGATCATAGAAAATGTTAGTTCGACGAATCTGATCAAAATATTTAACTAACCTTTGTGAAGATACAGATTTATGATTTGAACTTGAAACAGACTTTTCAAGCTCTTTGATCTTTGAAGCAAAGGTGTCTCTTTCTTTCACAAGTAGGTCAATCTTTGTCTTGAATTCAGACTTCGTTTTCTGTTCTTTCAACGCAGAAGCAGATAGTTCAGATAACTTTGAAGTCAGCTTTTTGATTTCAGACTCAAAGATGGATCGTTCTTCTTCAAATCCTTTCTCTGAATCATTTCTCTGGTCGGATAGTTCCTTAAAGAATCCCACATTCTTCTGTTCTATGGCCTTCTTTTCTTTATCAAACTTCTCTCTTTCCAAAATAAGTACTTTCTCAAAATCGGAAACTTGTTGAGAAAGTTTTATGCATTTAAGATCAACTAACTTCTTCTCTTCATAACACTTCCTTGAGAAATCTGAGAGCTTGGTTGAAAAACCTTTCTTTTCAATATCAAAATTACCTTTATCTTCAGCAAGCTTTTGCTCCAAATCAGATATGTTCTTTCTAGGTGCAGCATTCTCAGATTCCAATCCCTTTATCTTCTCATCATTCTGCCCAGAAGATCTTTTCAGAAGATCTTCATTGATATTCTTTAAAGTACTGATTTCTTCTTTCAATGAAATGATTTCAGCAAAATACTCTTTTGATTTTTGAGAATGAAAGTCAATAGCATGACCCGGATTAATTTTCTCTAATTCCAGCTTTCTATTACTCTCTTCAAGATCTGCAAAATATCCCATTTTAAACGAGAAATTAGCTTGATATAAATGATCGTTCCAAACTTTATATCAGAAAATCAAAAATCAGATCAAATTGAAATCTAGCACAAAATTTTAAAATTTAAACACTTGATATGGCGCAAGGTCGAATTTTACGTGAACTGTGTATGGTGCAAAGATAGCTTCTCGTGATCAGCGTGTGATGCAAAGAGGGCTTTGCGCGAGCCGAGTGAGACGCAAGATGAGGTTTGCGTGAGCCGGAGAAGACGCAAACTGAGCTTTGCGTGAGGTGTTGATCGCGCAAACTGAGCTTTGCGTGATAAACTTGAGACGCAAATCGAACTTTTCGCGACCAAAGGAAAACGCAAAGTGAACTTTTCGTGATAGCCTTGAAGCGCAAAGTGAACTTTGCGTGAGCCGAAGGATGCGCAAATGTGACTTTGCGTGAGAGTCTTGTCACGCAAACTTTGAGATTCTTGAATTAAGCACTGAACTTTGCGTGAGAGGCTTTGCGTGAGTCGATGATTGCGCGAATTTTGCTTTGCGTGAATAGTTAGATACGCAAATGTAGCTTTGCGTGAAGCATTGGAAACGCAAAGTTCACTTCTCGTGAACAGATGGATACGCAAACTAAAGTTTGCGTGATGAACACTAAGAGCAAAGTCTGAACTTCTCGTGATGACGAAGATGGCACTCGATGAATCTAGCGCAAATCGTATGAACTCGCGCAAACCGATATGAACTTGCGCAAATCGAGTTCTTGGCTCTTTCTATCTCAAATCGATCCAAATCTGCAAATTTGATCTCAAAAATTTATCAGAAGCATCGACAAACACTACAAAACACAAATTTACTATCAAATTTCGATTGAAAAAAACAATTCACACATTTTCATTCAAGAACAGAGGTTGAACACGATATTTCAAGAAAGTTCAAAAATCAAAAATTGAGATCGAATTTGTTCAAATTATGAGATGAAATCCAAACAAGAAACAATCCTAAACACAATTCGAATCCAATGATTTCATTTTCTTGCACTAAAATCGATTTTTCACACAAAATTCGGATGAACAGTGAAAAACACGAGTTCTTGAAAAAAAAAATCAGAAAATCAAATTTTCTATCTAAAACACTCCTGATTTCAATTCAAACTTTGATCAAATCATTTCTGAAAAGTTTGGTTCAACTCTGATACCAATTGTTAAACATAAAATCCTAAAACAATCAAGCAATTACTCAATAATATGACAATTAAGATCAAGAACTAGAGAGAGAAAGTAGAGAGAGAAAGTAGATCTTGATTAGCCACAAGTCTGATATTACAAAATGTGCTTCCTCGTTACCAAACCTTACAACACGATTACAAAGCAAACCTATTTAAACCACCTAACTAAACAAGACTAAATGACTAAGGAATGCTAAACATACATTGACTATCTATTACAATGACAATGTTGACTTTAACATCTTTGACTTTCCTATTAAATCTTGCATACAATATTTAGACTTAACAGTATCAATCTTCTTTTGTAATTTAGACTTCATCTTCTGTTCTTTCAATGCAGTTGCAGATAGTTCAGATAGCTTCTTTGAAAGCTTGGTAATCTCTGTCTCAAAAACCTTCCTTTCTTCTTCAAAATCTTTTTCAACACTTTTTCTTTCATCAGATATTTCTTTAAAAACACCGACATGTTTTTGTTCAACTATATTCTTTTCTTTCGCAAACTTATCCCTTTCCATAATGATCACTTTCTCAAAATCTGACACTTGTTGAGAAAGTTTTATACATTTGAGCTCCACGACTTTCTTCTCTTCAAATGATTTTCTTGAAAAATCAGAAAACTTTTGTGCGGAAGCTTTTCTTTCTTTTTCAAATCCTTCTCTTTCTTTCTTAACCATCTTTACACCTTGAGAAAATTGCTCTTTCATTTCTGTAATCTTTCTTATAAGTTCAACATTTTCTTTTTCAATCCTTTTTATCTTCTCTTGATCTCTTGTGTTGTCTTTCTCATGTGAGGCTTTCTCTTTGAACATGTTTATCTCAACCTCAAGACTAAACACTATATCTCTTAATTGGTTTCGTTCAGAGAAGATTTGTGAGTTTATCTTTTTCAGTCCATCACATGTTTCTCCAGCAATATTTGCTCTTCTTCTGAGATCATCAATCTCTTTTTGCATTAATTCTTTCTTTGACCATGTATTGTTTGTACTATTGACTTTCAAATTTCTGGATTCTGCTTCAGATTTCTTCAGTTTTATTTCAAGATTGGAAATCTCTTTCTCTTTTTATTCAATTAATTCTGCAAAATTTATCTTATAATCAGAAGTACATTTTGAACATTCAAAATTATTCTTTAAAAAAGAAGAACTTTCTTTTAATTTCTTAATCTCATCAAGAAGAGACAAATTCTGAATTTTTAATTTCTCATTTTCAGCTTCCAGTGCATGTATTTCTGGCATGTACGCAATATCATAGTCTCTCTTGGTTAAGATCATATTTCCCTTCTCATCAGTATACGACATCTTGAAATCTGTAAAAGATGTGACCGTCAAGAGAAAACTTCGATTATAAGTTGAATATTGTGCACACTTTTGAGAAATATGAATACAACAATTAAAATCAGAAATATTTTCAGAAAATTAAAATCTGAAATACAAATTATAAATTTGTCTTCCAAAAATTAATTTTGAAAAGTCAGTGCGGAAAAATTTGATCTTTAAATCTCCAAACCTGCAAAAATATGGAAAATATATCAGTTAATCTCATAAACAAATAAAAATAGCCAAAAACCGACACGAAATAGACTACAAATGAAGGAGAAATGAAAAACAGGGACTAAACATGACAAATAATGAAACTAATACGAAAACGAGGACTAAAAGTGAAAAATACTAAGACTCGACAAAAAACGAGAATTAAAAATGACAAAAACAAAAAATTCTAAAATCTAGGGACTAAAAGCGTAAAAAAACGCTAAACTCAAAAACTAGAAGGACTAAAAATGACAACAGATGAAACTAAAATCTTGAGGGACTAGAATTGTAAAAACTTGAAAGTTAAAAACTACAGGGGCTAAAAGTGACACTTTCTGAAAGTTAATACTTGAGGGACCTTAACTGCCAAAACAATGAAACCTAAACTAGAGGGACCTAAACTTTCAATCTTTAAAAGTAACTAATTGAACTAACTAGGATTGACAGAATTAGGATCAAAATGTAACAAATTTAACGAAAAATCTAACAAACTTAACGAAAGAGAGCAAAAATGACAAATCCTAAAACTAGTTAACAAGACTAACTGCAACTAACTGACTTTTGGACAAAAATTTAAGAGAATTTAACTATTTAACGGACAAGGACCAAAAATGTTAGAAAACTAACAGACTTAACGGAGGTCCGTTAGTTCACTATTCATCTTCTTCTTCATGCGATCTGTACATTTCAAACCACGATATCTTCTTCATTTTTAAATCAAATCGACTGAAATTTGTTACAAACTGATGCTTGTTCGATCCTTTACTGATTCCCATGAAAAAGTTTGAAACATGCAAACAATATAGAGTTGTATCTCTACGTAAATAACTCCGGCGAGTTACGTTTTTTCGGTGAAGATTTTTCGATCTTTTAAGGCCTGTAACGATTTGCAAAATGATGGAAATCACTCAAATAACAATGATAAGAATCCTTTCGATCAAAAACAACAGTTAAAATCAACTTCCGGCGCAAAACGTTTTTCCGGCGAGAGTCTGGCGAAACTTCAAATCACTGTATCTCACTCGATATGAGCTCCTTATGAACAATTCGATTTTGAAACTTGATATGAGCTCCTTATGAACATAATAAGAGATTAGTACCAATTTGAGTGATTAAAAACAACTTAAACAGAGACCCACTTCAATGACTCGACCGGAAAATTTAAAAAAATTCTAAGGAAAGAATCTGTAATGATGCGGATTTCTTGAAGCTTCTGAAGAAAAAAAACTAAGTCTGGAATTCGTATGTGAAGCTCTTCGTATGATTAATGATGCGAAAAGTTAGAAATCCGTATGAAGAGGCATGCGGGAAGTTGGAAATTCGTACATAGCCTCATGCGGATTCTTGACTGATCAGTATGATATGAATTCCTTCACTAACGTTCCATGTGGATTCCTTTACAGTCTCATGCGGATTCTTGAATCAATGGTGTACGAATTCCTTTAACTGAGAAGCATGTGAAAAGTTGAACAGTAGGATACAAAATCTGTAATCTTCTTCATGCAAATTCTTAACATAGCACCATGCAAAATCTTTTTGATTATCATGCGAATTTATGCTATACGAGTTCTTCCAGTTGATGCATGTTCCTCCTGTTTTGATGTAAATTCTTCACAAATGCTTGCAAACTCTTATCCAAGTGATGTGATCATCGATTCATACTGCCAAAAGATTACTTCCACTGATGAAACATAAAAGCTCCTCTTTTTTATTTTATTTTTGTTCATGATGATTCACGACATTGTATACCTGCAAAAGCAAAATTTACTAAAAAAATTTTAACATATTAATTGAAGATCAAATAATCTCAAAAACACTTTTTGAAACAACACACCGACTTTTTCAGATCAAAATCTCATATCTGAAAAAAAATATCTCAAGAACACGTGGATCTTAAAAAATTCAAAACTTCAATTTTATGATTGAAAGTTGAAATCGATGATCAAATCAAAAGTTTTCCTTTCTTCTTCAAAATCTTTTTCAACACTTTTTCTTTCATCAGATATTTCTTTAAAAACACCAACATGTTTTTGTTGAACTATATTTTTTTTTTCGCAAACTTATCTCTTTCCATAATGATCACTTTCTCAAAATCTGACACTTGTTGAGAAAGTTTATACATTTGAGCTCCACGACTTTCTTCTCTTCAAATGATTTTCTTGAAAAATCAGAAAACTTTTGTGCGGAAGCTTTTCTTTCTTTTTCAAATCCTTCTCTTTCTTTCTTAACCATCTTTACACCTTGAGAAAATTGCTCTTTCATTTCTGTAATCTTTCTTATAAGTTCAACATTTTCTTTTTCAATCCTTTTTATCTTCTCTTGATCTCTTGTGTTGTCTTTCTCATGTGAGGCTTTCTCTTTGAACATGTTTATCTCAACCTCAAGACTAAACACTATATCTGTTAACTGGTTTCGTTCAGAGAAGATTTGTGAGTTTATCTTTTTCAGTCCATCACATGTTTCTCCAGCAATATTTGCTCTTCTTCTGATATCATCAATCTCTTTTTGCATTAATTCTTTCTTTGATGTTAATCCAAGATCTCTAAATCCTAGAGAGAGAAAGTAGAGAGAGAGCAAGTAAAGCGCAAAGTGCGTGTTCTATTAGATGAATATTCGTGAAGTGTTACAAAGACACAAGACCAAAGGGACTTAAATACCCTTGGTCAATACAACACAGTATGAGACTCTAAACACAGTATTAGACCAAGCCTATAAATACAATGATTACTATAAAATCAGACTTAACAATCTCCCCCTTAGTAATCATTGGCGTTGTGGTCTTCAAAATCAATCTTCTAAATCTGCACTGACCATCTAAGCGACTTTGCGAAACAGCTTTCTGACTTAAAAAAAAAATCTCAGCATCTTTCAGTTTGAGATATCTTTGCTGCCTTGACAAGACTGGACCAGTTTGAAATAAACTTGAAAGAACAGTCGGTTCATCAGCTTGTGCTCTAGACAACACACCTCTTTTAAATGAACTTGAATGAACTGTGGTGATTGGAGCAGGAACAACAAAAGAATTAATAGTAGCTGAGAGAATAGAATCTTGAGTGAATCTTGATCAGCAGATAAACTTTGGAGCTATTTGTCTCTTTAACATCTCCTTAATCTTCTCCCCTCATGACCTTGATGATCGGAATCAACTTGATCATGCAAATGTTGGAGACGAGACAGCTTAAGATCTGCAAAATCAAAGTAAAGGAAAAACAGGGAAGGTTTGCGCTACACATTGGTGGCGTAAATGGAGGTTTGCGCTAGACGAAGGTGGAGCAAAGTGAGGTTCGCGCGACCACCTGTTGGTTCAAATCTGACTTGAACTCAAAATTTTTACCTTTTTAAGCTCTTTGACTCCCCCTACACAAATGCACTAGATTTGACAATTCAAGTTAGCATTCATATAGAAAATCAGATACTCCCCCTCAAAAACAGATATGATCTTTTCAGAAAAATCTCCTTTTTCACTCCCCCTTGAATAATGCACAAACCCATTTATAAAAAATATGAGAACACAAAAATGTAAACATCAATATAGAAAGAAAAATATACTGAATATGGATTTTGAAACGACTAAATATATAAAAATTTAAACAGAAACAAATAAAATTCTATTTAGTAAAATATTACAATAAAATCCATCAGATGAAATCAAATGTATGCTTTTGGATATAGAAACAAGTTTTATTGCATATCAAGTTAAGACATGTTCAGTTTCAAAAAGTTTCATCAATCTATTCAGTGTGCTGGCATATGAACTGTGATTAGCTTTAAGAAAATGCAATTCTAAAAATATAATAGAAAACTTTGCAAATAATCACACTAATCCATCAAGAATTCAGACTTTCACAAATTTACAGGTTTATTGCAACTCAAACATATCACCAAGTATCATGAGATGTGTGCTTATTGGCATCTTTTAGCATTGTGCACTATGGCATCTTCACATGAGTGTGCTCTTTGGCATCTTTTAAGCTTGTGCACTTATGGCATCTTTTTAATCAAAAAGTTTATTAAGTAAAGAACATGCCGTAAACGTAACTTTCTATCTGACCCTATTGTAGGATTTGGGTCAGCCACTCCCAGACCAGTTGGCCTTAGGGGACTAGGTGTCAAGCACCCCTTAGAACTCACTTTCCCAGATCAGAAAGGCTACATCGATACATCCTAAACCCATTCATACCAGTAAAACATGACTTTCGATCTGATTCTATAGAAAGATTTGGGTTCGATCACTCCCAGATCAAATGACCTTAGGGGACCAGATGACAAACATCCCACAGAACTTACTTTCCCAAACCAGAAAGGTCACAGGTACAAACTTTTAAACTTATAGATTTCTGATTTATAAGAATTTAATAATCATCTCAAACACAAGGTTTTACATCTAAGTGCTTAGCCCATATTTTCATTACGATCCAAAATTTCGACTTTTTAGGTTTTCTAAGCATTGTAAACTATAAATATTCCGAATCACACAACTTTAAAGCAATATCAAAAGCTACAAACATGTTGCTGACTTTTCGACTTTTGTTAGAGCTGAAATTTAAACATATAAGAACTTTAATATAAACAAACGAACTTGAAAATTTATCCTAGACACACATTTTATTTAAAAGAAAGAAAAATTGTAAAACTTTTACTTTATAGAATAAAATTTGTAAAGGTTTAAACTTTTAAAACAACATGCCGAGATTTAAAAAATAGAAACATTTGATCGGCAAGTTTATATTCAGTTGAAACAAAATATAATTCATTAATATTATCTTTCACATAATGTATATAAGAAAGATTTGTGTCTCTTTTGAAAAAAATTTGGGTTGAACAAAATCAGGGTTTGAATAGAATTGCTCAGATTCTTAAAAAAAATATGAGAAAAACTGGAACAATATCATAATCAGAGATAAATGCAGCGGAAATTAAGTAGATGTACTCACAGTTTTTCATTAGTCAGAAGCTTAAAGCATTGAAGAACGAGTCCTAGACTGACATGTCTAGAAGTCATTGTCTTTGAAGCATGGGTTCTAAGTTGAAATACTTAGAAGCCAATTTTTCTCTTACTCCCCCTTGACATGAGGTGCCTGCAACTTTGAGTCAGATTGAGATTTTGGTACCCACTTGAATTTGGGCCCATGTTTGTTAGTTGTAGTTCTTATGGGGAAATAGTTATTAGATTTGACACGAGAAGCACGAGAAAGATTATCAGAAAAATAAACACAGTCATCAGAAGAATACAAAGCATAATCATCTGAACTAGAATCAGAAGAAGAATATGAGACAATTTTGGAAATTTAAATCATTTGCTTTATTGAATATTTTGAAATTTTCTTACAAACAGCAAATGAATCACTTTTATAATATCTGTCTACATATCTATCTCCATCAGTCTAAGATTCATCAGATATCCGCTTCACTCTCCAAATTTGCTTCGATGACTTGCTCAAAGTCCTATATGAAAGATTAGAATTAGAAGAATTAGAACTGTCAGAAAGAACTTTATCTTGTTTCTTCGACTTCTTTGACCATCTTCTTTTACGTTTAGGTTTATAATACTGATCATTTAGTGTAAAAGAGTCATCAAGAATTTGGGATTTAATATTTAAATCAGAAGAAATCATTTTACCTAAGCAACCAATCTGATCAGATAATAAATCTGAACTTACCTCGGAGTCAGAATTATTTTGAGAAAAGATATCAAATTTAGAAACTTCCTTTTTGTTTAATTGACAATCAGAAGAAAGGCTAGAAATAGTGTTAGAGCATAAATCTGTTGGATACAAGATCAAAAAGACAAAAGTCAAAGTTCAAGAAATCAAAGCTGAGAAAGTCAACTCTTATCAAAGTTAAAGTCTTTTGTAATAAAAGTCAAAGTGTATTGTATTTGTATTTTGTTTTAATTTCCTTGTATTTTAGATGTAGGTATAAATAGCTTTGTATTTCAGTTTTTAGTAATTGGATGAACAGAAGGTGTTCTAGAGAGAGAATACGTTTTAGAGAGAGAAATCTGTAGAGAGAGAAAGAGAGTTCTAAAGAAAAGAGAGTTTGTAATCGTTGAGTTTGAATTTGAAATCAAACAGGTAATTGATTCATAAATCTTGTTTGTTGATTTGTTTGTAATTAGAATCTAGAAACAGGGAATAACAATTGGTATCAGAGCAGATCCAAATCGAAATCAAGAAGATATAGAAAGTCGACTCTGTGTTCGTAAAAAGTCAGAATCAATTTTGAGTTCTTGTGTGAATTAGAAGCTGTAATCGATCAGGGTTGTTCATATAGTGTTATCGATCGAGTTTGTTTGGATAGATTTGTTAATTGCACTATAATTTTCTTGAATTTGTGAATTTTGTTGAGTTTTTGTTTCACGAGTTTGACACACTGTATTCTAATCATCTTGTATCTTTTTGTGTTTTTAATCGAAATTCGTTGCTAGAATTGAGTTCTAGTTGATTAGACGAGCAAATTGTCAAAGTTTCGAATCAGAATTCGAGGTCTTGATGAGTTTTTTATGAAGATTTGATCGATTTTAGAGGTTTGCGTGAGATCTAAAGTTTGCGCTAGTTCGTCAAGGTTTGCGTGAGTTCATCACAGTTTGCGTGAGTTCATCGAGAGAATTACCAAGTGATTGTTCTAAGGTTTGCGTCATCAACAGGAAACGCAACTTGATCTTTGCGTCATCAACCAGAAACGCAAAGTGACATTTGCGCAATCAACAAGAAGCGAAAAGTTAGTTTGCGCCAGAGTCGATAAACGCAAAGTTGAAGTGATTGAGTTCAGAAAGAAGTATACTTTGCATCAACATCTTTTAACGCAAAGTTAGTCTTGGGTCAGCTTGGTGTAACGCAAAGTTAGTCTTGCGTCAGCTTGGTGTCACGCGAAGTGTATCTTGCACCAGTAACTTGAAACGCAAAGTTTATCGTTTGCGCATTCTTCTCGTCACGCAAAGTGTGGTTTGCGTCAGCCTTGTGTCACGCAAAATGTGGTTTGCGACAGCCTTTGTGTCACGCAAAGTGTGGTTTGCGTCAGCCTTGTGTCGCGCAAAGTGTGGTTTGCGCCACCTACTCTTAGCGCATATCGAAGTTTGCGCTACTCTCACTTGTTGTATTTTTGTGATTTTTGTGTTTCAGTCCTTAGAGAATTTCTGGGTTTTACATATTTTTCAAGATTTTTGTATTTTTCTTGTTTCATTTGGACTAACGATCAGTTTCTAGTTTCTTATTGCATATATTTCTCAAACAGGTTCATTCAAGATGACTTCTAAAGATGCTCTTTCTATCGGCACTGATGTCAAACCTCCAGTACTGTTCAAAGGAGAATATGAACAGTGGAAAGACAGATTTCTGGATTTTGTGGATAGACATGCTAATGGGGAGAATATACTACTGTCAATTACAGAAGGTCCAATGATTCCGCCTACTGTTCAAATCCCTGATGAAGAATCCTTAGACAGTGAGGATGGAGATGAGGATAGAGTATAGAAGATGAGAACAGTTCCATTGGATTATGCCCAGTATTCTGAAGAGCAGAAAAGCCGATTTAAAGCAGATAAACAAGCACGGTCCTTACTTCTTCAAAGCATTCCTAATGAGATTTACATCAAGATTGATAGCTACAAGGCAAATGCTAAGAAGATGTGGGATCAACTGCAAAAGATGATGATGGGATCCAAAGTCGGGAATCAAATGAAAGTGGCTAACTGTATTAACAGTTATGAAGAGTTTAAAGACAAAGAGAATGAAAGCTTAGAAGATACTTATGAACGTTTTGTCTTGCTTCTGAATGAGTTGTCGAAGAATAAGGTGAAAAAGAAGCAACTTGAGAACAATGTCAAATTCCTGAGCATCCTACAACCAGACTGGAAAAAGCATACACGTAGGATGAAACAGATGAAGGATCTCAATGACATTCCGTTACATGAAGTTTATGAGACTCTGCGTCAGAATGAAGAGGAGGTAGAAGAGAAAAGAGCTGAGAAAAAGAAGGCAGAGAAAGTTCCTGATCCCATAGCATTGGTAGCCAGAGAAAAGAGGAAAGAAAAGAAAGAGAAGAAGAAAAAGAAGAAAGTCATTACTAGTTCCAAATCCGAATCTAAATCAGATGGTGATGATGGAGAAAGCCTCAAACAAGCTATGTTATTACTGACCCGTGCATTTCAAAAGAAATTCTACAAAAAGTCGGGATCCAATTCTCAGAGGTACTCTTCATCCAGCTCCAAGAACCATGAGCACAGGGAACGGGTAGAAGGAAACCGATTTGTTGAGAAGAAACCCGAAGAAAGAAAGAAGTTTGTGAATGACTACACCGTTGCTGAAAAGCCAGCAAATGATCCAATCAAATGCTACAACTATGGCAAGATTGGACATTTTTCTAAAGAATGTCGAAAACCAAAGGTTCGCAACTCCCAGTATTATCAGAACAAACTGCTATTGGCCAAACAACAAGAAGCGGGCATAGCATTAATGGCTGAAGACGAATTTTGGCTGGATCATTCAGATGGTGAAGAGGAAGAGAAAGAAGAAGCTGCTCATATATGCTTAATGGGCATAGCGGTGAAATATGATGAGTCAGATGATGAAGCAGCTGATGAGGTAATGAACTTAACTGAAAAATATTTCATAACCAAAATGGAAGTCATGATGGTTGAGCTTAATGACCTTCAAGTAAAACTGAAAAAAGAAAAAGACAGAGTTGTTAAAAAAAACAATAAGATCTTTGAGCTTAATAAGTTCGTTATTGGGAACAAAGATCTAATTGATTCTTTACGCAAGTCTGCTTTTGATTCTAAAATTCAAGTAGATAGTTTTGAAAAGAAGATTTATGATTTTGAAGTTAAAATTTCTAAGTCTGAGTTTGAGAAGAAAGAAACTGCACTAACTATTCATAAATTGCAGGTTGAGAACAAGCTTTTGAATAAGAAATTTTCCAAAATAGATTTTTCATCTTTCAAAGAAATTTCTTTTGAAATCATCTAATTTCTCTTTTCCAAATCATCTAATTTCTTTTGAAAGATGTCTTTTGTATTTTCCAAAATAGATTTTTCATCTTTCAAAGAAATTTTCAATTTGTCAATCAAATCTGACTTTTCAGAATTTAAATTCTTTTCAGATAATAACTTCAAGCGTAAATCATGTAAAGCAGTAATTATAATATCCATCTGTGAAGAAATGAAAGTGTAATCAAAATAAGAAATTACCTCGTCTTCATCAGTGTCAAAATCATCATCTGACTGATCATCTCCAACAAAGCACATCTGAGCGATCTCAACATTTGCAGCTTCATCATCGGAGTGATCCAGCCAGAATTCTTCTTCTGCAAGTAAAGCAGTTCCGTTCTCTCTTTTCTCAGCCAGTTCCAATTTGTTTCGATAGTAAGTTGAATCCTTAACCTTCTTTGCTCGACACTCCTTAGCTATATGACCTGGCTTTCCACAATTGTAGCAGGCAGCAGCTGTCTTTGGCTCAGGCACTTTGACTTTTGAACCAGAAGTGAAGCTAAGATTGTTAGAACTCGTCCTAGGTTGGAACTTCTTCTGATAATGTTGTGAGAGAAGGATCATAGCTTTCTACAGTGCCTCACCATCATCAATAGTTGACCCGTCATAATCATTATCAGACAATGCTTGATTAGCCAGATGGCTCGTTAGAAGAGCAACCGGGTCCACTGATTTCTTGTTCTTCTTCTCCAGTTTGGCCTTCTTCTCTATGGCAATGCACTCATCTGTCAGCAAGATCTCAAACATCTCTTGAATTTGCATTGTAGAAATTCTGACATCATTCTTCAGTTTGTGGAAAGATTTGTTCCACTCTGTTTGAAGTGCATTGAGGAATTTCAGATTTTTCTCAAGCTCAGTATTTTCAACTTTGATTTTCCTCAGATCATTAATCACGGCACAAAATCTGTCATACACAGTTTTCAGTGGTTCCCCATCCTTGGCTTTGAATTCTTCAAAGTTGTTCATGTACCGAGTATGTCGGAGTTGAGTAGCAACTGAAGAACCAAGCATAATCTTTTCAAGTTGTTGCCACATAAGATTCAGATGATTTTTGAAACAATCAATCCTGCTGTAGATAGAGTTTGGCAAAGCTAGCATCAGATTTGCCTTTATATCACGATCAGCTTGATACTCCGATAACTCATTAGGTGAATATTCTTTGGTAGGCTTATATAATCCAGAAGCCAACTTGGGTTTTTCAAATGGTCCTTCAGATAGAATGTTCATCATATCATTTCCATTCTTTTGGCGCTCTATAAAGTTTAGAAACCTATCTTGCCACTGTGTAAACTCATTTTCATCAATCAACACTGGTGGACGATTTTCTGTACCCAAAGACATCATAAGATCACTTTTGTAAAATTGAGCTTGATAAGCAAACTTGTCAGAATCCATTTCTCAGAAATCCAGAAAAAATGCTAAGTGTTGACAAGGCTGGCGCAAACTTGAGATTTTCGTGAGAGGTATAATGCCCAAATGAGATTTGTGTGATACGCGGAAGACGCAAGATAACTTTGCGTAAGCATATCGTGGCACAAACTAAGATTCTCGCGAGCAGCTAGAGACGCAAACTTAGTTTTGCGTGAGTAGTAGGAGACGCAAACTAGGATTTGCGTTAGAGGCTGAATGCGCAAACTAGGACAACTTGTGAGCAAAGGAACTATGTACTTTGCGTGATGCACTAGTAACGCAAATTGCACTTTGCGTGATGAACTAGAAACTCAAATGTTACTTTGCGTGAAGTATTGGAAGCGCAAATTACTCTTTGCGTGAGCAGAGGAAGACGAGAACTGAACTTTTCTCAAGCTGAATGAGACGCAAAGTCGGATCCTCGCGAGTAATAAGTGACGCAAATGAGACTTTACGTTAAGAACTTCTGGCGAAAACTTTAACTTTGCTCAACGATCACTGAACTTTGACAATTATGAACTAGCGCAAAGCTTATGAACTTGCGCAAACTGTGATGAACTCGCGCAAACTTCAAATCTAGCGCAAACCACTTGAAAATCAGTAAAAATCACCAAAATCGATTATAGCCATGAATTTGATAAAGCTTTCTCACACATAATTGATCGAAAAACAAATTCTAACACTTTTTCAATCAAACTTTTCGATTAAAATCCACAAAATCAAGAACTCGTATACTCATCAGAACCAAAAAACGAGTTTTCCAGAAACATTTAAAATCTCAAAATTGATTATCAAATTCTGTTTTTCTTGAAATTTGGTGTGAATCAAGAGTGTTCTACTTGCAAAATCGAATCCAACAAATCAAAAATCAACGAAAATTAATCACAGACAATGCCGAATTTGATGAAAAATTCAAAAACGAGATTTTCTTGAAAAAATTCAAGAAAATCAATCAAATTTTCGAATTAATGCACAAATTCAGATACGAAAATCAATTCTCTCAATTCTCTTAAGATCTAGATTGGCTCTGATACCAATTGTTAATCCAAGATCTCTAAATCCTAGAGAGAGAAAGTAGAGAGAGAGAGAGCAAGTAAAGCGCAAAGTGTGTGTTCTATTAGATGAATATTCGTGAAGTGTTACAAAGACACAAGACCAAAGGGACTTAAATACCCTTGGTCAATACAACACAGTATGAGACTCTAAACACAGTATTAGACCAAGCCTATAAATATAATGATTACTATAAATTCAGACTTAACATTTGACCATGTATTGTTTGTACTATTGACTTTCAAAATTCTGGATTCCTCTTCAGATTTCTTCAGTTTTATTTGAAGATTGCAAATCTCTTTCTCTTTTTATTCAATTAATTCTGCAAAATTTATCTTAGAATCAGAAGTACATTTTGAACATTCAAAATTATTCTTTAAAAAAGAAGAATTTTCTTTTAATTCCTTAATATCATCAAGAAGAGACAAATTCTGAATTTTTAATTTCTCATTTTCAGCTTCCAGTGCATGTATTTCTGGCATGTACGCAATATCATAGTCTCTCTTGGTTAAGATCATATTTCCCTTCTCATCAGTATACGACATCTTGAAATCTGTAAAAGATGTGATCGTCAAGAGATAACTTCAGTTGAATATTGTGCACACTTTTGAGAAATATGAATACAACAATTAAAATCAGAAATATTTTCAGAAAATCAAAATCTGAAAAACAAATTATAAATTTGTCTTCCAAAAATTAATTTTGAAAAGTCAGTGCGGAAAAATTTGATCTTTAAATCTCCAAACCTGCAAAAATATGGAAAATATATCAGTTAATCTCCGAAACAAATAAAAATAGCCAAAAACCGACACGAAACAGACTACAAATGAAAGAGAAATGAAAAACAGGGACTAAACATGACAAATAATGAAACTAATACGAAAACGAGGACTAAAAGTGAAAAATACTAAGACTCGACAAAAAAACGAGAATTAAAAATGACAAAAACACAAAATTCTAAAATCTAGGGACTAAAAGCGTGAAAAAAACGCTAAACTCAAAAACTAGAAGGACTAAAAATGACAAAAGATGAAACTAAAATCTTGAGGGACTAGAATTGTAAAAACTTGAAAATTAAAAACTACAGGGGCTAAAAGTGACAGCTTCTGAAAGTTAATACTTGAGGGACCTTAACTGCCAAAACAATGAAACCTAAACTAGAGGGACCTAAACTTTCAATCTTTAAAAGTAACTAACTGAACTAACTAGGATTGACAGAATTAGGATCAAAATGTAACAAATTTAACGAAAAATCTAACAAACTTAACGAAAGGGAGCAAAAATGACAAATCCTAAAACTAGTTAACAAGACTAACTGCAACTAACTGACTTTTGGACAAAAATGTAAGAGAATTTAACTATTTAACGGACAAGGACCAAAAATGTTAGAAAACTAACGGACTTAACGGAGGTCCGTTAGTTCACTATTCATCTTCTTCTTCATGCGATCTGTACATTTCAAACCACGATATCTTCTTCATTTTTAAATCAAATCGACTGAAATTTGTTACAAACTGATGCTTGTTCGATCCTTTACTGATTCCCATGAAAAAGTTTGAAACATGCAAACAATATAGAGTTGTATCTCTACGTAAATAACTCCGGCGAGTTACGTTTTTCCGGTGAAGATTTTTCGATCTTTTAAGGCCTGTAACGATTTGCAAAATGATGGAAATCACTCAAATAACAATGATAAGAATCCTTTAGATAAAAAACAACACTTAAAATCAACTTCCGGCGCAAAACGTTTTTCCGGCGAGAGACTGGCGAAACTTAAAATCACTGTATCTCACTCGATATGAGCTCCTTACGAACAACTCAATTCTGAAACTTGATATGAGCTCCTTATGAACATAAGAAGAGATTAGTACCAATTTGAGTGATTAAAAACAACTTAAACAGAGACCCACTTCAATGACTCGACCGGAAAATTTAAAAAAAAAATCTAAGGAAAGAATCCGTAATGATGCGGATTTCTTGAAGCTTCTGGAAAAAAAAAACTAAGTCTGGAATTCGCATGTGAAGCTCTTCGTATGATAAATGATGCGAAAAGTTAGAAATCCGTATGAAGAGGCATGCAGGAAGTTGGAAATTCGTACATAGCCTCATGCGGATTCTTGACTGATCAGTATGATATGAATTCCTTCACTAACGTTGCATGTGGATTACTTTACAGTCTCATGCGGATTCTTGAATCAATGGTGTACGAATTCCTTTAATTGAAAAGCATGTGAAAAGTTGAACAGTAGGATACGAAATCTTTAATCTTCTTCATGCAAATTCTTAACAAAGCACCATGCGAAATCCTTGTGATTATCATGCGAATTTCTGCTATACGAGTTCTTCCAGTTGATGCATGTTCTTCCTGTTTTTATGTAAATTTTTCACAAATGCTTGCAAACTCTTTTCCAAGTGATGTGATCATCGATTCATACTGCCAAAAGATTACTTCCACTGATGAAACATAAAAGCTCCTCTTTTTTAATTTATTTTTGTTCATGATGATTCACGACATTGTATACCTGCAAAAGCAAAATTTACTAAAAAAAATGTTAACATATTAATTGAAGATCAAATAATCTCAAAAACACTTTTTGAAACAACACACCGACTTTTTCTGATCAAAATCTCATATCTGAAAAAAAATATCTCAAGAACACGTGGATCTTAAAAAATTCAAAACTTCAATTTTATGATTGAAAGTTGAAATCGATGATCAAATAAAAAGTTTTCCTTTCTTATTCAAAATCTTTTTCAACACTTTTTCTTTCATCAGATATTTCTTTAAAAACACCGACATGTTTTTGTTGAACTATATTTTTTTCTTTCGCAAACTTATCTCTTTCCATAATGATAACTTTCTCAAAATCTGACACTTGTTGAGAAAGTTTATACATTTGAGCTCCACGACTTTCTTCTCTTCAAATGATTTTCTTGAAAAATCAGAAAACTTTTGTGCGGAAGCTTTTCTTTCTTTTTCAAATCCTTCTCTTTCTTTCTTAACCATCTTTACACCTTGAGAAAATTGCTCTTTCATTTCTGTAATCTTTCTTATAAGTTCAACATTTTCTTTTTCAATCCTTTTTATCTTATCTTGATCTCTTGTGTTGTCTTTCTCATGTGAGGCTTTCTCTTTGAACATGTTTATCTCAACCTCAAGACTAAACACTATATCTCTTAACTGGTTTCGTTCAGAGAAGATTTGTGAGTTTATCTTTTTCAGTCTATCACATGTTTCTCCAGCAATATTTGCTCTTCTTCTGAGATCATCAATCTCTTTTTGCATTAATTCTTTCTTTGACCATGTATTGTTTGTACTATTGACTTTCAAAATTCTGGATTCCTCTTCAGATTTCTTCAGTTTTATTTGAAGATTGGAAATCTCTTTCTCTTTTTATTCAATTAATTTTGCAAAATTTATTTTAGAATCAGAAGTACATTTTGAACATTCAAAATTATTCTTTAAAAAAGAAGACTTTTCTTTTAATTTCTTAATCTCATCAAGAAGAGACAAATTCTGAATTTTTAATTTCTCATTTTCAGCTTCCAGTGCATGTATTTCTGGCATGTACGCAATATAATAGTCTCTCTTGGTTAAGATCATATTTCTCTTCTCATCAGTATACGACATCTTGAAATCTGTAAAAGATGTGATCGTCAAGAGAAAACTTCGATTATAAGTTGAATATTGTGCACACTTTTTGAAAAATATGAATACAACAATTAAAATCAGAAATATTTTCAGAAAATTAAAATCTGAAAAACAAATTATAAATTTGTCTTCCAAAAATTAATTTTGAAAAGTCAGTGCGGAAAAACTTGATCTTTAAATCTGCAAACCTACAAAAATATGGAAAATATATCAGTTAATCTCCGAAACAAATAAAAATAGCCAAAAACCGACACGAAACAGACTACAAATGAAAGAGAAATGAAAAACAGGGACTAAAGATGAAAAATAATGAAACTAATACGAAAACGAGGACTAAAAGTGAAAAATACTAAGACTCGACAAAAAACGAGAATTAAAAATGACAAAAACACAAAATTCTAAAATATAGGGACTAAAAGCGTAAAAAAACGCTAAACTCAAAAACTAGAAGGACTAAAAATGACAAAAGATGAAACTAAAATCTTGAGGGACTAGAATTGTAAAAGCTTGAAAGTTAAAAACTACAGGGGCTAAAAGTGACACTTTCTGAAAGTTAATACTTGAGGGACCTTAACTGCCAAAACAATGAAACCTAAACTAGAGGGACCTAAACTTTCAATCTTTAAAAGTAACTAACTGAACTAACTAGGATTGACAGAATTAGGATCAAAATGTAACAAATTTAACGAAAAATCTAACAAACTTAACGAAAGGGAGCAAAAATGACAAATCCTAAAACTAGTTAACAAGACTAACTGCAACTAACTGACTTTTGGACAAAAATGTAAGAGAATTTAACTATTTAACGAACAAGGACCAAAAATGTTAGAAAACTAACGGACTTAACGGAGGTCCGTTAGTTCACTATTCATCTTCTTCTTCATGCGATATGTACATTTCAAACCACGATATCTTCTTCATTTTTAAATCAAATCGACTGAAATTTGTTACAAACTGATGCTTGTTCGATCCTTTACTGATTCCCATGAAAAGAATTTGAAACATGCAAACAATATAGAGTTGTATCTCTACGTAAATAACTCCGGCGAGTTACGTTTTTCCGGTGAACATTTTTCGATCTTTTAAGGCCTGTAACGATTTGCAAAATGATGGAAATCACTCAAATAACAATGATAAGAATCCTTTAGATAAAAAACAACAGTTAAAATCAACTTCCGGCGCAAAACGTTTTTCTGGCGAGAGTCTGGCGAAACTTCAAATCACTGTATCTCACTCGATATGAGCTCCTTATGAACAATTCGATTCTGAAACTTGATATGAGCTCCTTATGAACATAAGAAGAGATTAGTACCAATTTGAGTGATTAAAAACAACTTAAACAGAGACCTACTTCAATGACTCGACCGGAAAATTTAAAAAAAAATTCTAAGGAAAGAATCCGTAATGATGCGGATTTCTTGAAGCTTCTGGAAAAAAAAAACTAAGTCTGGAATTCGCATGTGAAGCACTTCGTATGATTAATGATGCGAAAAGTTAGATATCCGTATGAAGAGGCATGCGGGAAGTTGGAAATTCGTACATAGCCTCATGCGGATTCTTGACTGATCAGTATGATATGAATTCCTTCACTAACGTTGCATGTGGATTCCTTTACAGTCTCATGCGGATTCTTGAATCAATGGTGTACGAATTCCTTTAATTGAGAAGCATGTGAAAAGTTGAACAGTAGGATACGAAATCTGTAATCTTCTTCATGCGAATTCTTAACGTACCACCATGCGAAATCCTTGTGATTATCATGCGAATTTCTGCTATACGAGTTCTTCCAGTTGATGCATGTTCTTCCTGTTTTGATGTAAATTCTTCACAAATGCTTGCAAACTCTTATCCAAGTGATGTGATCATCGATTCATACTGCCAAAAGATTACTTCCACTGATGAAACATAAAAGCTCCTCTTTTTTATTTTATTTTTGTTCATGATGATTCACGACATTGTATACCTGCAAAAGCAAAATTTACTAAAAAAATGTTAACATATTAATTGAAGATCAAATAATCTCAAAAACACTTTTTGAAACAACACACCGACTTTTTCAGATCAAAATCTCATATCTGAAAAAAAATATCTCAAGAACACGTGGATCTTAAAAAATTCAAAACTTCAATTTTATGATTGAAACTTGAAATCGATGATCAAATAAAAAGTTTTCCTTTCTTATTCAAAATCTTTTTCAACACTTTTTCTTTCATCAGATATTTCTTTAAAAACACCGACATGTTTTTGTTGAACTATATTTTTTTCTTTCGCAAACTTATCTCTTTCCATAATGATAACTTTCTCAAAATCTGACACTTGTTGAGAAAGTTTATACATTTGAGCTCCACGACTTTCTTCTCTTCAAATGATTTTCTTGAAAAATCAGAAAACTTTTGTGCGGAAGCTTTTCTTTCTTTTTCAAATCCTTCTCTTTCTTTCTTAACCATCTTTACACCTTGAGAAAATTGCTCTTTCATTTCTGTAATCTTTCTTATAAGTTCAACATTTTCTTTTTCAATCCTTTTTATCTTATCTTGATCTCTTGTGTTGTCTTTCTCATGTGAGGCTTTCTCTTTGAACATGTTTATCTCAACCTCAAGACTAAACACTATATCTCTTAACTGGTTTCGTTCAGAGAAGATTTGTGAGTTTATCTTTTTCAGTCTATCACATGTTTCTCCAGCAATATTTGCTCTTCTTCTGAGATCATCAATCTCTTTTTGCATTAATTCTTTCTTTGACCATGTATTGTTTGTACTATTGACTTTCAAAATTCTGGATTCCTCTTCAGATTTCTTCAGTTTTATTTGAAGATTGGAAATCTCTTTCTCTTTTTATTCAATTAATTTTGCAAAATTTATTTTAGAATCAGAAGTACATTTTGAACATTCAAAATTATTCTTTAAAAAAGAAGACTTTTCTTTTAATTTCTTAATCTCATCAAGAAGAGACAAATTCTGAATTTTTAATTTCTCATTTTCAGCTTCCAGTGCATGTATTTCTGGCATGTACGCAATATAATAGTCTCTCTTGGTTAAGATCATATTTCTCTTCTCATCAGTATACGACATCTTGAAATCTGTAAAAGATGTGATCGTCAAGAGAAAACTTCGATTATAAGTTGAATATTGTGCACACTTTTTGAAAAATATGAATACAACAATTAAAATCAGAAATATTTTCAGAAAATTAAAATCTGAAAAACAAATTATAAATTTGTCTTCCAAAAATTAATTTTGAAAAGTCAGTGCGGAAAAACTTGATCTTTAAATCTGCAAACCTACAAAAATATGGAAAATATATCAGTTAATCTCCGAAACAAATAAAAATAGCCAAAAACCGACACGAAACAGACTATAAATGAAAGAGAAATGAAAAACAGGGACTAAAGATGAAAAATAATGAAACTAATACGAAAACGAGGACTAAAAGTGAAAAATACTAAGACTCGACAAAAAACGAGAATTAAAAATGACAAAAACACAAAATTCTAAAATATAGGGACTAAAAGCGTAAAAAAACGCTAAACTCAAAAACTAGAAGGACTAAAAATGACAAAAGATGAAACTAAAATCTTGAGGGACTAGAATTGTAAAAGCTTGAAAGTTAAAAACTACAGGGGCTAAAAGTGACACTTTCTGAAAGTTAATACTTGAGGGACCTTAACTGCCAAAACAATGAAACCTAAACTAGAGGGACCTAAACTTTCAATCTTTAAAAGTAACTAACTGAACTAACTAGGATTGACAGAATTAGGATCAAAATGTAACAAATTTAACGAAAAATCTAACAAACTTAACGAAAGGGAGCAAAAATGACAAATCCTAAAACTAGTTAACAAGACTAACTGCAACTAACTGACTTTTGGACAAAAATGTAAGAGAATTTAACTATTTAACGAACAAGGACCAAAAATGTTAGAAAACTAACGGACTTAACGGAGGTCCGTTAGTTCACTATTCATCTTCTTCTTCATGCGATATGTACATTTCAAACCACGATATCTTCTTCATTTTTAAATCAAATCGACTGAAATTTGTTACAAACTGATGCTTGTTCGATCCTTTACTGATTCCCATGAAAAGAATTTGAAACATGCAAACAATATAGAGTTGTATCTCTACGTAAATAACTCCGGCGAGTTACGTTTTTCCGGTGAACATTTTTCGATCTTTTAAGGCCTGTAACGATTTGCAAAATGATGGAAATCACTCAAATAACAATGATAAGAATCCTTTAGATAAAAAACAACAGTTAAAATCAACTTCCGGCGCAAAACGTTTTTCTGGCGAGAGTCTGGCGAAACTTCAAATCACTGTATCTCACTCGATATGAGCTCCTTATGAACAATTCGATTCTGAAACTTGATATGAGCTCCTTATGAACATAAGAAGAGATTAGTACCAATTTGAGTGATTAAAAACAACTTAAACAGAGACCTACTTCAATGACTCGACCGGAAAATTTAAAAAAAAATTCTAAGGAAAGAATCCGTAATGATGCGGATTTCTTGAAGCTTCTGGAAAAAAAAAACTAAGTCTGGAATTCGCATGTGAAGCACTTCGTATGATTAATGATGCGAAAAGTTAGATATCCGTATGAAGAGGCATGCGGGAAGTTGGAAATTCGTACATAGCCTCATGCGGATTCTTGACTGATCAGTATGATATGAATTCCTTCACTAACGTTGCATGTGGATTCCTTTACAGTCTCATGCGGATTCTTGAATCAATGGTGTACGAATTCCTTTAATTGAGAAGCATGTGAAAAGTTGAACAGTAGGATACGAAATCTGTAATCTTCTTCATGCGAATTCTTAACGTACCACCATGCGAAATCCTTGTGATTATCATGCGAATTTCTGCTATACGAGTTCTTCCAGTTGATGCATGTTCTTCCTGTTTTGATGTAAATTCTTCACAAATGCTTGCAAACTCTTATCCAAGTGATGTGATCATCGATTCATACTGCCAAAAGATTACTTCCACTGATGAAACATAAAAGCTCCTCTTTTTTATTTTATTTTTGTTCATGATGATTCACGACATTGTATACCTGCAAAAGCAAAATTTACTAAAAAAATGTTAACATATTAATTGAAGATCAAATAATCTCAAAAACACTTTTTGAAACAACACACCGACTTTTTCAGATCAAAATCTCATATCTGAAAAAAAAATATCTCAAGAACACGTGGATCTTAAAAAATTCAAAACTTCAATTTTATGATTGAAACTTGAAATCGATGATCAAATAAAAAGTTTTCCTTTCTTATTCAAAATCTTTTTCAACACTTTTTCTTTCATCAGATATTTCTTTAAAAACACCGACATGTTTTTGTTGAACTATATTTTTTTCTTTCGCAAACTTATCTCTTTCCATAATGATAACTTTCTCAAAATCTGACACTTGTTGAGAAAGTTTATACATTTGAGCTCCACGACTTTCTTCTCTTCAAATGATTTTCTTGAAAAATCAGAAAACTTTTGTGCGGAAGCTTTTCTTTCTTTTTCAAATCCTTCTCTTTCTTTCTTAACCATCTTTACACCTTGAGAAAATTGCTCTTTCATTTCTGTAATCTTTCTTATAAGTTCAACATTTTCTTTTTCAATCCTTTTTATCTTATCTTGATCTCTTGTGTTGTCTTTCTCATGTGAGGCTTTCTCTTTGAACATGTTTATCTCAACCTCAAGACTAAACACTATATCTCTTAACTGGTTTCGTTCAGAGAAGATTTGTGAGTTTATCTTTTTCAGTCTATCACATGTTTCTCCAGCAATATTTGCTCTTCTTCTGAGATCATCAATCTCTTTTTGCATTAATTCTTTCTTTGACCATGTATTGTTTGTACTATTGACTTTCAAAATTCTGGATTCCTCTTCAGATTTCTTCAGTTTTATTTGAAGATTGGAAATCTCTTTCTCTTTTTATTCAATTAATTTTGCAAAATTTATTTTAGAATCAGAAGTACATTTTGAACATTCAAAATTATTCTTTAAAAAAGAAGACTTTTCTTTTAATTTCTTAATCTCATCAAGAAGAGACAAATTCTGAATTTTTAATTTCTCATTTTCAGCTTCCAGTGCATGTATTTCTGGCATGTACGCAATATAATAGTCTCTCTTGGTTAAGATCATATTTCTCTTCTCATCAGTATACGACATCTTGAAATCTGTAAAAGATGTGATCGTCAAGAGAAAACTTCGATTATAAGTTGAATATTGTGCACACTTTTTGAAAAATATGAATACAACAATTAAAATCAGAAATATTTTCAGAAAATTAAAATCTGAAAAACAAATTATAAATTTGTCTTCCAAAAATTAATTTTGAAAAGTCAGTGCGGAAAAACTTGATCTTTAAATCTGCAAACCTACAAAAATATGGAAAATATATCAGTTAATCTCCGAAACAAATAAAAATAGCCAAAAACCGACACGAAACAGACTACAAATGAAAGAGAAATGAAAAACAGGGACTAAAGATGAAAAATAATGAAACTAATACGAAAACGAGGACTAAAAGTGAAAAATACTAAGACTCGACAAAAAACGAGAATTAAAAATGACAAAAACACAAAATTCTAAAATATAGGGACTAAAAGCGTAAAAAAACGCTAAACTCAAAAACTAGAAGGACTAAAAATGACAAAAGATGAAACTAAAATCTTGAGGGACTAGAATTGTAAAAGCTTGAAAGTTAAAAACTACAGGGGCTAAAAGTGACACTTTCTGAAAGTTAATACTTGAGGGACCTTAACTGCCAAAACAATGAAACCTAAACTAGAGGGACCTAAACTTTCAATCTTTAAAAGTAACTAACTGAACTAACTAGGATTGACAGAATTAGGATCAAAATGTAACAAATTTAACGAAAAATCTAACAAACTTAACGAAAGGGAGCAAAAATGACAAATCCTAAAACTAGTTAACAAGACTAACTGCAACTAACTGACTTTTGGACAAAAATGTAAGAGAATTTAACTATTTAACGAACAAGGACCAAAAATGTTAGAAAACTAACGGACTTAACGGAGGTCCGTTAGTTCACTATTCATCTTCTTCTTCATGCGATATGTACATTTCAAACCACGATATCTTCTTCATTTTTAAATCAAATCGACTGAAATTTGTTACAAACTGATGCTTGTTCGATCCTTTACTGATTCCCATGAAAAGAATTTGAAACATGCAAACAATATAGAGTTGTATCTCTACGTAAATAACTCCGGCGAGTTACGTTTTTCCGGTGAACATTTTTCGATCTTTTAAGGCCTGTAACGATTTGCAAAATGATGGAAATCACTCAAATAACAATGATAAGAATCCTTTAGATAAAAAACAACAGTTAAAATCAACTTCCGGCGCAAAACGTTTTTCTGGCGAGAGTCTGGCGAAACTTCAAATCACTGTATCTCACTCGATATGAGCTCCTTATGAACAATTCGATTCTGAAACTTGATATGAGCTCCTTATGAACATAAGAAGAGATTAGTACCAATTTGAGTGATTAAAAACAACTTAAACAGAGACCTACTTCAATGACTCGACCGGAAAATTTAAAAAAAAATTCTAAGGAAAGAATCCGTAATGATGCGGATTTCTTGAAGCTTCTGGAAAAAAAAAACTAAGTCTGGAATTCGCATGTGAAGCACTTCGTATGATTAATGATGCGAAAAGTTAGATATCCGTATGAAGAGGCATGCGGGAAGTTGGAAATTCGTACATAGCCTCATGCGGATTCTTGACTGATCAGTATGATATGAATTCCTTCACTAACGTTGCATGTGGATTCCTTTACAGTCTCATGCGGATTCTTGAATCAATGGTGTACGAATTCCTTTAATTGAGAAGCATGTGAAAAGTTGAACAGTAGGATACGAAATCTGTAATCTTCTTCATGCGAATTCTTAACGTACCACCATGCGAAATCCTTGTGATTATCATGCGAATTTCTGCTATACGAGTTCTTCCAGTTGATGCATGTTCTTCCTGTTTTGATGTAAATTCTTCACAAATGCTTGCAAACTCTTATCCAAGTGATGTGATCATCGATTCATACTGCCAAAAGATTACTTCCACTGATGAAACATAAAAGCTCCTCTTTTTTATTTTATTTTTGTTCATGATGATTCACGACATTGTATACCTGCAAAAGCAAAATTTACTAAAAAAATGTTAACATATTAATTGAAGATCAAATAATCTCAAAAACACTTTTTGAAACAACACACCGACTTTTTCAGATCAAAATCTCATATCTGAAAAAAAATATCTCAAGAACACGTGGATCTTAAAAAATTCAAAACTTCAATTTTATGATTGAAAGTTGAAATCGATGATCAAATAAAAAGTTTTCCTTTCTTATTCAAAATCTTTTTCAACACTTTTTCTTTCATCAGATATTTCTTTAAAAACACCGACATGTTTTTGTTGAACTATATTTTTTTCTTTCGCAAACTTATCTCTTTCCATAATGATAACTTTCTCAAAATCTGACACTTGTTGAGAAAGTTTATACATTTGAGCTCCACGACTTTCTTCTCTTCAAATGATTTTCTTGAAAAATCAGAAAACTTTTGTGCGGAAGCTTTTCTTTCTTTTTCAAATCCTTCTCTTTCTTTCTTAACCATCTTTACACCTTGAGAAAATTGCTCTTTCATTTCTGTAATCTTTCTTATAAGTTCAACATTTTCTTTTTCAATCCTTTTTTATCTTATCTTGATCTCTTGTGTTGTCTTTCTCATGTGAGGCTTTCTCTTTGAACATGTTTATCTCAACCTCAAGACTAAACACTATATCTCTTAACTGGTTTCGTTCAGAGAAGATTTGTGAGTTTATCTTTTTCAGTCTATCACATGTTTCTCCAGCAATATTTGCTCTTCTTCTGAGATCATCAATCTCTTTTTACATTAATTCTTTCTTTGACCATGTATTGTTTGTACTATTGACTTTCAAAATTCTGGATTCCTCTTCAGATTTCTTCAGTTTTTTTTAGTTTTATTTGAAGATTGGAAATCTCTTTCTCTTTTTATTCAATTAATTCTGCAAAATTTATCTTAGAATCAGAAGTACATTTTGAACATTCAAAATTATTCTTTAAAAAAGAAGACTTTTATTTTAATTTCTTAATCTCATCAAGAAGAGACAAATTCTGAATTTTTAATTTCTCATTTTCAGCTTCCAGTGCATGTATTTCTGGCATGTACGCAATATCATAGTCTCTCTTGGTTAAGATCATATTTCCCTTCTCATCAGTATACGACATCTTGAAATCTGTAAAAGATGTGATCGTCAAGAGAAAACTTCGATTATAAGTTGAATATTGTGCACACTTTTGAAAAATATGAATACAACAATTAAAATCAGAAATATTTTCAGAAAATTAAAATCTGAAAAACAAATTATAAATTTCTCTTCCAAAAATTAATTTTGAAAAGTCAGTGCGGAAAAATTTGATCTTTAAATCTCCAAACCTACAAAAATATGGAAAATATATCAGTTAATCTCCGAAACAAATAAAAATAGCCAAAAACCGACACGAAACAGACTACAAATGAAAGAGAAATGAAAAACAGGGACTAAACATGACAAATAATGAAACTAATACGAAAACGAGGACTAAAAGTGAAAAATACTAAGACTCGACAAAAAAACGAGAATTAAAAATGACAAAAACACAAAATTCTAAAATCTAGGGACTAAAAGCGTAAAAAAAACGCTAAACTCAAAAACTAGAAGGACTAAAAATGACAAAAGATGAAACTAAAATCTTGAGGGACTACAATTGTAAAAACTTGAAAGTTAAAAACTACAGGGGCTAAAAGTGACAGTTTCTGAAAGTTAATATTTGAGGGACCTTAACTGCCAAAACAATGAAACCTAAACTAGAGGGACCTAAACTTTCAATCTTTAAAAGTAACTAACTGAACTAACTAGGATTGACAGAATTAGGATCAAAATGTAACAAATTTAACGAAAAATCTAACAAACTTAACGAAAGGGAGCAAAAATGACAAATCCTAAAACTAGTTAACAAGACTAACTGCAACTAACTGACTTTTGGACAAAAATATAAGAGAACTTAACTATTTAACGGACAAGGACCAAAAATGTTAGAAAACTAACGGACTTAACGGAGGTCCGTTAGTTCACTATTCATCTTCTTCTTCATGCGATCTGTACATTTCAAACCACGATATCTTCTTCATTTTTAAATCAAATCGACTGAGATTTGTTACAAACTGATGCTTGTTCGATCCTTTACTGATTCCCATGAAAAGCATTTGAAACATGCAAACAATATAGAGTTGTATCTCTACGTAAATAACTCCGGCGAGTTACGTTTTCCGGTGAACATTTTTCGATCTTTTAAGGCCTGTAACGATTTGCAAAATGATGGAAATCACTCAAATAACAATGATAAGAATCCTTTAGATAAAAAACAACAGTTAAAATCAACTTCCGGCGCAAAACGTTTTTCTGGCGAGAGTCTGGCGAAACTTCAAATCACTGTATCTCACTCGATATGAGCTCCTTATGAACAATTCGATTCTGAAACTTGATATGAGCTCCTTATGAACATCAGAAGAGATTAGTACCAATTTGAGTGATTAAAAACAACTTAAACACAGACCCACTTCAATGACTCGACCGGAAAATTTAAAAAAAAAATTCTAAGGAAAGAATCCGTAATGATGCGGATTTCTTGAAGCTTCTGGAAAAAAAAACTAAGTCTGGAATTCGCATGTGAAGCTCTTCGTATGATTAATGATGCGAAAAGTTAGAAATCCGTATGAAGAGGCATGCGGGAAGTTGGAAATTCGTACATAGCCTCATGCGGATTCTTGACTGATCAGTATGATATGAATTCCTTCACTAACGTTGCATGTGGATTCCTTTACAGTCTCATGCGGATTCTTGAATCAATGGTGTACGAATTCCTTTAACTGAGAAGCATGTGAAAAGTTGAACAGTAGGATACGAAATCTGTAATCTTCTTCATGCGAATTCTTAACATAGCACCATGCGAAATCCTTGTGATTATCATGCGAATTTCTGCTATACGAGTTCTTCCAGTTGATGCATGTTCTTCCTGTTTTGATGTAAATTCTTCACAAATGCTTGCAAACTCTCATCCAAGTGATGTGATCATCGATTCATACTGCCAAAAGATTACTTCCACTGATGAAACATAAAAGCTCCTCTTTTTTTATTTTATTTTTGTTCATGATGATTCACGACATTGTATACCTGCAAAAGCAAAATTTACTAAAAAAATGTTAACATATTAATTGAAGATCAAATACTCTCAAAAACACTTTGTGAAACAACACAACGACTTTTTCAGATCAAAATCTCATATCTGAAAAAAAATATCTCAAGAACACGTGGATCTTAAAAAATTCAAAACTTCAATTTTATGATTGAATGTTGAAATCGATGATCAAATCATGTTTTTAGGAAGGATTTTGTAAAAAATCAAATCAAAATAACATTGATTTGCTGATTCACTCATCAAAAAAAATTACAGATCATTTCGAACAAAAATTTGAAAACTTCCTGATTTCTTCAGATCTGGATGAAATTGAGACAAATCAGTGCACAAATCTTTCTCCCAAGCTCTGATACCAATTGAAAGTCCCACACAAACAATTAACAATCACAAATATGAAGTTTATTTCATGAATCTTGAGCTTTCTCTCTCTACAGATTTTCTCTCTCTAGAATCTCTCTAAACGAGTATGACAATATCAAAGTCTCCTAACCTAATCTAATTACAAAGGACTCCTATTTATACCTAATATTATAAACCAACTAAACTAAACACACTTTGACTTTCTAACTAAAACAACTTTGACTATTGTTGACTTTTGCTATTTTGACTTTAGAACTTTGACTTTGACAATTATAAACAATTACAACAATGACATTTTAATCTTAAATACAATTCTGACTCAACAGTAAGGGTTTTGTTGTAAGTAAAAGTTAATGTGTTTGACTTTAGTTTAGTTGCTTGAAAGGTCATGTTAACGACATATAAATAGAGTTTGTCTTTGTGTTTGTCTGTGTGAATCTTGAGAACAATAATTTCATACGTATTCTAGAGAGAGAGAGAGAATACAACAAATAGGTATATGGATTTATGGAGTTGATGTAATGATTGATTTATCAATAAAAGATTGATTCCTACATTTTGTGTATGATTGAGTGAGTGTTATTGCACAAATATATTGGATACAAGATCATGGTGATTGAAGATGAAAGTCAAGTCAAAAGCTCAAGTCAACTCTCAAGCTAAAAGTCAAAGTCTTTGTAATAAAGTCAATGTCAAAGTATTAGTGTTGTAAGTGTTTTTGTTTTGTAAGTGTTTTAGGTATAAATAGATTTTTGTTTGAACTCATATGACTAGAAGACTAGAAGGTTATATGCACGTATCATTGTGTAGTGAGAGAAATATTGAGAGAAGTCATCTTGATTTGCACTGATTGTGGGACACACATAATTGGTATCAGAGCAGAAAGTTCGATCGAAATCAAGAAAATATGTTTTACTGTTAGTGCATGTTAGATCACAGATTTATTGGATTCAAGATCATCAAGATTGAAGATGAAAGATTCAAGAAGTCTAAGCTCCAAAGTCAAACTCAATAAAAGTATAGGTCCTTTGTAATAAATAGTTAAAGTTATTTCCTTGTATTTTGTGTTTTGTTTGTTTTTCTAAATAGGTATATAGCCTTTTAGGTGCTAGGGTTGGTGAGAGGCAAGGTGTGCAAAATTAGAATACATCAGCCAAACCTGAAGAAGAGCTGAATCAGTTCGAAGCACTTAAAGTCTGGAGACTCGTACCCAAACCTAAAGGTAAAACCATCATTGGTACGAAATGGGTGTTCAAAAACAAGAAAGATGAAGATGGTACTGTTATCCGCAATAAAGCAAGACTTGTCTCCAAGGGATATAGGCAAGAGGAAGGAATAGACTACGACAAGACTTATGCTCCAGTGGTGCGTATAGAAGCAATCCACATGTTTCTTGCGTACGCTGCCCACAAGAACTTCACCGTCTATCAAATGGACGTGAAGACAGCCTTTCTGAATGGCATGCTCAAGGAGGAAGTCTACGTCTCGCAGCCAGAAGGCTTTGTTAATCAAGAGAAACCAAATCATGTATAAATTCTTGACAAAGCACTTTATGGTTTGAAACAAGCTCCTCGCGCCTGGTATGATGTCTTATCTCAGTTCTTGGTCAAGTTAGGTTTTACAAAAGGTACGGTGGATACCACTTTATTCATTAAAAAGGAAAAAGCCGATATCATTCTTATTCAAATATATGTGGACGATATTATTTTTGGCTCTACAAATCCTAAATACTGTAAGAATTTTTCAAACCTCATGGTGTCACGTTTTCAGATGAGTATGATGGGAGAGTTGACTTTCTTTCTCGGATTACAAGTTAAACAATTTTCAACGGGGATTTTCATCAATCAATCTAAATACATTTTTGATATTCTTCGGAGATTCAAAATGGAAAACTGTAAACCGATTGGTACCCCGATGGCACCTGGTACTAAAATTGTCACTGATCCTTCGGGAAAAGCTGTTGATGCTAGGACCTATAGAGGGATGATAGGTTCTTTGATGTATCTTACTTCCAGTAGGCCAGATATAATGATTTCTACATGCTTATGTGCTAGATATCAGGCCAATCCTAAAGAATCCCATATGTCTGCAGTCAAACGTATATTTAGGTATCTGAAGGGGACTGCAGATCTTGGTCTGTGGTATCCTAAAGATACTAGATTTGAACAAACAGCATATTCAGACACAGATCATGCTGGTTGCATGCTAGACAGGAAGAGCACGTCGGGTTATATACATTTTCTAGGTGATAAACTCGTCAGTTGGGCATCGAAGAAGCAATTATGTGTCTCCACTTCAACGGCCGAAGAAGAATATGTAGCTGCTGCTAGCTGCTATTCTCAGGTCTTGTGGATGAGAACGCAACTGCGAGACTATGGTTATCACTACAATAAAATCCTGAACTATTGTGACTCGAAAAGCGCTATCGCGATATCCGCTAATCCTGTTTAGCATACGAAAACCAAACACATTGATGTCAGGTATCATTTTATAAAAGATAATGTCGAAAAAGGAACAATTGAACTTTACTTTGTAAAAACTAATTATCAGCTTGCAGATTTGTTTACCAAACCCTTAGACGAAAAGAGATTCAATTTTCTTGTCTCTAGGCTTGGTATGTTAAATCTTAAGACATAATCAGTGGTTACCTAATAAAGTTTTCTCATTGTAAATTTTTCATCATTTCTTTATCATTATTTCTGAAAGATATCTGCACTTTAATATTCTGTTCATGATCTCAGGGGGAGTGTGAGAAGTACTTTATAGATGATCAATGTTATTTTGAGGGGGAGCATATATCTAATTTCTGCATTTACTTATCTGTCAAATTTTTGTGTAATGCATGATTTTAGGGGGAGCGTTACAAGTCAAAGGAGTATGGCTATGACTTCTGATTGTTTCAGATCAGAACTCGTACTTTAATTGTTTTACTGCTTTATGTCTTTTAATTTCTGTGAATAAAGTTTCTTTGACTATGACCTTAAGACTTTTGCAGTTTGAGAGATGCTTACAAGATCATATCTTTATGACTTTAAGCTTGACTTCATGAGATGTAAGACTGCACGCAAAAGGTATAATTCTTTATCTTCATCTCATATATGGTTGAAAGAAGGACAACTTTCAATCATAAGAAAACATGTTCTTAAATGTTCAAACCACTTCCCGATTCTTAAACATATTTCATGAATTGGAAGTGCGATTTTTTTTTTTTTTAATGTTTTCGTTTTTATTTGCGCTTAAATGCTTAACAAACCGTGTGCTTCTAAAGATATATACTTGCGTATTATCTTGTCTATATACTTTCAAGTATTCACACACACCGGTTTAATTCTTTTGTTGAATAAGTTATCACCATGTCTCATATTGACCAATTTTTTGGATGATGATACACCCCGCTTGTATTTCAAAGAATTTTTGAGCGTCATTTCATTTCGAAACGTCATTTCAAGAATGTCTATATTTTTGTTTTGTATAGACAATATCCATTATTTTTTACCATAAGCCTTGATTGCCATATCATTTCTGATCATTTTCATACAATGTCAGATTTTCAAACAAGTCTCTTGTATTCTTGTTCATTCATTCAATTTACTTGTTTGAAAATATTTCAATGTTTCAAATGCTCAAATCTGCATGATTATTTTCTGAGCATACAAACATCTGACTTGTATTTGCGCTTTAACTGATAAAGTTAAACCATTCTGAGCAACACATACTTTCTAGGAAAACATGGGATCTTTGTGCTAGGACTTACATGAAACTTCTATGGATTCACATTAACCAGTGTTTCCTACCCAAGAAGTTAATCCATAGTGATTGAGTGTGAGAAGTCGAAAACAAATGAATGTGGGTTGTGCGTTGAGGTAAAATGGAAAAGAGAGTTTGGTTAGATGTGAGCTTTAATGATTAAAAGGAAAGAGGGTGTGAGATCAGAGTAAAAGAATATCAAACTCTGCACCAACTACTTTCTGAGCCGGGCAGCCACATTACTAATGCTTCACACTTTTTCGTGAACATTATTGAAACAGGCAACTAGCCCATGCCAACTCTTGATTATAACCCCACCAGCCACTCATTTTCTTCTTAACAAGAAAATGTTTCATTTTTCAAAGGGGAAGCAGCACATTTACTATCTGATTTTCATTTGGAAAATCTGGATATTGAAAAGAAGGAAGTCTGGCCCACCTTCGCACTTCAATCATACACATTGAGTCTGTGTTTATCTACTGTTGTCTCAGTGGTTTACACAATGTTGAGACTTTATAAGAAATCATTCGTGCTTAATTCTTTCTATCACTTGCACGAACACACAAGGAATTCGTTTTCTTATCATAACGTTCATAGAAATTGCCTTTGTGCTGTTTCGATGATTGAATGGAAGCCCTGGGGGAGTGAACATCAAAAAGCTCCTTTACAATGTGTATTCGTTACACACAATAACTTTGTGTTACTGACAGGCATATTAACTGATTCATTTGTTGATTCAGGTGTTACATTCCTATTTTGTCTAGATTTCAAAAGATCTGGATGAATACATTGTTCGAATTAGCAAAGAATCAGAGGCTCTTAAACATATCAGAATGGTCAATGACATTTCTTGAAGAAGTTTTGATGATATCGATGCTCTAATAATCAAAAAGGGGGAGAACCTAAAGTTTGAAGAAATGTCCATTACAAGTTTTGTTTCAAGAGACATTTGAAGGGAGAAGCGTTAACCATGAAATGGGAGAGCACAAGTTTGGAGAAAGTTTTCTGAAGATATGCTGAATTGAGAGAAATTTTCTTTGAAGATACTTTGCTAAAGCATTCTGAGCTGAAACTGGAGATAACTTCTTTCCATCATCTGAAAGAGATTTTATTTTCGTCTTTTGGGGAGATTGTTATATCTTGAAGACAAAGAGGGAGATTGCATCTTCTGAGCCTAAAGAGAAGATTGGATTGCTAAATCTTTTTAGTAATGATCTTGATCCAAAGAGGGAGATTGTTAGATCACAGATTTATTGGATTTAAGATCATCAAGATTGAAGAAGAAAGATTCAAGATGTCTAAGCTCCAAAGTCAAACTCAATAAAAGTCTAGGTCCTTTGTAATAAATAGTTAAAGTTATTTCCTTGTATTTTGTGTTTTGTTTGTTTTCTCTAAATAGGTAAATAGCCTTTTAAGTGCTAGGGTTGGTGAGAGGCAAGGTGTGCATAATTAGAATACATCAGCCGCCAAGTTCTAGAGAGAGAGAGAGAGCTTAGAGAGAGAAAATCCATTCAAGAGAGATTTGTAATCTTTGTTTGAGAAATCAATATCAAGTTTGCTAATCTTTTGTTTGTGATTATTTGTTTATTGCGATAAGAACTTGAATTTACAGGGACAATCAGTGCATAAATATATTGGATACAAGATCATAAAGACTGAAGACTGAAAGTCAAGCCAAGTCAAAGCTTAAGTCAAACTCTCAAGCAAGTCAAAGTCTTTTGTAATAAAAGTCAAAGTCAAAGTGTTTTTAATTGTTTTGTTTTGTGTTGTGAGTTTGTGTCCTTGTATAAATAGGGATATGAATAGTGGTTTGAGTATTGTATCAAGAGAGATATTGTGCGTATCAGATTGTAGAGAGAGAAATATCTTTGAGAGAGCTTTTCTGTATCGATTATCAAAGTTGAAATAAAATGGAACTTGATTGAATTGTGTCATCTGAGATTGTTTTACACTGATTGTGGGACACACAATTGGTATTAGAGCTAAGAAAGAGATTCAGAAACTTGATCAAATTTCAAGATTTGTTGGTCGACTATTCAAGAACTCGCAAGTAGTATGTGGAGATTCGATTTTTGTGTTTCAATGATGTTTTTGATCAGATTTTTGTGTCTTTGTATTCGTTTATTCATCTAGAACACTTTTGGTTTGTAATACTTAGTTCAATTCACGATAGATTAGTGTGAATTTTTGGAAATTCTTGAAATCTTGTTCGAGTCTTCATACGCACTGTAACTATATCAAGATTGTAATTTTGGTGCTTTTGATTGTAATTCCTTGATTGTAAATTGTTCAGAGAGTGTTCGTGGGTGAATTGGTAAGTTTTTAGGATCTAATTCGAAGATTTGGATCGATTTGTGCTGATTTTTGAAGTTTTTAAATTGTGATCTGAAGAACTCGCATAGAAACTGAAGAACTCGCATAGAAACTGAAGAACTCGCATAAAATGAAGAACTCGCATAGTGTAATTCACATGGAAATTGATTTCTGAAAAAGTTTAAGTATAGAATTCGCATATGCTTTTATATGAAAAGTCAGATTTCGCATAACTCTCTTATACGAAAAGTTTTGTTGAAAATATTTTCTAAGTTCAGATTTCGTAAATGCTTGCCTGCGAGAAGTGAAGAACTCGCATATTGTGGCATACAAATTCCTAGAATTTGCATTGTGTTTCATGCGAATTGTTCAAAATTCGCATAAGGGTGATATACGAATTGCTCAGATTTCGCATGAAAAGTTTTTAAATTTTTTCTAAGTCTAGAATTTGTATAGATGCGAATTGTTTGAGTTAGAAAAAGTTTCTAAGTACATAATTCGTATGTTTTTGTTATGCGAAAAGTTTGTGCGAAAAGTTTGTGCGAAAAGTTTGTGCGAAAAGTTGATTTTCAAATTTTTCTTAAGTCTAGATTTCGCATACTGTTGTGTGCGAATTCTAGGAACTCGCATATAACTTTGTGTGAATTTTGAACATTGTATTGTGTGCGAATTCTATTGCATTGTGTGCGAATTTCATAGTTTGTGCGAATTCTCAATGTGTTTTTGTGTGTGTGCGAATTCTTTGTGACCTGTGCGAGTTCCATACTTAGAATTTTTCTGAATTTTTCCAGATTTGACCAAAGTTGACTTTTACAGATCAAGTTCAATTCTGAATTTCTGACGATCATTTTAGACAGTGTAAAGCTAAAGATGACTTCCAAAGATACTCTTGCGATTGGTACGGACGTCAAACCACCAGTTCTCTTCAAGGGAGAGTACGAACAATGGAAAGACCGGTTCCTCGATTTTATTGATAGACATGCCAACGGGGAAAATATTCTGCTATCAATCAAAGAAGGTCCAATGGTTCCGATAACCATGGACATCCCGGATGATGAGTCCTCGGATAGTAAAGACGGAAATTTGGACAGAAAGCAGAAAACAAAGACAGTTCCGAAAGATCTTTCTCAGTACACTGATGAGCAAAAGAACAAATATAAAGCTGACAAGCAAGCTAGATCTCTACTATTGAAAAGCATACCTAACGAGATCTACATCAAGATAGATAGCTACAAAGCAACTGCCAAGAAGATGCGGGATTAACTGCAAAAGATGATGATGGGATCCAAGGTTGGGAATCAGATGAAGGTTACCAACTGCATTAACAGTTATGAGGAGTTCAAGGCAAAGGAGAATGAGAGCCTTGAAGATACATATGAAAGATTTGTGTTAAGTCCCTGAGATCAAGATTGATTGATTATACAATATAAACAAGAGTAATTGGGGTAGAATATGTAGTAGTTTTATTAAACAAACACAAACTACACTAAAGAGAGCAAATGCGCCGTATGTCTACATGATTGAAATGAAAGTTACCTACAAACAACTAAACATACTCTATTTATACTAGCCCAACACTCTTGTACACTTTAAGCCCAAACCCATTACAAGGCCCAAATACAATACATGTTGATTACTTTACTAAACTTCCAAATAGAACATATTTATGTTCTAACAATGTTTCTACTTTCCAGGTGGCATTCCTTATATGAAATGCTAGCCTTTGTCTTATACTATTGTGTGCTCCTCGTTCTATATGAGGGGAGCACCACCTGAATAGTAAAAATGCGAGCACACACACTGTTGAGAGCACCTTGTAATTCTAGAGAGCATTTTACACACACTTGTGCATGTTCTTAGTGTAATATCAAAAGTTAATGAAGCATTCAGTTCAGTGACTAAATCATACCTTGTTTATTGTTTGCTTCATTACCTGCTTGTGTGTTTACTACCTAACAAAAACCATTCTACTACATCTAAATCGCTTCCCCATTCTTATTATTTTGGTTTGTGTAGTTTTTGGTTTATCATCGGATTAGAACATCATCTTTGAGATCAACACCTTTATTGACGAAGAATCATTAAGATGGCACACCACCAACACAAAACATGCTGTCGAACAACGACCCATCAATTCAAATCCAACCATACGCAAGCAACCACACAATGCTTTAACCTGAAGATTTACCGAAAGGGAAAGATCATGACTTACATAACTAGGATAATAACACAGATCCACTACCTCAATTATTCATACGTTCATAAACTCATGAGGTCGAATTCCCAAAATTCAAACCTGTCCACAATTTGGATCATTCGCCTTTTCAATTCCCAAGGACTTCTCTAGTCCCTAATCACAACTCCCTTCACGAGAGGGTTTAAATCTAGCCCTGATTGAGTTCAATGTTTTTCAAACTAATATGCCACTTGAAATTGTTATCCCAGTTTAATCTAGTTGATAATTAACACACAAACACAATATAGATCAAGAGATATAAGATCAGAATAACATATCAATCCCTTGAATAAACAGTTAAACCATGTGTGTTCTTGATACCCTTGAATACAGAGAAAACAACTACCTGTCTCTATTATGATTATTGAATAATGAGAAGTTAACCCTAAAAACTAATTAACCAAAACTATAAATACTTAGGCCATATGGGCTTTAAGCTTAATGGGCTTCCTAATGGGCTTGGGCCTAATAGTAACTAAACTATCAATCTATTACAATTTAAACCCCAAACTTTAACTATCAAGTAAATACAGTTTAGACCCTTTAATCTTGAATACAATTATTTGATCCAACAATCTCCCCCTTTGGATTCAAGATTAAAAAAAATTTGACAATCATCTTCAGGTCTTCACTTTTCTTGAAAAACTTCAGATATGACGTTGATAGCTTCAAAACTTGATATCTTTAAATAATCTTCAAATCTTTGAAAATCTTCAGCAGTCTTTAGATTATATTCTCCCCCTTAATATATTCTCCCTTTGTATAATCTCCCCCTTTTTGATGAATGGTGAGAATCATCATCATCAAAACTTGTCAAAACAATCTTCCCCTTTGAGTATGATCATCAGTAAGCACTGTCTTCATGTATGAGCCCTGTGTGAAATAAGAGCAGTCTCTCCAAATGGAAAAAGTGATTATTTCAATCTGTTCAGATTCAAATAAATATGGTAACCCTGAATCAACAAATGACTCAGTTAGAATGCCTGTCAGTAACACAAAGTTACTGAGTAACACAAAGTTACTATATAAGGAGCTGGTTTGATGTTGGCTCCCCAGGCCTTCCATTCAATCATCGAATAACACATGGTTATCTATGAACGTTCTGACAGAAGACAAATTTCTGTGTGCTCGTGCATGTGTATGAAAGAATTAAGCATAGATGATTGCTTTTCAATATAGGCTCAAAGTATGTTAACTTGTTGAGACAACAACAAATTATAGAAAGACTCAATGTGCATGAGAAAGGGTTCGAAGGTGGGGCAACTTTCCTTCTTTTTCAATATTAGTATCTTCCAAATGAAGAACCAATAGCATATGTGCTGCTTCCCCAGAAAATGTGAAACATTCTCTTTTTGAGAAAAGAATGAGTAGCTGGTGGGGTTTTATGCAAGAGATGGCATGGGCTAGGTGCCTTTTTCAATGATGGTCACCAAAGAATGTGAACCAATCAGATTATGTGGCTGCCCGGCTCAGAAAGAAGTTTGGTGCAGAGTCTAATATTCTTTTACTCTATTCTCTCACCCTCTTTCTTTTAATGCTCACTTCTAACCAATCTCTCTTTTCCATTTGACCTCTTCACACACCATCACTCAATTCTTTTGACCCCTCGCCCCTCAATCACTTAGGGAATACTTCCGGGGTAGGAGACATTGGTTATCGTGAATCCATGGAAGTTCTGTTAAGCTCACATATTGAATCCCTTGTAATTTCCTAAAAACAACATGTTGTTCAACAGGCTATTGTACATGAAAGCACAAATAAGCACAGAGTTACATGAAGAATAAAAAAATTTCGAAGAAGTCAAAACAGTTGTGTTTGACGATGCAATTCTCCCCCTCAAACTAAAAAGAGTTTGACAATTAAGCTCTAAGGAGTTTTTCAAGTAAGCTTATAGTCGATTAAGCTCTTTTTCTATGAAGCTCTTTTGACATTTAAGATCCCCCTCAACTGAAGATTTTTTTTTAAATAGAAAAATAAAGCACTAAAGTGCGGGTTCTAATCTGATGTGATTAGAAGCCATCGTCACTTGAACAAACCTGCATAAATAAAAGAAATAATGGTAATCATTTGTGAAAAAATGATTCCTCTTTTGTTAGCAACAGTTTGGGAAATAAAACACAAGATTAGAACTTGGAATACTCCCCCTAGAATCATGAGTAAAGTCTAAGACATGTTCAACATATCAAGTTTGCTGATTAGAAAATGGAATCGCTTTTCATCCAACGGCTTGGTGAAAAGATCAGCTAGCTGGAAGTCAGTTTCAACAAAATGCATTTCAATATCACCTTTTTCTACATGATCCTTGATGAAGTGATAGCGTACATCGATATGATTGGTCTTCGAATGTTGTACCGGGTTAGCAGTTATGGATATTGCGCTCTTAGAATCACAATAAATAGGAACACGCTTGTAGTTGTATCCAAAGTCCCTTAACTGTGTCGTCATCCAGAGGACTTGTGAACAGTAGCTAGCAGCAGCTACATATTCAGCCTCGACAGTGGATGTTGAAACACAGTTTTGTTTCTTTGAAGTCCAACTTACAAGTTTGTCACCTATAAATTGACATGACCCAGAGGTGCTCTTCCGATCTAGCTTACAACCTGCATGATCAGCATCTGTAAAGGCAGTTAGTTCAAAACGAGAATCCTTTGGATACCAAAGGCCTAGATTAGGAGAACCTTTGAGATATCTAAGGATTCGCTTAACAGCAGTTAAGTGCGACTCTTTAGGATTAGACTGATATCTCGCACAAAAGCATGTGGCAAACATTATATCTGGGCGACTGGAAGTCAGATAAAGTAAAGAACCAATCATGCTACGATACACCTTTTGATCAACAAGTTTCCCGGAGGGATCTGCGTCTAAGAGTGTACCAGTAGCCATTGGTGTTTTCATGACTGAACTATCTGACATATTGAACTTTTTTAAAATATCTTTTATGTATTTAGCTTGATTAATAAATATGTCGTCTGGTAATTGCTTTACTTGTAAACCAAGAAAGAAATTCAATTCACCCATCATCGACATTTCAAACTTTGTTTCCATTATTTTTGAAAAGTTCTTACAAAATTTCTGATTTGTCGACCCAAATATTATGTCGTCAACATAAATCTGAATGAGAATCAAGTCCTCACCTTGCCTTTTAAGAAATATGGTAGTATCAACTGTACCATTCTTGAAACCAGAAACAAGTAGAAATTTAGTGAGAGTTTCATACCAGGCTCGCGGTGCTTGTTTAAGACCATAAAGTGCTTTGTCTAAAACATAGACATGATCAGGGTGATGAGGATCAAAGAAACCTTCAGGTTGAGCCACGTAGACCTCCTCATGCAGAACGCCGTTCAGGAAAGCCGACTTTACATCAATTTGATAGACTATAAAGTTTTTGTGCGCTGCATAGGCTAGGAAAATTTTGATGGCTTCGATCCTTGCAACCGGGGCGAATGTTTCGTCATAGTCAATGCCCTCTTGTTGATAGTACCCTTTTGCGACCAACCGAGCTTTGTTTCTCACGACTACTCCAGCTTCGTCTTTCTTGTTTCTGAAAACCCACTTTGTTCCAATAACAGATTTACCTTTAGGTATTGGGATCAAGCGCCATTCCTTGTTCCTTTCGAATTGTAGAAGCTCTTCTTGCATAGCAGAAATCCAGAAGGAATCACGTAGAGCTTCAGACGCTTTCTTCGGTTCTAGGGAATTAAGGAAGTTTGAAAACATGCAGAAGTTAGCTGTTGCAGATCTTGTTGTGACACCAGTTTGTACGTCACCTATCACATTGTCCAAGGGATGATCCTTTGTCCAACGATGTGTACTTGGTAAGGATTCGACTGTTTGCTGTGTATTTGACGCATCATTTTCATCATGCACGACAGGTTGCTCTATTGATGTACTCGGGACATCTTGTACTGGTGTTTCTGATACTGAAGCTTCTGGGCTAGTAGTTGAAGTACTCGCGACTTCGTTTCCAGAAGAACTATCTGTAGAGACAAATTCAGCATTAGCGGAGTCAGAAACTAACGGTTGAGTTGTACCTGATGGAGATGAAGTTTCTGTGACTTCTTCTTCGGACGGTCCAGACATGTCTTCAGAAATAGTAGGGACCTCCGAACTTGTTATTGATGTAGATATGCCTTTATCAAAATCTGCACAAATATCATCAAAGGCATCAATAAACAATAGATCTAACTCAGATGAAGTAGAGTTAGAGTTAGAAGAAGTAGATCCTTTAGAAGCTGGTTCTATTCTGGATTGAATAGAAGCTTTGTCCTTACGACCGAGTTCTGAACTGTTGTGTCCAGAAGTCCTAGTAAAATTCTCATCAAAGGAGACATTCATGCTCTCAACAACCGTCTTGGTTCGAATAATGTAAATTCGATAAGCTTTGGATGTCAGAGAGTATCCAGCGAGATATCCTTCATCCGCTTTCTTATCAAATTTTGATAATCCTTGACGCTCTCTAAGAAGATAACACCTGCAACCAAAGACACGAAGAAATTTGATATTAGGTGTGCGATTGTTGATTAACTCATATGTTGTTTTATTAAAGCGCTTGACCACAATGGTATGGTTCTGAGTAAAACATGTTGTAGCGACTGCCTCGGCCCAAAGGTACATGGGTAGATCTGAATAAGCAAGCATAGTACGAGCTGCTTCAACCAGAGTGCGGTTCTTCCGTTCAACAATGTCGTTTTGCTGTGGAGTATAGACTGCGGAGAAATTATGTGAAATACCCACAGAAGTAAGATAACTCTTCAGGGTGTCATTCTTGAACTCCGTGCCATTGTCACTGTGAATATAATCTGAAGACTGCTGAAGATTTTCAAAGATTTGAAGATTTGAAGATTATTTAAAGATATCAAGTTTTGAAGCTATCAACGTCATATCTGAAGTTTTTCAAGAAAAGAGAAGAAAAGTGAAGACCTGAAGATTATTGTCAAAAAAATTTTAATCTTGAGTCCAAAGGGGGAGATTGTTGGATCAAATAATTGTATTCTAGATTAAAGGGTCTAAACTGTATTTACTTGATAGTTAAAGTTTGGGGTTTAAATTGTAATAGATTGATAGTTTAGTTACTATTGGGCCCAAGCCCATTAGGAAGCCCATTAAGCTTAAAGCCCATATGGCCTAAGTATTTATAGTTTTGGTTAATTAGTTTTTAGGGTGAACTTCTCATTCTCAGCCTTTTCTCTCTCTAGAATGATAACCTTCTCAAAGTCTGAAACTTGTTTAGAAAGCTTAACACATCTAAGCTCTAAAGATTTCTTTTCTTCAAAGGCTTTTCTGGAGAAATCAGAGAATTTCTTAGCAAATTCTTTTCTCTCTTTCTCAATCTTCAACATTTCATCTTGAGCTATTGTATTGTCTCTGTCTTGGGTTGCCTTTTCTTTCAGCTCATTGATCTCAACCTTAAGACTGAGAACTTTATCTTTAAACTTATCTCTGTCCGAACAGAGTTTGAGAATTTATCTGTCTTAGTCCTTTACTAGTATCATTTGCAACACTTGTATTCCTTCTAAGATCCTCAAGCTCTCTTTGCATTGCATCTTTCTTAGACCATGTAGAGTTGGACTCAGATCTTTTCAACTTTTCTTGAAGATCTAAGATCTCTTTTTCTTTAGACTCAATTATTCCTGCAAAGCCAGTTTTAGAATCAGAATCTTTTGAATTTTCTTTTAAAACATTGATCTGAGTAAGAAGAGATGAGTTCTGAATCTTTAGATTTTTATTCTCAGCTTCAAGAGGTAACATCTCGGATTTGAGCTTTTTAATCTCCTTTTCACAATCATAAGCCATGTCTGTATATCTTGACAACTGTCTAGCAAGACGTTTAGCATTTGCTTTTGCTTCAGAATGTGTCATCTTTTCAAAATCAAAGCTGTAACCTTCAGACATCTTTAGCTGTATGGTTAGTAATCAAACTTTTCTGTACCAAAACAACCAACTAGATGAGATCGTTAGAATCAAAATAAAAACTACACTAAAAAATTTTCAGAAAAATAAATTTCCAAAAATAATTAAATGCAGTCCTCTCAATCAGTATAAAGCTTCAAATAATACTGAAAAATCGAACTTTGAAAAACAAAAAAAAATATTAGGCGCAAGGTGAATAGTGAATACTGAACAGTACTCGCGTGAACAGTGATTGTGCGAACAGTTACTGGCGCAAAAAGAGGTTTGCGTGCCTAAGCACTGGCGCAAAGTGAGGTTTGCGTGTCTCGCGGGTCGCGCAAAGTGGGGTTTGCGTGAGATAGCACTGGCGCAAAGTGACTGTCGACCGGTAACTTGCTTGGACCGGTATGTTGTTCGACCGGTAACACGTTCGACCGGGAACCTGCTTCGAGCGGGAAAATGTAGACTGATATAGTGTTCAACCGGGGTGGACTGAGTGTGTACCGGGCGACCGGACTAGTGTGTGGACCGGTATTGGTCTTGACCGGAAAAGAATCGACCGGTAAATTGAATTGACCGGTAAGGTGTATTAGACCGATAAAGTACATGGACCGATATATTTTATGGACCGATATGGTACTACGACTGGGACAATGTGAGACGCAAACCTAGTCGACCGATATGATGTGGTCGACCGGTATGTTTTTAAGTTGTCGACCCAGAACGATTAATCAGCCCAGAAAAACAACCCAGAAACACAGAAATTGAATGCAAAAATTATATCTTTGTGCTTAGAAACATATAGCAATCACAATTCAAGCAAAAGCAAAGATTAATTTCAACTTTTATGCATCAATTTTATGAACACAGTGTCAACTTTTCACGAACCCATAATTCACAAAATCCTAAAAATCTAATCACTTGATGATCTATAATGCGATTAACCAATCAGATAACATTCAGAAGCTTGAACCTCAACTAATCAGATCAACTTTAAACATAACAACACATTAATTCATGCAATCGATTTTCACTAGTCGATGAACAGTAACTTCGATGAATAGTAATATAAAAAAAAATTGATTCTTTAGGCTCTGATACCACTTGTTATCCCAGTTTAATCTAGTTGATAATTAACACACAAACACAATATAGATCAAGAGATATAAGATCAGAATAACATACCAATCCCTTGAATAAACAGTTAAACCTTGTGTGTTCTTGATACCCTTGAATACAGAGAAAACAACTACCTGTCTCTATTATGATTATTGAATAATGAGAAGTTAACCCTAAAAACTAATTAACCAAAACTATAAATACTTAGGCCATATGGGCTTTAAGCTTAATGGACTTCCTAATGGGCTTGGGCCCAATAGTAACTAAACTATCAATCTATTACAATTTAAACCCCAAACTTTAACTATCAAGTAAATACAGTTTAGACCCTTTAATCTTGAATACAATTATTTGATCCAACAGAAATTTCATAAAACTTTCAAACGCAAAATCTTTATAACAATTAATCGTAGACGTAAAAATCCACTACCGTTTACTCGGTAGTTGTGCAAAGTGGTCACAAGCACCACACATATAAAACAATTTCGAAACTAATTTATCAGTACTCAAGCTAATAATGACAATAATAAAAGATGCGCAAAAACTATTTCAAATGGACCATTATGGTCCGAATATGCATCACTTTATGCCATGTACGTAAAATAATTTTCTGTTCTAAAGTGGTGTGCAACAAATGTTTGTATGAACTCCAGAAGGAGAAATTTATGTAATCAAGTTCCAAAAATTTCCCATTTAGCCATAAGATGACATGGAATAAAATTTCCAACAAGACCCACAAACATCAGTTTATTTTCCAAACTTAGTAACGATAAGTGCTTGCGATTTGGTCAAACATAAAATAATTTAGATCGACTTCAAACTTTAAGTCGCATAGATAAAATGCTCTTTGTCCCAAAATGGTGGCCATAATGTCATGCATACCAATAAATCAATATAATGCATTGTGTGAGACAATAATCTATACTATATTATAAAGATGACATAAAAAACTCTTAATTACAACTCACTAAGCTTTATGTACTATCATTTAAAGCTATCTACTTAAAATCTCTTAAAAATAACTACTAAAGCCTAATGTACTACCTGTAAAGCTTTTAACCCTAATTAATATATTTCATCCTTATCCCTCAAAATCCTTATCTCTAATCCCCAAACCTTAAAATTATGAAATTTGAATTCTAATAAACATAATCAAAACAAGATAAACATCTCAATTTAAATATTAAAAATTTAAAATATATAAGATAATTAATGAATTTTAACAAACTACTTAATTTTTTTTATATAAAAAATATTATATTTTTAAGCCTAAATTAAACAAATTTATATATAAAAAACCATTATCACTCAATTAAAAAACAATTAATGAAGCAATATGTACTACTTTTAAATGCTTTTAACCCTAATTAATAAATTTCATCCTTATCCCCCAAAATCCTTATCTCTAATCCCCAAATCCTAAAATTATGAAATTTGAATACATAATCAAAACAGGATAAACATCTCAATTTAAATATAAAAAATTTAAAATATATAAGATAATTAATGAATTTTAACAAACTACTTAATTTTTTTATATAAAAAACATTATATTGTTAAGCCTAAATTAAACAAATTTATATATAAAAAACTATTATCACTCAATAAAAACCATCCAAAATCATACTGTAAATCAATAAAAAACAATAAATAAAAATAAACATTAAAATCGTGATGTATCTCGCTGCATTGCGCGAGTACGCTTCTAGTAATAAATCAACAACCGAAGGATGTTCAAAGCAAAAGTTCAACACGAACCATCATAAATCCTTCATATGCTTACTCATACCAAAAGTATAAATTAATTCAAATATTAAGTGTGCAACAAAATGTACTCGTATAAAACTAAGAGAAATCACACATTATTGAAACTTTCAGAAATAAACATACGTGATAACATCCACCAACAAAACTCTCATGAAATAAGTTTATCAACAAACCATAAACTAACACACACAATGAATCTAGCCTACGCATTTCAATGTTTGATCATGCGTTGCAAGACATCGTAAAATAATACTCCATAAATCCCAATAAAACTCACACGGAATAAAATTTACAATAAAACTCAAACACCAAAACATGTAAATAACTTTTTCCTTTAAAACCTTAACATATGTGGAGAAGATCCAATGTCAAAGTCATAAATTGCAGTTACTTGCCCGATACCCTAAACAATGTAAAGCGTAAATACTACAATATCTGAATATAGCGTTCGCCAAGAACAAGAATAAAGAAAATCTCAACAAAGTTTGCAACCATGTTCAATAAAACAATTTTATGCATGTTTAAACTCATGGTTTAAAATCTCGTGCGTGTTAAACGTCTTCCCATGGATCCAAAATACGACCCACGTGATAATTTGGGAAAGTATGAAATACTTTATGCATATTATTCTAAAAGTGAGTTTCGTGCATGAACTTTGGTCAAGACCCAAAATCTTAGGTCCGAGCTCACCAAGTCCAACAATCTAACTACCGACATCCGGATGCTCAACATCTTAAGGTAATGATAGGTGACTAAATCGGCTAAACTCACAATTTCTTCTTGAAATAAAGTCGATTCAATAGGCCTATGGTTTTACTCCAACAAATTTCCCCTACTCAAAATGGTCAACTTAATGTATTCATCATTCTTAACTGTCACTCCTAGTGATAACACTATAAACATAAACTTCTTTTAAGCTACTACTCCACATAATCTCGTCCACTACCCCTACGGTCATCACCTAAAGGCGATTCAAGCACACACATGTAACATGTAAGTTCACCACAACACTGGTCAGGTGCTATTATGAACGTACCGTACAAGATTATCCTTATTACCCTCGTTGTGATTCCCGATCCTAGTGTCTCTATCAATCCTCAAAATTTCCTATTTCAAGTGCCTAGTCGTGTAATTTCACTTTCAATCACTAATGTACGCTAGTTTGAGTCTAGGCATCCAAAATCAACACCTAATTATCTCAAACTTAAGCTTTGTGATACCAACTTGTAACACCCTCAAATTTGGAAAGAACGACTAATTTAAAATTTTCAACAATACCTCAATGTATAATAAAATCTCTTACGACAATTCCATACTTGAAATACAATTCTAGGTTGAACTATTAACAAAATAAATACAGTCTTACATAAAGACTAATTAAAGTCGGCCGTTACTAAAACCCAATAATAGTCGCTATATCCAAAGTAAATGCAGAAGACTTCACCAAGCTATTCACTTCTTCGAGCACACAACTAGTACTCATCTCTTCACAGTGTCACTAGAAGTAATCCCAAAATGGATCCTGATGCACATGCCGACAAATAAAAAGGTTAGGCTAACGCCTAGTGAGTTCAAGAGTTTTTATCATGATTATAAAAATCGTTAAACGAAAATAATGCAACTTAAATCATGATCCTTCAAAATGAATTACTTTAAATATGAAAACGACCCGTTTTCCAATAACACGCATTTTATAAACGAATGCCTCAACGCCAAAACATTCTTTCATGAAGTGGTGCAACCCGAAAGTCAGTCAAAACGTGAATAATGGTAAATGCTCAAATATTGAAATTCGAATAAAACTTTATAAACCAAACGACCGGAAATATGAGTAAAACTAAAGCCTCCAAAATTATAACATATGGAGAATTCCCCAAACTCAAAACGTCACTGAAAAACAAGGATAAAACAAAATGCCTAAAACAACATCTTTCGGTGACGAGGGAGACCCGAATTCCATGGCTAGTGGCGGAACACAAAAATAGGCCATATTCCAACTTATTGAGCTCACAATACTAGGATCAAGGCCACGAACTCGCCGGCTCGTACTCAGATGTGTGGAAGGGCACCCAATGATTCCTAGTCATGCTCATTCACTAGGATTACATTTTTCACCCAGGGCTAGTATTCAGTCCCACATAACCGTACCAAGTTGCCATCCTAGGGTCCAATGTCTCAACTAGCTATAAATGGGAAATGACTATCTCATAAAAACAGACTCAGAAATTACATCACGGGGTCAATAGCACAATGAGGCCCTCGATGACCCTATAAGTAATCCTGGTCCCAACATGAAATAATAGCCCCTTTTTAAAAATATTAAAGACCGACTCATATGCCTTTGGATCCATTACATTACAGTCTATAACAATACATGACTCAAATTGAATGACCAACGCACTCAAAACATGTAATTCTCAAATGATGCGCAATAACCGCCATCATACTCAAAACTCCACAACGGGCTATTAAAACCGGACGAATGTCCCCAAGACTCATTTTAGTCAATACCAAGCCAAAAACTCAATAATTTACTTTATCATACCATAAAAGTCAGTGTAAATGATAAAACGTATTTAAATAATGGTTATGCAAACACAATTACCAAAAGTAAGATTAATCCAAAACTCATCGTTTGGTTGTGTGAGGTCCAAGAGATCAAGATTGATTGATTAGAAAAGATTAACAAGGATAATTGGGATTAAATCTGTAGTTTTATTCACAAATAGTAAACTACACTACAGAAAGCTTAAGGAATCGTATAGCTACATTGCGAAAGTGAAAGTTACAAAACAAACTAACTACAAATCCTATTTATATGGCCCAATACCCTAGAACACATTAAGCCCAAACCCAAGTACAAGGACCAATACAAAGATAAATGGATTACTTTACTAAACTTCCTAAAATAGAACATTTATGTTCTAACATTCTCCCCCTAAGTTATGTAAAGTAATAATTCATTTCAACTCAACTTCAGCTCCTCTCCCCCTTGATTTCTTTAGAAAACTTAGCGTTGCATAAACTTCAAAGCTCCTCTAGCTCCCCTGTTAGCTCCAAATCTTCATTTGTTAAAGTGTTGAAAATATCCAAGTCCTACTTCAGAGGACTTCCAGAGACAGACTTTAGAGAACAAAGATTTCAGAGGACGAAGACTTCAGAGGACATACCTGCCTCTGAAGTACACATCAGAGATGAACACCTTCAGCAGAAGACATCAGAGATGGATTCATCAGAGGCTCTGAAGACTACATCAGAGCTCTGAAGACATTCTCTCTGAAGAAGGCGCTGAAGACATTTTCCTGAAGTATCAGAACAGATAATCAATCACTTAGTGATAAGATTTACTTTATAGAGTAGGTTACTATTCAAGCATGTCTTGAGCTAACCTTTTAGGTAAGACACTGTTCAAGCACGCTTCTATTTGTCAGAATAGTACACTGTTCACTTTATGGTCCTATAAATAGGACCATCACTCCTTTGACAAAAGTGTGATTTTTGATATCTTGTATTAAAAGATTCAACTGAATATATCTCACGAAGATCTTGTTCTTTCTACTTGCTTTATATATGAACTATGATATTTGAATCTGCTTTTGATATTAAACTATATTGCTTCCGCTGTTTATACTCTTGTTGTTTTTATCATTATTGTTATAAGATTAATTATGGGATCCAACAATTGGTATCAGAGCCTCCTTTGTTTTCTAAAACAAAGAAACATCATATCTGCATACTCGGATAGATTTATTTCTTATTGATTCAACCTTTTAATATATGTGCATGTTTATATAAACCTTGGTTTATTTAACTTCATATGCTCCTGATTTAAAACTAAATCACAGTTACATCATTTAATAGAAAGATCTTCATAGAAAAGCATCAGTTCTTCAAATCTTCATCTTTTCTTCACAAAATGGCAAACTCAAGCATAAGTGCCATTTATACAGCTGGATCATTAACCAAACCTCCTACACTTCTAAGGGATGAATATCCTCAATGGAAAATAAGGATGGTAAATTTCTTAGAAGGCATGGACATGGATCTGTTAAGATCAGTGAATGATGGACCACACCAACCAATGGTGTTGGTACCAAGAGTTCTAGCAACAACAGATACTGCTGAAATCCCTGCTTACTATGAAAAGAAAACTTCAAACTTTACGGATGAAGAAACAAACATGATGGAAAATGATTCAAAAGATGTTAGATTACTTATAATGGCCATTCCCAATGATATCTTCCAAGAACTTGATTCTTGTGTAACTGCAAAAGAGATATGGGATCAGTTGTTAAATCAACTTGAAGGTAGCCTACAAACTCAAAAGAACAGGAGAAATCTTTGTATCAATGAATATCATGATTTTCATGCATTACCCGAAGAAACCTTGCACCAAACATACTCAAGGTTCAACATCCTCATCAACAAATGCAGAGAATTTGGAGTCATGAGAACTAAAGAATAAAATAATGTTCTTTTTCTTAAAAGTCTAAATGAAGAATGCTCACAACTGTCAATGTCAATACAAGCCAATCAAAATATTGAATCATGGTCATTGGCTGACATTTATGGCACCCTTGTTGCACAAGAAAAATAAGTAGTAAAACAAAAATAAAAAACTTCTTTAGGTGGACCACTTGCACTCATGTCAAAACAAAAGGGTGTATCACAAGAATGCAGAAATGCAGAAAAAGACAACTGTTCAAAAAGGGAATCTATAAGAAAATCCAAGAAGGTTCTGATGTCTGAAGAAGTTGAACACTCAGATTCTGACTCAAATGATGACATCAATGCCTTTGCCAAATCTCTTGCATTAATCACCCATCAATTTAACAAGAAATTTGGCAAAAAAGTCTTTGAAGGAAGAAGAGATGATGAAGAAAGAAGAAGAAATCTAGAAAGGAGATTTCAGAAAACTGACTATCAACAAGAGCCCAGATCTACTCTGCATAGTGATCAAAAGGGCGTTCATTTCACCAATCATGATTCTACTCAACAATCAAGATCTCAACAATCATTTCAGCCAAGGTATCCTCAACCTCAGAGGTACTTGAAGCCACAACCACAAGCACAAGCACAGAAGATAGAATCACACATTGCTCTTCCATCAAACCAAAACAATGGAAGATGTTTTAGATGTGGAAAGCCAGGCCATTACTCTGCCAACTACAGAGGTAGACTCATCAAGGATGAAGACTACTACAAAAACAAGTACAAGTACAATGTCAAAGAAAGAGTACTTGAAGCAGAGATGGAAGACTGGCTGTCAAACTCAACAAGCGATGGAGAGGAATAACCTACCAATCTCTGTGGTATGGCGTTAACAGATGATCAAAGTGACGGATCATCAGAGGACTACTCTGAAAAGGTAAACTCTCCTTCCACCTCTGAAAGTGAACTTGAATTGGATGTTATTAAACTAACAGATGAATTTCAAATCCTAAAGCAAAAACTTGTTGAGGAAAAAGAAAAAGCAAAACAAATGACAAAAGATCTCAGTTTTTACAAAAGGGAAAAAGATCTTCTTGAATCAGAAAAGAGAGATATTTTTGTTGAAAAATATGAACTTGAGAAAGCTCAGAAACAAAAAGAAAAATCCTTTTCAGAAAAATTCAAAGAACTTGAGAAAGTTTTAAAAGTTAAAGAAGAAGAAGTAAAAAAATCTGAGTATGAAAGACTCAATTCTGTTGCCTTAACCATTTTTTTCCAAAAAGAAAGAGAAATCTTACATCAATCTCTGGAAAAGAAAGAACTTCAAATCAAAAGTTATCTTGATGCTCAAGATGTACATATAAAGATAAACTCTCAAATGGATACTCCAGGGCTTGGATTCAATGAATTGGAACTGGATTGAAGAAAACTTCACTTTCTTCCACTTTCTGTAAAGGAAAGGTCTAGAGCTCTGACTGTCCATCACTGAACAATTTCAAGAGAATAAAAACCTCAGAGAGATAAAAAAACAAGGGCTCTGAACTTTAAAAATGTTGCATACTCTGAAGTACCAAGCTTTCCAAATTCCATCTTAAAAATAGAAAAGGAAACTTCAGAGGTATTTTTCACAAAACCTCAGAGCAATGATCCTAAAGAGATTTTTAAGTTTAATGCATTTATCAAAGATGAGTCAGAGACATCTGAACAAAGTACCTCTGATGCAAGTACTTCTGAAGATGAACCTTAGAGTTCACTTAATCCAGATGCCCCTCTGTTTTCACCATTCTCTGATAAATGCATCAGAACTACATTTGAGGATGACATCAAGAGAATAAATCAAGAAAATATCATAGCTGATTTAAAGAAGAAAGAAAGCATGAAAAGAATCATCAAAGTCTCAAGACTCAAGAAAATTGAGAAACCATCAGAGGTAGTTATCTCTGGTAAGACTGAACGACACTTTCTTGACTCTGATTCTGAATCTGATCTAGAGGTAGATGAACAAATATTCTACAGACCAGAGGAAGTAATTCATAAAAAGATAAATACTGTTGGTTCTAGAATTTTGAACATTCTTATATCTGTTTTAAAAAATAAACCCACAATACCAATATGTCCTGAATTTGCAGAAATGTGTCTTAAAGCAAAAACTTCTCTGGATCTTGAAAAAGAATTACGAGAAAAGGCAAAGAATAAAACTATCACTTCTCAACTCTACACTTATAAACCAATCAAGTTTACTCCTGGACAAAAAGGAAAATGGCAAGAAATTAACCATTCTGATCCTGTTTGTGCAGTGAGCAACAAAGAGAAGATGATGTTTCTAAACAAGAAAAGACAACATGAAAAGAAGGTTGTCTTTCAAGCTAGAAGAAAGGAAGTAGTTAGGAATAATTGTAATATTCCTAGTACTAATTCAAAAAGGAATTATAATGTATCGAATGTATTTAATGAAATGAAATCCTTTGCTTCTACCTCTTCTTGTTCTGTAAAGTGCAATTGCATCCAACTCTTGATGAAACTGAAAAATCACTTCAGAGGTTCTCACTGTTTTCTTAATCAATCTCTGAATAAAAATTCAGAGACAAAGCCTCAAAAGAAAAAGGACAATTCTGCCAAAACATCAAAAGATGAGAAGGCAAAATTTCAAAGAGTTAATCAGAAGTCTAACAAAATAGGACCCATAATGAGATGGGTACCTAAGAAAATCTAATCTGTCTTGCAGAAACAGTCTATGCCGATCTGGTACTTAGATTCAGGATGTTCAAGGCATATGACTTGAGATAAAAAATTACTATCCTCTTTCAAAGCTAAATCTGGGGGAGTAGTAACTTTTGGAGACAACATGCAGGGTCAGATTAAAGGTTATGGTGAGCTATCAAGAGGTAATGTTTCTGTATCAAAGGTTGCTTATGTTGACGGGTTAAAGCATAAGTTAATCAGCATAAGTCAACTTTGTGACCATGGTTTTGATGTAAAATTTCAAGAAAAACATTGTTCATTACTTCACTCAAAAACAGGTCAAGAAATGCTCAGAGCTGACAGAAAGGGAAATTTATACAGAATGAATTTTACCAAACACATAAGAACTGACTCAGAGAAACTCTGTCTAGTATCTCTGAACAATTAAGATGTTTGGCTCTGGCATAAAAAGTTCTCACATCTGAACTTTTCTTCACTTGATAAATTGGTCAAACTAAATCTGGTTAAGGGATTACCATCTCTGAAGTTTAACAAGGATCATCTTTGTTCTGCTTGTGAAATGGGAAAAATGAAAAGATCTTCCCACAAGACCAAAAGTGATAATAATTGTCCAAAACCTCTGCATATGCTTCATGTGGACCTCTGTGGTCCTATCTCTGTGCAGAGTTTGTCAGGTAAAAAGTATATCCTCGTCTTGATTGACGAATACTCTAGATATACTTGGATAGAATTCATCAGAGCCAAGTCTGATGTCCCTGATATTTTAATAAGATTGTTAGAAAGATTGCAGGTTCTGTTTGATACCAAAGTTCAGAAGCTGAGAAGTGATAATAGAACAGAGTTCAGAAATGCGAAAGTCAACTCATATCTTTCAGAGGAAGGCATAACTCCGAACTTCTCTGCAGCTAGAACACCTCAACAAAATGGTGTTGTTGAGAGGAAAAACAGAACACTGGTTGAAGCTACAAGAACTATGCTTGCAGGATCAGATCTTCCCACAAACTTTTGGGCAGAGGCAGTGGCAACAGCCTGTTTCACTCAAAACAGAGCTACCATTGTCAAAAGATTCAAGAAAACATCTTATGAACTCATTAACAATAGGAAACCTAATGTTAAATATTTCCATGTTTTTGGATGCAGATGTTTTATTCTAAATGATAGAGAGTCTCTTGGAAAGTTTGACAAGAAAGCAGATGAAGGCAAATTCATTGGATATTCATTAGCCTCAAAAGCTTTCAGAGTGTTCAATCAAAGAACAAGAACAAGCCAAGAGAGTATCAATGTGTCTTTTGATGATGACAAAAGTCTAGCTAACAAAGATATCAATCCAACTGCTAAAAATATCTCTGAATCATCAAGGATAAGAGAATCTGAACTAAACAAAATATTCGAAGATTTCCTTGATGATGAAAATTCAGAGTTTCTTTTCAGAGATATTCACAGAGCAACTTCAGAGGAACCACAAACGTCTGGTACAAATCTCTCTGGTCCCTATGAAGTCACAACTTCTGCTTCCTTGGATGCAGGTCCAAGAAATTAATCAACTTCAGAGCCTCTGGAATCAACTTCAGAGCCTCTGGAATCAACTTCAGAGCCTCTGGAATCAACTTCAAAGCCTTTGGAATCAACTTTAGAGCCTCTGCTCAGCACAACAGAGATGTTTCCCACTGTCATCTCTGAAGTTCAAACTCCACCTCATATTCATGCTCCACTCACAAGATGGACAAAAGATCATCCTCATGATCAAATCATTGGATCACCTTCAGAGGGTTGCAAAACCAGATCAGCCACAATCAATGAATGTTTTTTTGTAAATTTCTTAAGCATCATTGAACCAAAGAAGGTAAACGAAGCTCTTCAAGATCCTCATTGGATCTCTACAATGCAAAATGAGCTTCAAGAGTTTGAAAGAAACAAGGTCTGGACCTTAGTTCCCCTTCCTAAAGGAAAATTTGCAATTGGAACTAAATGGGTCTTCAGAAATAAAAAGGATGAGGATGGCGTTATAATCAGAAACACAGCTAGGTTGGTTGCTAAGGGATATTGCCAAGAAAAGGGTATTCATTATGATGAAACCTTTGCACCTTTAGCTAGGCTAGAAGCAATTAGAATCTTCTTAGCCTATGCTGCACACAAAGGGTTCAAAGTATATTAGATGGATGTCAAATCTGCCTTTCTAAATGGTAAATTAAATGAAAAAGTTTATGTCCAGCAACCACCTGGATTTGAAAATATAGAGTTTCCTAACCATGTTTATTATCTTGATAAAGCTCTATACGGACTAAAACAAGCTCCAAGAGCATGGTATGCTACTCTGTCCACATTTCTGATAAATAATGGTTTTGAAAAAGGTACAATAGATACAACCTTGTTCATTAAAAGGTACAAAAATGAGATGCTTTTAGTATAGATATATGTTGATGACATTATATTTGGCTCTATAAATCAAAAGTATTGTGATAAATTTTTGAGTTGATGAAGAGTAAATTTGAGATGAGTCTCATGGGAGAATTAACATTCTTTCTAGGCTTACAAGTAAAGCAAACATCAAAGGGTACTTTTATAACTCAATCTAAGTATGTCTCTGACATTTTGAAAAAAATACAGACTCAATGATTCAACCTCTATGAAAACACCTATTGCCACAGGAGTCAAGCTTGACTCTGGTCTTTCGGGAATATCTGTAGATGTCTAAACCTACAAAGGCATGATAGGATCACTTTTATACTTAACTGCAAGCAGGCCTGATATAATGTTCGCAACATGTCTCTGTTCTTGATATCAAGCAAATCCAAAAGAATCTCATTTGTCAGCAGTCAAAAGAATTTTTAGATACCTCAGAGGCACACCTTATTTAGGTCTCTGGTATCCAAAACTGTATAGCTTTGATTTAACAACATACACTGATGCAGATCATGTAGGATGCAAACTAGACAGAAAGAGTACATCAGGATGCTGTCAATTATTGGGAAATAAGCTGGTAAGTTAGACATCCAAGAAGCAGAACTGTGTTTCAACTTCCACAGCAGAAGCAGAATATGTTGCTGCTGCTAGTTGTTGTTCTCAAGTCATATGGATGCAAACTCCGCTCAGAGACTATGGCTTACAATATGACAGAATTCCAATTTTCTGTGATTCAAAAAGTGCCATAGCCATCTCTGCCAATCCAGTACAACATTCCAAAACAAAGCACATTGATGTAAGGTAATACTTTCTGAAAGATCATGTTGAAAAGGGAACAATAGAGATGTATTTTGTACCAACTGAACTTCAACTTGCTGATATTTTCACAAAAGCTTTAGATGAACGAAGGTTCAATTTTTTAATCAGCAAGTTGGGAATGTTGAACATGTGTCCCTAAAACAGGAAAACATCAGAGTCTCTGATCTATTCATCAGAGCCTCTGGCATGCGTAGCATGTTCAACAAGAGCTTCTGAAACTAATTTCAGAGTCTCTGGACTTTTGACAAATGGTAAAATCATTCTTTTGTATCTCTAAGCATCTGTCAAGGGGGAGACAAAGACCCTTTCATCTTTCAAGGGGGAGCAAGTGAGCTTCTTTGATACTCATATCAGGGTCTCTGATCTTCTCTGATATTTCTATACCAGAGCCTCTGATCTTGTCTCTGATATTTGTATCAGAGCCTCTGATATTGTCTCTGATACTCATATCAGAGCCTCTGATCTTTTCTCATTAAACGAATATTCCAGGATATTGTTTTAATAATAAATCTTTTGGATAACCATTAGTTTCTTTTCAAAAACCCTGCTGGCGGTTTTCTGACACCAAGCGGCTCTCCCCTACACCCCTCAATGTGTCACCTACTAATTAGGGGATGATGGAACGTCCTTTCTGACATTGGAACTCTCAATCGCCGTTTCCATAACCTCTCCCTCACCTTTTTGTCCATCAAAACTCTTTTTCTCTTCTCATTATTCTTTACGCTCTCAGAATCCAAAATCCCAAATCTCTCTCTCTTTCTAAGCTCTCATCTTTCTCAAAACCTGCAACAATGGCGGCTCATTCCCAAACCTCAGAAAACTCCAGCAAACTTGTTCCAAACTTGAATATGGCACAGTTTGACGTTCCAGTGAAAGGTAACAACTACTTTCTGGATGTCACCCCTACCAAATACGATGAGCAGTTTCGCCCCATACTAGATTTTTTGACCAACTGCGAACTCAACGATGTCCTCACCAAACATGCTTTAGATGTTCCTCTACGCTTTGTCCAACAATGGTGGTATTCAAGTGAATACGATGATGAAAAGGAAGGACTGGTTGGGTACATTGACCTAGGTGACCAAAGCATGAAAATAAGAATCACCCCCAAACCCTAACTCACAGATTCAACCTGCTCACGATAAAAGATCTTCAAATAGAAATCTTTGAGAAACCACCAACTCAGGAAGTTCTTCTTCAGTTCCTCCACCACTTAGGATACAACAAGGAGATCACACGCCTAAGTCAATTCAGACGTCAGTACCTGCCTCCCAAGTGGAACTTTATGTTTAGTGTTCTCAATCGAACAATGACCTGCAAAATTGGAAGTTAGGATCAGACCCATCCAACGATTCTTGCCATAATGTATGCTCTCTTCTTTAACAGAAGCATAAATATGGCTCACATTCTCTTCTTTGAGATGCTGACGGCGGTGGACAAGAAGAACAAAGACTTGGCCAAAGGTAAACAACCAATTTCGTTACTGTTTCCTAGATTCATCTCTGTGGTCATTCAACGAGCAATGGAGAAATTCTCCATCACTGAGAAGGGTCCAAGGATGCCTCTGTTTATCATGAACTCGTTCAAAGCAACAGAGGTTGCTCCTTATCTAAATGAACGACGTTTCCCACACACCATGGTTGAGGTAATTCGTGCTAACTCTAATACCCATCTCATAATTAGTAGTGTTGCCCAATCATCAGAACCGATGATGGGATCCCCAACACACTTAGGTTTTGAGACTGAGCCTGAATCAGATAGTGACATCTCTGATACTGCTCAAAACGTTAACAGAGCATAACCAGAGGGTGGCTCTGTAATAGTAAGGGAGAGAAGACGAGAGAACCCTCCCTCTGACGAAGAGAATAACTCTGTCAGAGCAGAGGAAGGTGAGGAAGAGAAAATTCTAGAAGGTGAGTTTCTGAACTTAGAATCCGAGGGCGGCGAGGTAGGAAAAGATGCCCTTGATGGCACATCTGAGCGATTTCCAAGCCAAAATCCCCGTGCAACCAAATTTACTGTCCAAGGTGGTCCTGCATCAGTGGACATTGAAACAGAAGTGCACACCTCGAACCCTTCCCATCCTAGCCGCTCAGAGGCATCTTCTTCTGCCTCTGAAGCACGCACCAAAGGGGATACCTCTGATACGGCTAAATCCTCTCAAAAGGACTTAGACCAAGACATACGTACTCATTCACCCCATGGTACATCACCACCTCACACACATGATGCCTTTATGGCCCATGACATTTTGGACCATCCCTAAGATCAGGAGAGACCTAAGATCTCTCGTAAGGATTGCCTGTCAGAAAAAGAATGGCACGACCTTCTTGCACATGGACTCCTTAGCCTGGACAACAAGGTTTCCACACACATTCGGTTCTCATCATCATCAGATTTTGACTCTGATGATCAGAGACCAATCGGAACCATTATAGAGAAATCCCTGAAAAAGGGTCCTCAAGGATTAATGGGAAGTCCTTCCGGAGAAAACATCAAACCACCTACGAAAGAAGGCCCCTCTGAACTCGAGGAAAACTTAGAATCATGTGTTGATCCTAAGATCACCCCCTTTGATTATGTCACCAAAGAGGACTTCAAAATCTTTGGTGACGAAGTCAGAGAATCTCTGAAGGAGATTAAACTTCAAATAGAGAAGACCTCAGAGGCCTCTGCCTCTCGCTCTGAAGTTGCAAAGATTACTTTAGAGGTCTCTGAGCTACGCACAACCGTTCTCTCTCAGAACGCCAAACTCGATGCTCTGGAAAGCCTGGTCATCAAAAATGACTCGGTTCTATCCAGAGAAATTCTGAACTTCAAAACTGAGCTACTCAAGGCGATTCGAACTCCTTCTGCCCCAACTCCATCAACTACAGACTTTTCTCTATTCAAAGAGGAAGTCTTGCGTTCTTTGGCAGAGGTGATTGCAAAGATCCCTACCTCCTCTGTTGCTGCTCCTGCTACATCCGAATTTGTTACAAACGCTGACCTCACCAACTTCTCCAAGAAAATCACCAGCAATGTAATGAATATCTCCAACAAGTTCGTCTCCAAGACCACTCAGCAGAACAAAAAGATTGAAGACCTTATGAAGAATGTCAAATCTTTAGAGGGATCATTGAAGAGGAAGGAACCGGAGGTCGCATGCTCTGAGGAAGCCCGGAAAAAGGATAGGTATGAAGACTCTGATGACCATGACGATCAACCTCAGGGGTCATCAGATCTTCATAAGGGGGAGAAGACTCCAACACCAAGAACTGTTGAAACACAAAAGAAGTCCATTCCTTCTGAAACAAACCGAGGTAAAGAGAAAGAAACAGAAAGACGCTCAACCTCAACCTCTGTTGAAGATAACCAGGCCACTCTAAAGTCTCCAGTACATGTTATCTTCCTAGCATCATCTACTTCAGGTACTCCAATAATTCCAATAATAGATGCATCTCCAGAAACTATTGGAGCTCTGGAAGAAGATGAAGACGACAACTAATAGACTTTTCTACATCAGAAGAGGCATTATCATCACCAGAAAGACAAATTTATGTGATAAGAGATGCTTACAAATCAGAGGCTGAAATAGCAGAATCAGAATCTGAAAAAGAAGAAAAATCAGATTCTGGAAAAGAAGCTGCTGAAGATCAGATTGAAGTAGTTGATGTTGAAGAGTATGTTTTCAAGAATGCTCAACCACATCATACTTCAACAGCAACAGAGCTGAGGGAATCACCAGAGATAGATGGCTACATCTCTGAACCTACAACAGAAGATCCTCCACAGACAAAGGAACCAGAGACCATGGTTGCTGATGAACAGGCTCCTTCAGAGAATCCTGTTCAGAAGGCAAGCATTGGTTTACCAGCCAAAGTGTTTACTCAACCTCCTACATTCCTTGCATAAAATCTCGAAGCCTCCATAGAAGACCATTTCAGATTCATCTATTGTGAATTTAATTTGGCAGATACTCTAGTCATCCCTCTGAATCCAAGGATCAGAGAGAACATGCCTGACTATGAGCGAAGATTTATCAGAGATAAAACCACACCCAGAGCACAGGTCCTCTCTGATGATCCAATCATCAAAATTAACAAGATCTCTGAGAAGACTTTTGCCTACAACAAAATCATCTATAGGCACTATGTGGTAACTCGCTCTGATCAGAAGATTTACGAGTTCAATGATAATGATCTCGTAAATCTAAATCCATATGATTTACCACATTTATATGCAGATTGCTCTGCCAGATACGATCAGGGAAGAAGAGAAATCAGGATGGGCATGGTTGAAGTCAAAAAGGCAATGGAGGCCTATGTCAAACACAGAGTAAAATGTGACTTCCAGATTGCTCTGAACCTAGGAGAAGAGAAGCTGGACGTGACTGAACCTATGGAGTCAATCGAAAATCTTGACAAAAAGAAGACTGGATCAATCATAGCAGAACCTCTGGGTTTCGTCTTCAGAGTAAACCAAATAAAGAAGATATTTCTAGCTTCGGAAGTTTCAAAGTACTCTGATGAAACTTTGAGAGGAATACAGAAAATGATCCATGTGAAGGAAGAAAGGCACAGAGCTCTGATCATGAAGTTCCATGGAATCTGTTCAAGTGACAAATTTTAGTGTGTTTCCTTATTTTTGATAATTACTTTCTCTGTAATGAATTTTCAAATATTTTGAGTAATATTTAAGAGGATGATTTTTCTCCTCTATGCTTTCTAGTTTAAGTTTTCTGTTCTCTGCTATTCTTGCATCTTTTTTTTTCAACACTTAGGGGGAGATTGTTAGCTCCAAATCTTCATTTGTTAAAGTGTTGAAAATATCCAAGTCCTACTTCAGAGGACTTCCAGAGACAGACTTCAGAGAACAAAGATTTCAGAGGACGAAGACTTCAGATGACATACCTTCCTCTGAAGTACACATCAGAGATGAACACCTTCAGCAGAAGACATCAGAGATGGCTTCATCAGAGGCTCTAAAGACTACATCAGAACTCTGAAGACATTCTCTCTGAAGAAGGCGCTGAAGACATTTTCCTGAAGTATCAGAACAGATAACCAATCACTTAGTGATAAGATTTACTTTATAGAGTAGGTTACTGTTCAAGCATGTCTTGAGCTTACCTTTTAGGTAAGACACTGTTCAAGCACGCTTCTATTTGTTAGAATAGTACACTCTTAACTTTATGGTCCTATAAATAGGACCATCACGCATTTGACAAAAGTGTGCTTTTTGATATCTTGTATTAAAAGATTCAACTCAATATATCTCACGAAGATCTTGTTCTTTCTACTTGCTTTATATATGAACTGTGATATTTGAATCTGCTTTTGATATTAAACTATATTGCTTCCGCTGTTTATACTCTTGTTGTTTATATCATTATTGTTATAAGATTAAATCTGGGATCCAACATCCCCCTTGAAAATAGCTCTTATCCTTGAAATTTCAACTTTAATATCAGATCTGATGTTGACAGTAACCTCGACTGAGTGCACATAAAGACAACTTTTGACTCTTGTAAATCTAACACATTCCTTACGCCCACAAGAATGATATGTGTTGAATTATGGAATGACAACCAAAGTTCATCTTCTGTGTATAACATCTGATCTGTCTTTGAACCACGAGTTGAAATAAGAATTCAGCTTAAGAACTTAATCTGATCAGCTTACAGGAGGTAGCATCTGGTAGCAACACTACAATGCAAGAGTTAGAAGGCAATTACTGTTCAACAACTAATGAAAGACGCTCATTTTCTAATAGCTTTCCAGAATACTGAACAATCAAACTTAGAACTCCTTTCTTCACTAATCAACTAGATGATTATAAGCACTCAGGATTCTGAATCACAACCAAAGCATCAGAACAATGATTGCAGTCGCTCACACTACTGATTGATCAGGTCAGAAGAATGATCAAGAGCACTCAACGGTCTAACAACAAATAGAACCACTATAGACTGATGATTGCAGATACTCAGGCAACTAAATCAATCCAATCAGAGACTAAATCCAACCACCCAGTATCTGAAAATATTGACAAACATGAGCACTCATGAAAATTAGATCAGTTGCTAAGGATATGTGACCAACAGAAGATAAGAATGACGTCACATATGCATTATGCGAAAAAACCTCGGGAACAAGGCAAACTTGTAGCAAAATGGCTTCAGAACAGTCACTTTTCTCAAAAATCACAAAACTTTTCGCATAACTACTACAATTCGCAGATCACTATTCAATTTAGCACAATTTGCATGAGGCTTAGCCGAAAACATCAGAATTCGCATAGGCCTGCGTGCGAATTCTAATCGATGAACCTTTTAGAACAGAACCTGCAGACGCAGAGGAAGAACAACCTCTGTAGAGGAGGAGAAGAATATTAAGAAAAGGTGGTAAAAGAACCACATGTTGAAGAAATATTATTGCAGAGAAATCCTTGAGCCCTCTAACCCTATTCAGATCCAAGTGGTTGTGGATATTACAAGGGAAATACTTGAGCCCTCTAACCCTATTCAAATCGATATGCCAGAATTTCTAGCATCTCCTGCCAATCTATATCAAGACTCTTCAAGTCCTCTTGAGGTGCCTGTAGAACCTCTGGTGACCTCCATAGAGCTTCTGGTACAAGCTTCAGAGGCAAATGCTTAAGATAATGTGTCGGCATTCAAGGATAGAAGTGTAGGAGATGGGCCCTCTCCACTGCATAGAAGAAGTGGATGAGGAGATGGAAGAGAGTATAAATAAAACATCGGAGGTGGAGAATATTGGAAAATATGCCACAGAAGGCACATAACAACAAACCACTCCCTATGTTATCCACAATTCTGATCAAGCTAGTCTAGTAGCGAGGATCATAGAAACAAAGGTGCACACCTCAATCCTAACCCTAACAGACCGGACAGAGGAGCCTTTTTCATCCTCTGATCCATCGATAGCCCAGGAATCCATTCCAGCTTCATCCTCTCAAAAGTATGTTGCTGCAGAAATAAGTGTTGCTTTGCCCGGAAACACGATAGAAACTCACACAGAGGCATGTGTTGCCTCTGTCACTCACAAGAGAACAACCCAAGACTGTCCATAGCAGTCTGTGAGCTTACACGATGGCGAAGAGGTTCTAGAACACCTCCTAGACCTCGCACCACTACACCAATGGAAGACTCTGGATCTCCACTTGGTGATGATGATGTCAGAACATTTGTAGAATCATTCTCTTCTAATGATATTCGAGGATTGGATGGAACCCCTGAAGAGCCTAAAGCCAAAACAAGCTCTCTAGGTGTCCCAGGAACATGGACTAAATCTGGTTCATGTGTTGAACCAGTGGTTACCCCCTCTTCATTTGTCACAAAGGCCAAGTTCCTAGTCTTTGCTGATCTTATGAAGACCTCAATTACAGAGTTGAAAATCTTAGTAACCCCCTCCACTGACAGAGCTCTCATAGTCGGCCATCTCTCCAGCAAAGTGGCTAGCCTTTCAGATCAGATCGACTCTTTGAAGAACGAATCTATCCAACAGAGTGCTAAGTTGTCAGAGCGCCTAGAGTCTCTTAAGAATGTATCTATGGCCAACTCTGTCGATATCAAGACTCTTGCTAATACTTCAGCCTATGCAGTAACCCAAGATCTGATTCATACTCTGGTAGAGGCCATCAAGGCGAACACTGAGGCTATTAAATGCCTTGGTGAAATCATCAACCAAAAATCTACAAAGCCTATTCAACCAGTACCTCAGAACCAAACTATGCTTCAAAATCAAAGACATGGTTCATTCTACCATGGTACCGGTCTCTCAGCCCCAGAACCAAATGCTTGCTCCTACAGACTACATTACAAGGGTTTAGATGTATAAGTTGGGGGACACTCTTATGAATAAAGTGAACTCAATAGGTGATAAATTTACTACATCTGCGAACACTGCTACAGAGTCCATCAATAAAAACGTGGCTTTGATGCGATTCAAGTGTGACTTAGAGGTCAACAAAGCAACACTTACAGCAGGGGATATCGTAGATATGATTGCGCACAACATCAAATCCAACTTGAAACCAGAGTAAAGAAGAGGAATGAACCTATGTCATGCCAAGCAGAGGCCCAAAGAAAGACACAGAAGTATGATGATGAAGGGCCAGATGCCTCTGGTCCTTCCAATCATCATAAGAGGGAGAGAACTTCGATACTCCAAAGCTCACATCCTATTTCAGCAGCCCCTATTTCTGCAGTACCCTTATACTCAGAGAGTGGTTTTCTACAAAAGCAACATCCCACAGAACCCTCTATAGCCAATACTCGATTATCTTCAGAGGCAATTCCAAAGATTCAACCGAAGGTACTTTTTGAGGCTGAAAGTGAAACTCTTTCCGAAGACTTGGACAAGTTCATCAATTTTGTTGATCCAGATCCAGTTCCAGAAGCTGCTCCTACACTAATATTATATGCTCATACAGAATCAGTGAACTGTTTAGAAGAGAATGCACAGGAGAAGATACCCACAAAGCCCAAGCTCAAGTCTTTGCCGCCTACAATCACCACCTCTGAAACCAGAATTCAGATGCCTTTTATTCCATCAACCTCGAATGCACCTACAAAAGTAACTCAAGATAGAGTGGCAGAGATTATGAAATTGATGGATGCAATGAGGAGACCCATCCCCAGACCTCCACCAAAAGAACTAATCTTCCACGAAAATATTTACAACTTTTTGTATAATGTAAGAGATGAAGAAGTAATAGTTGCGCCGAACATCCATCCACTTATGAAGGAAGAGGTCAAGAGGAGGTTCTGGCATACAACGCAAGATAAAAGCAAGGTGTCTTTTTTAGTATGATATTGAGACAGTCATGTCAATTACGCTTTATTTCTTCACCAACAACGATGTAATGTATGCCAAGTATAGAGCCCAGTGTAAAGATGGCAATTAATATGTTTTCTCGGATGCAGATCTGATCAACCTGTGCCCATATGATCTACCACAATTGCATGACTTCACAGAGCAGAGACTGAGAACAAGAAAAGAGTTCACTATTGCCAACGGGTGCATCAAGGAGGTGATCAGAAAACACGTGAAATACTTTAGCAAAATCGACTTCCAAGTATCCTTAGAGCTTCAGGTTGACAAACTTTCTATTACAGCCCCTGATGACACTTCACCTGCCATAGAAAATGTTCCATGCAATTATGTGATCGTAGAGCCTATCTTTGGATTCGTGAGAAAAGATGATGATGGCCAGAAGAAGATATATAAGCAAATCAATGCCCACAAGTACTCTTCGGACTCTCTGCTGATATTTAAAAGAACTATCAAAAGAAGAATCGGTACTCCCAGGGTACAAGAAGGCCCTACTCTGAAGATGATTGAGGAAATAGATGCAATGTTCGAATTCAGAGATATCATCCTTTCCATGTAGAAGGCCCTAGTTGAAAGCTTTGTATATCCTATTAATGATTTCCCCAAATAATTTTTTTGTAATTCTCTTGTACGTCAATTTGTGTAATGAAATTACTTTTACAGAGGTTAATTAGCACCTCTTGCTTTCTAGACTAGATGTACCTTATTTCCAATTCTTCTTTTTCAATATATAGGGGAGAATTTTAGTCCCAATTCTGTCATTGTTAAAAGTATTGTAAAAAAAGACAAGTCCTTAGAAGCAGAGGACCTCTGTCGTAGAAGTCTGTTGATCTTCAGAATCTCTGCAATCCTTTGTACAGAAGTACCTAACTAGAAGATAACCCTTGGATCACAGAGCCTCTGTGCTATGCTCTATGGAAGCCACCTCTGTGCTACATTCATCGGAAGATTTCAACAAGTGTTTCTCTTCTAGCTTCAGTCAGCCAATGCAGCTCTGCCACGTCAACATGAAGCGGTTACTACACCTTTCCAGGTGGCAGCTTCCTATTAGTGTTAGGCTTGACTTTTGTGATATTCCCTTATAAAAGGTAGATTTGTTTAGGAGATTTTGTATGCTCAACATATTACACACACTCAACTGCACCTAGTAGCTAGAGATAGAATTCGTGAGATTGAGAGAGAATTACACGTAACTTGTGCGTATTCTTGGTGTTCTTGTTATATTCATCTTGATCTCAATCAATACAATGACTGTGATGCTTCAATCCTCTCTTTATGTTTGTTTTGATTTCATTCTCAAGTTTACCTGTGTTTTTCTACCTATTAATCATTCAAAGCTTCCGCATATTATTCTGATTTTACTACTGTTTGATTTATTGTAAGTTCAATCTAGGACAACAGGTATTGCTAAACATTTGTAGTATGTTTTTAGATACACGTAATATCATTAAAATTGTATTTGCAATTTCTATCTTTGATTTTATTTTCACAGCTATTTGCTAATAATCTTCCTAGTATATATAATATAAAGGAGTAAAAAAATAACATATAAATCCAAATTAGCACGTAATGAAAATGTGTTATTTATTTAATGTAAGAAAGCTTACCATGATGAACAACGAGAAATAACGGTGAGCGACGGCCAACGACGGTCACGGTGGTCAACAATGGTGAGCGATGGTCACGGTGGTCAACGATGGTCAATGATAGTAAATGGCGCTCAACGACAGTCACAGTGGTCAACGACAGTGAACAAAAGTCAGTGTTGGTCATGGTAGTCAATGACAGTGGTAGACTATATATGGCGGTGAAAGTGGTGGTTGAATATTTAAAATTCTTTGTTTGGTTTGAGTATGATGGTGGTAAAATCGGGTTCATACATAAAATTTGAAGGTAAAATTACAAAACAAAAGTCAATGCATTGGGAAGGAGCAAGCATGGGGAAGGAGTCACGTGGGGGGGTCCTTTTGGTGAACCCTATCGCGCGACTAGTTTCCCCCTTCCAAGTGGGAAAGCACATCTGACGCCGACCAACCGGAAACTTTTTGTAACACCCTAAAAATTTAAGCAATAAAAGTAGAGTAGAACTAATAATAATTACATACAATGCAATAGACAACTCAAACCTAAGAAGGCGAAGTTTGTACATCAATTATCAACAATGGAAATGAGACATATAAATAACAACCTTGTTAATCTAGTAATAGGTGACTAGATTATCTTTGGGTGTCACTATGTCTCCAAAAGAATCCTTCTCTCAAAAGCTTCCCAACAACCCATGCCTTAGATGCCCCTAACGACACTAGTTGGCATTTAAAACATTTCTAGATCCGCCACTAGTGGGACCTGTAAACTATATACACAACAACAAGTGTTAGTCTATAAGCTTAGTGATATTATACACAAATATATAATTGTAGATACAATGATATTACTTCAGGGTTACCCGATCCCCAATGGTAGTACATTACCATGAATCATAGTTTCACATGATGTTCCACACCTGAATATATACATAATTACATCTTTCGATGATGGGGAGACCCGTTTCCATCAAGGTGATGGGAACACATGAATGTGGTCACCAAATAATGTTACCAGGACTACACCTAAGGTTCTTGGCCTTAGTGCACATACCACATTGGCATCACCACAAGCCCTCTTATCACCTTCAGTATCTACTCCATAGAGTTACACCTCAAGGGTTGTTGATCCTTAGTGCCTACCCATTTCTATAAGAGTTTCATCTCAATGATTCAATAGTACTTTAGTGTCTACTCTCTAGAGTCCAAAGATGGATATTCTCATACACAATATGGAATCCTCCCAAATCCTCATGCATAAGGATTTGGGTTCAATTTCTCAAATACTCTTATCCATATAGTTAGGGCACATTTAATTATCATCATATAAAAATACTCCATATTCACATTGTACATACTCGATACTCATGAATCCCATGTTGGGTAACAAAATAACTCAATTACATTCACTTCACAACGTTTTAGAGTTCTCACATGTATAAACACGTAAATGAGCCAAATAATCAATATAGTCATGCTTACAACACCATTTTAGGTCATATGCTTTCCAAAATCCATAAACCCTCTTTTAGGTCAAATATCTCCCAAAACCCAAAATCACCATTTTAGGTCAAAACCTCAAGATGTCATCACATATGATAAATAATCATGAAACAAACATATACGTAGAAGCATAAATGTATAAAACTCACCTATTAGGTTTGTAAATTTGAAAACCTAGAAACGGAGAAAACCCTAGCAAGTGAGGAAGATGACTTGAAGCTTAAAAACACTTGAAGACTTGCACTTAAAGGTGTTAAAACTCTAGAAGATGAGTAATAACTACACTTGGGAGCTTTATGCTTCCATTCAATAAGGATATATGGAAAAGAAATGAAAATCTCTTATGAGGGAGAAAAATCATATCTTGATCAAGTCTGCAAATGATTCTCCCATTCTCAAAACGGACATGGGCTTATAAGCCCGACTTGCAAGTGACAATGACTGGGCGATTGTACCATTGTCACAATTGTGGGGCACACTCGCCCAGAGTGTACTGCAAGCTCCCCTGGTTCGGGGACAATGACATGCGGTTGTGTCGAAGGCACTATCTCCTGGAATAGTCGTGAGGTGTGTACCGAGGCCCTCCCTTACCCAGCGACCTTGCCAAGCTACTGTGTCCAAGGGGACAGTCAAAAGGCATAGTCGCTGGACTTGTACCAAGCCCAAAATTCCGACTTCACATGAATGGATTCTTTTCTCGACTGGCCGATAGCTAGACATAAATATAGCTTAATCATGAAAACAACCCAACAAATCATTGAAGGAAAGGAACACTTTAAGACTTACTTGATAAAAATCCGGGGGTTAGACTTTTGTCCCCTTTTTGTCCCATCAGTGTCATCTTTACCAACGTTGTGGGTCCTACATTGCTTTTGGTGGATTATTTCTCATTTCGGCTTGCTCAAGGAGAAATGGGTGGTTTTTTTTCGGGAAAAAAACACATTTTTGAGTTATTTTTTGAGGTTTTTTTTACAAAAGGCTATTTGAGTTAAGAACCCCTATATTCACCTCTATTCATGTCAGATACATGTCAAATCATGCATTGAAAATGTAAAAAGTAAGTATTGGTGTTAATATATGTGAGAAAAAAAATAGCTAGGGATGCATTTCGCAAATAGAAGGTGTGCATTTAGTCCACCCCTTAATGAAACATATTTTTTAGTACCTATAGGTAGTATGTATATAACAACACCCGTATTAATTGGTTGTTAGGTATAGGAGATAGATAGGTGTGCATAAAGTAACACCCTCAATTAAATAGTAATATAATGAATTTTTATTTAAGTAAATTAAACATTAAACAATAATGATTCCTAATAGATAGATGTATGATAGAATCACCCAATAAATGGTTATTCTATTCGTACCTTATTATAATCTACACTTTTTCATACCTCATCGTACACTAAAATACAAAACACATACAAAACAATGCAATTTAATTTTCATTTTTAACCATTTTCATAATTTTAGAGTTAACCATTATATTTTTTTGATTTATTGTTTTAACCCTTTTGATATTTCTCTGTTACTCCCCTTATTTTTCTATTTTCTATTTTCTATTTTATACCCTAACCATATTAATTAATTAATAATGTATTAAGTACAATGCACATTTTTAATACTATAAATTTAATTTTATGTTTAATATTAAAAAAATTAACAAATAGCCTTTATAATTATTATTTAATTAAAACTATATTAGTTTTATTATTTTTATTAGTCATTACTTTCATAAAATTAAAGATGTTATTAGAGATAAAATACAATTTGTAATGTTATCCATTATTTAAATCAATATATTCACAAGTACTATTACAACCTAAATGTTATTTGTGTACATTTAAGCGATATTGATTTGGGGTAGTTTATGTAGTTGCATTGGGAAATCTATAATGTTTCCATTGAGGAGTAATTGCGTGCATTAGGTACTCTCATGTTAGCACCACTCTTACGTAATGTTTTTTTTGGAAAGGGTGTCCTAGGCTATGCCTAGACTAATCCCTTGGAAAATTATTGACTGTCTGATTAAACCTCAGTGGCCACAATTGTTGTGTACGCCTGGATTCGAACCCAGGGTAGATGGGATATTCCACCACATCCCCCAGGGCCTTAACCAGTAAGCCACAACCCTTGTGGTTACTATTAACGTAATGGGAAAATGGGATATTCCACTCTTACGTAATGGTTACTATTAACGTACCTGACTACAATAGCCACATGCTGAGAGGATGTTGTTGGTTTTGCCTACAACAATAAGTATGTTACACAGACTCACAGACTAAGAACATGTAGTATAATGTTGTACCTTGAATCGATCAGAATGATCATTTCAAGAACAGTCATGCACTTCAGTGTTGAACTGGTACACCATTATACCGAAAACAATCCAACAACACCAAACCAATCAAATTCTTTTAAGATTATGTCAAGTACATAAATTGAAACGAAATTACATATTTCATTAAAGTATGATTATTGAATCGATTGTTAGAGTCTCAAATCGGCTAGATTTGGGCACTTTCACAACAACATACGTTGGATCCCTTTCTATTCTCAAAAGCTCTTTTAAAAAGTAGTCTAATGGAATTCCACATATTCTCATATGATATCAGTGCTAAAGTCTACCACCTGGGACTTTTTTTTTCCCGTCTACCATCCGTTGGAGGGTGTGTTAGATTCCTACATCGACTAGACTTGGAGACGTTTTCTACAATATATGTTGGGTCCCTTCTCTCATTAAGGCCTTTTTTAGAGTAGTCTAATGGATTTCCATATATCCTCACATCGATGTTCTATGACACTTTTGCTCTGTTGCAAATTTGCTTTAATAAAGGTGTCTTGTAACTAAAAGAACATATGAGTTACCAACAAACAACCAGTTAATTCTCTATTTGATGAACTCAAATATAGTTTTAACTTGACATGTTGACTCTTAACTCTATTAGTTGTATGGTTTCCAAAGTTGAAAAATTAGTTCTTGGTCCGAACATATACAAACATTTGTTTATATATTTCAAAGAAACTAACTTCAATCCCAAAAACTAAACATATTAAGGTTCTAATATATATATATATACATTTTCATACACTCTCATGCATATGGATGGCCCTTCAGTGTGATATAACTCATGATTATGTGCATAACATATCACTCTTAATGTCCAAAATAGTTGCCTATTGGTCTGAATGGACAATTGAGTTTTTGGGTGCCAAATATTGGAGATTTCATTACTTCTATATGTACCACCATGGTCAAATGAAAATATATCTTTAAACATGACCCCACGTAAGTTGCTCTTGGATCTTTTAATAACATTGATATGACCAACAAACGTCCTACGTTGTGCACTTAATCAGTTAAATCTTGAAGAGACATGAACACCTAAAGATTAGATTTTATTTAAACGAATAACTTTACTAGATGGTTAAGATGAATAGTAACTTTATTTAAATATTATATATTGTCGGTGGAAAAACTCAATGTGTCATTCTCACTTTCAATTTTCAACAACATCATTTAATTTGTTTGTGCCAACATCCTCCGCCTACATAAACACACATAAAATAATATTTTTGAAATAACAACTATATAAAATAGCAAATGAAAAGACATTGTCACTTGAATTCCATATAATATTGCAAATACTCTCTCCAACTTGTCATTTACTCATAATTTGCTTCTTTTAGTGTATGAAAAAATGAGGCAATAGATAGATTCAAGCGTGAATTTTCATTTATCACAACTTCACTTTTTACACTGAAAAAACATGTATTGTATGAGGAAATTATGGATGATGGATCAATATGTGAAAAAGATATTTGAAGTTCCAAGAATCAATCACGATTTAATATCAGTTACGTTTCTGGTTCTCAAGGTTGTTCAATTTAACAAAAATCATACTTGTATATTACAATTAACACCTATATATTTAAAAATTAACCTATTTATTAAATATAAAGTAAATAGTAATAATATTTGGAAAGGAGTTCTTTGTGACTTCGTTTCTTTTCCTGTCCACACATTGGACAACCTGAGCATTAAACCATAATTGTTGAAGAAGAGATTCACATTTTGGTGAAGACACAGTCAGTGCATGTCGAATGACACAGTTTCGAAGGAAGTTAGCAGCGTCCTTGAACTAGATTTTCTCCTCAGGATTGTCGAGTAAGGCAAGATGGTTGTTTGCCTTAAAGGCCAACTTCTTCGAACATAAATTATACAAAAGGAGCGACTTCCATTTATGGATTGTTAGAAGGACAAAATAGAAGAATAATGAGGGTTTTAGGTACACAAAGAAAATGTCCCAAAAATAATTTGGAAGATGAAGATGAAGATTTGAAGATATGAATATACCTTGAAGAATCTGGGTTTACTTGAGGATCATCTAAAAACTTTTAGGGGTTTTAGTGTTTTTTTAAATCATGAAAGATAATGGTTTTAAGAAAAGAATGTTTATTTGTTTTGTTTAAGCTAGGAAGTAAAACAAACAAAAGATTTTTGAGAAACTTTAGCAAAATTTAGAACACATACCCGTTTTTTGTTGAAGACGAAAAGAAACTTGTGTGCATGATCTTGAGAGTGCTTCTGCTTATTTAGGAAGTTATGAGAGTGTAAAGAATAGAAAGGTGAGGGTGAGAAGTATTTGTATGTGATAGGAGAGAAAAAGAAGAGAGAGAAATGAAAAGGTCGTCATGACTTTTACACGTCTGAGACATGTGATTGGACAAGGAATGGAAAAGGCGTCGTGTGTCACAACGTGGCAGTTGTTATCCGTTTGAAAATATAATGACGTCATAATAAAAAATGAATAATCATTATATTTTTAAAACATTTTAATCACCTAAAAAAATTCAGTGATTGATTTTCAGTTTTTAAAGAAAGAATCACTGATTGTTAAATATCAGGGACTAAACTTTTAGTGATGGAAGAAAAGAAAACATACCTTTGGAGTTAGATACATTTTAGAAGAGTTCGGTGATATAATGAGAAAACTAAAAAATTCATCTATATCATTGAGTTAATCTTAAACACTGAAGAATTATTCTTCAAGGTTCAACATTCCAAGCTCACTGATTAGAATATTAAACCTTGTTTCATCAAGGGTTTTTGTAAAAATATCAGCGAGTTGGTATTTAGTGGGAATGAAATGAAGTTCAATATCACCATTCATAACATGATATATGATGCCAATATGTTTGATCTTAGAATGAAGTACTGGATTGTTTGCTATGGCGATAAACCTGGTACTATCAAAGTAGATGGGGATTTTTTTGATAAATGAAGATCATAATCGATGAATTGATTTTTCATCCATAAGAACTAAACACGGCAGCTACCAGCAGCGACATATTCAGCTTTAGCGGTTGATGTAGACAATGAATTTTGCTTCTTACTTGTTCAACTCACCAACTTTCCACCTAGAAGCTAACAACCTCTAGTGATGCTTTTTCTGTCCAGTTTACATCTTGAAAAATCACTATATGAATAGGAAATTAGATCGAACCCTGAGTCTTTGGGATACCAAAATCCTAGGTTGGGTACCCCTTCAGATATCTAAATATTCACTTTATAGCAATCATATGTGTTTCTTTGGGATCAGATTGATATCATGTACAAAGGCAAGTAGAATACATGATATCAGGTCAACCAGCTGTGAGATATAACAAGGAACCAATCATTCCTCGATAGGTAGTGACATTTACAGGTTTCCATAGGAATCCTTGTTTAGTGTCAGTTGAGGAGCCATAAGGGTTTTCATAGTTGAACATTGAGTGAGATCAAATTTCTTCAGTATATCGTTAACATACTTACCTTGGCTTATGAATATCTCTCTTTCAGATTGCATAACTTGAAAGAAAATATGTTAGTTCATCCATCATTCTCATTTTATACTCTTTTTCATGCGTTCAACGAACCGAACGCACAACTATGGGTTCGTGGATCAAATATAATGTCATCAACATATATCTGAACAAGAATGATGTAACCCTTGATTTTCCTAAAAAATAGTGTGCTATAAATTTTTCCACATTCAAAATTTTCAGTGATTAGAAAAGATGAAAATGTATCATACCAAGCACGAGGAGCTTGCTTTAACCTATAGAGAGCCTTATCCAGGTTATAAACATAATCTGAATTCTTAGAATCATAGAAACTTGGAGGTTGTTCAACATAGACTTCTTCTTGCAGTTTTCCATTCGTAGAGGCACTCTTCACATCCATTTGATAAACATTTGAATCTTTGAAATCTTTGTGAGCACTATAGGCTAAAAATAATCGGATTCCTTTAAGCCTAGCTACTGGAACATATGTTTCATCATAGTGTATGCCTTCCTCTGTTAGGACCAAAAACGTCCTTAGTTGTTGAAAGTTATATAAAGAAATAAATAAGTTTTATTTAAAGTATTGTAAATCCTTTATAATGTTAATGAGCTTAATTGTGTTAATGGGCTTGGGCCTTTTCATTGAAATGGGTCCATGTATTTAAAGGTTATTTTGTGAGGGAATTAGGTTAGCCGTTTCATAAGAATGATTGTTAGTGATTAAGAGAGATTACAGAGAGAATTTCAATTATATGTGTAACATTCTCGAATCATATAATACAAATTAATCATTTGATTCATTGTTGCTTGATCATACTAGGATTATCATCCTTTTGTATACATCCCAAAGAAACAAGTCTAGCTTGTTTTGGGTTACAGTGCCATGTTTATCTAGCTTGTTACGCTACACCCATTTGGTGCCTATAATAGTTTTGTCGGATGGAAGAGGAACTAGATTCCAAACTTTATTCCATTCGAATTCAGTCAACTCTTCTTATAGAGTGCTGACCCAGTTTGTATCCTTGAGGGCATCTTTAGTCTTCTTACGTTCAAGAAGAGGGATGAAGTTAACAAAGAGTCATATATTACCTAAACCACGTCGTGTAAGAACACCTGCGTTTGGATCACCAAGAATTTGATCAATATGGCGACTCTTTGTCCATCTCTGATAAGGTAGCTAAGGAGCTAAATATGAGACTTTAGTAGGTAGAGGATTAGATGCTGAGGAAGATAATTCAACATTAGGTTCTTCAGAAATCAATCTAAGAGGTTCAAATTGAACTATATTGACTGAGGGAGGTTCAGAGGTTGAAGATGATTCAACATTTGATGAATCTAAGGGATGTAAAGTGGTTATGGGAACAACTGAGATCCATGAAGTGGATTCAGACCTACTGTTTTCCATGCTTGAGATAATGGTTGGATCATCATCAACGTTGGGTGGTACAACTTGGGTATGATTACTGAAGGATGATTTAGGTTCTCCATAGTGAAAAAATAACCACTGTTTCAATTCTTCATTGTCAAGAATAGGTCTTGAGTTAGCTGTAGAAGACTCATTAAAGGTGGCATGAATGGTTTCTTTTAACCATTTGTCTTCTTTTGTTGAATACTCTATAGGCTTTGGATACTGAAAAATATCCAAAGAAGATACCATCGTCAGCTTTAGGATCGAACTTTCTAAAGGAATCTCTATTGTTTAAGATATAGCACTAACAACAAATATATGAAGGAAGCTGAGAGTTGTGTTTCCTCCATGGAAAAGTTCATAAGTTGTCATATTGAATCGCTTAACAATCAGCGATCAATTTTGAGTGAAGTATGCAGTGTTAACAGCTTCAGCGCATAATTGAATTGGTAGCTGAGATACGGTAAGCATAGACCAAGCAGTTTCATAGATGGTTTGGTTTCTGCGTTCAACGACGCCATTTTGCTTTGGTGTTCTTACAACTGATAAATTATGAGAAATTCTCTTGCTCTTAAAGAAGTTATCTAGAGTACTGTTTTTGAATTTAGTACCACGATCACTTATTATTGAGAGAACAGTCCGATTATTCAGTACTTCCAATTTCATTACAAATAATTTCTTTTGGAGTTTCACTCTTGGTCATAGAATCATTACCCATGCATGTCTTGATAATTCATCCACGATGACGAGAGTATACTTCTTTCCACTGATGGACTGAATGTTAATAGTGCTAAACAAATCCATATGGAGTAGATGGAGAGGGGTGGTCACTGAAGAAACTTGTTTAGATTTGAATCTTGCCTTTGTTTTTTTTTCTTTCTCACATGTTGAACAGAGAGATTCCTTGGCAGATGACTGTTGATGTAGGTTAGTGACAAGTTCATTTCTTGAAATATCATTCAGTATCTTGAAGTTAAGATGAGAGAGTCTCTATGAAGTTGATATGAGAGAGCCTCTAGTGCTATAGCCTGTTGACATCTGATGAGGCTTTAGAGAGAAATGTTGATCCAAACTCTCTCAGTGATTTGATGATGAACCTTAGAAATACTTAGTGAAAATTACATTTAACATTTGTATGTATTAGTGTTTCACCATCAGCGATAACATACTGAGTCCATTCAGTATCGCTGATGATATCTGATGAATCGTTAAATTTAATCTCTGAAGACAAGCCTCATGCTTAAGGAAATCATAGCTGACATCGAAGACTAAGATGATGATGAAGACAAGTCTACTAATAATCTGAAGCAGCATTCAGTGAAACCAAGAGAAGTCGAAAAGGAGTGAAAAATCACGAACACGCCTCATCTATTGCCTTTCTACATTAGTGATTCATAATCACTGACCATCAACAATAGTTGATCATGAAGCTTGCTTATCAAGATTTGTTTGTCTTATCCTCTGCACAAATAGTACGAAAGTACAAAAGCAAACTTGTTTTTGTCCATAATCGTACAAGCTTCTCCTCTCCACTACACTGTTCAACATACGACCAAAAGCATGCAATTGGTAAAGTCAAAAACATGAAGCCAATGTTTAAAAGACACGTGGATTGTACCTTCTGCCATGCATTTAATGCATAGGGTATAAATAGAAGTAAAGCCTTCATTTCGAAGGCATCCCTCATTTTCTTCTTAGTGATCTTTTGCAGAAACTCTCTTTTCTGCAAATTCTCTTCTCTCATTCTATTACTCTTGTGTGCAAGAAAGCTTAGTGTTATTAGAGTTTGTTTAGATTAGGTTTACTTAATCTTATTCCGCAACAAACTGTAAATTGTAATTTGATTTATCAATAAACAATTTATTAAACCTTAAAATTTGTGTTTGTATTCAACCCCCCTTTCTATAAACTTGTATATCACCTTCGGGACCAACAAGTGGTATCAGAGAAAATTGTTTAATCCATAAACAAGATCTTGCTTACTTCTTTTCCGTGCTATTCTCTAAAATGGCACTACATACGAACTCAAATTATTATGATAATAGGTCTCTCTCTAAACCTCCTCGATTTAGCAGAGACAACTTTGCTTTCTGGAAGAATCGAATGATTCTATTTCTAGAAGGTGTAGATCCCACTATACTTGAATATGTTGCAAATGGACCTTATGAACCATTTGTTATCATAGTTGCAGTCCCTGCCACAACAACTACTGCTGTTATCAGCATTGAACGCAAACAAGATATCGCTGCTCTCATGTCTGAAAAAGCTACAGTTGAAGGATGGTGTAAATCTTCAACTAAGATTACTGAGATCATAAGTGCTCAATTCCCTACTCATGATAAAACCGGTATTGGTTATAAATCTAGTAAGGATGAATCTAGCAGAGATTGTTCCATGCTTAAGTTTGGAATGTTTGCCTCTTCTATTCATGGCACTTCCTCTTCTCAGTGCTCTTCTTGTTCTGTTCCTATTCCTGAGGATTTATCAAAGAACTCTAAACTTGCTGATAAAGGGAAATATATTTCCCATCACCCTCAGAAGGCTACAAAAGTAGCAAAGCTAAATAGGGTTCCTTCTAAACCTTCAACTAGTCAACCATCTAGCTCTGGATCTATGATCACTGGTATGTTAGCCCCAAATCTCAATTTGTAAAAGTGTTGAAAATATCCAAGTCCTACTTCAGAGGACTTCCAGAGACAGGCTTCAGAGGACGTGACTGCCTCTGAAGCACATTCCAGAGATGGGGACTTCTCAGCTGAAGACATCAGAGATGGCTTCATCAGAGGCTCTGAAGACTTCATCAGAGCGCTGAAGATGTTCTCTCTGAAGATCAAGATACATTGAACCTAACAAGATGACACGTCACTTAGTTATAAGATTTACTTTCTAGAGTAGGTCACTGTTCATGCATACGTCTTTTGTCATAATAGTATACTTTATGGTCCTATAAATAGGACCATCACACCATTGACAAAAGTGTGCTTTAAGATATCTTGTATTCGAAGATTCAACTGAATATATCTTGAATATCTTGTTCTTTCTACTCGCTTTTTATATGAACTGTGATATTTGAATCTGCTTTTGATATTAAACTATATTGCTTCCGCTGTTATTACTCTTGTTGTTTATATCATTATTATTGTAAGATTAAATCTGGGATCCAACAATTGGTATCAGAGCCTCCTTTGTTTTCTAAAACAAAGAAAGATCATATCTGCATATTCGGATAGATTTAATTCTTACTGATTCAAGCTTTTAAAATCTGTGCATGTTCATATAAACCTTGGTTTATTACAAAGAACCTCATATGCTCCAGATTTGAAAGAAAATCACAGTTACATCCTTTAATAGAAAATCTTCATAGAAAAGCATCAGTTCTTCAAATCTTCATCTTTTCTTCATAATGGCAAACTCAAGTATAAGTGTCATTTATACAGCTGGATCATTAACCAAGCCTCCTACACTTCTAAGGGATGAATATCCTCAATGGAAGATAAGGATGGTAAACTTTTTAGAAGGTATGGACAGGGATCTGATAAGATCAGTGAACGATGGACCTCACCAACCAATGGTGTTGGTACCCAGAGTTCCAGCAACAGCAGATACTGCTGAAATCCCTGCTTACTATGAAAAGAAAACTTCAAACTTTACAGATGAAGAAACTAACATGATGGAAAATGATTCAAAAGCTGTTAGATTACTTATAATGGCCATTCCCAATGATATCTTCCAAGAACTTGATTCTTGTGTAACTGCAAAAGAGATATGGGATCAGTTGTTAAATCAACTTGAAGGTGGCCTACAAACTCAAAAGAACAGGAGAAATCTTTGTATCAATGAATATCATGATTTTCATGCATTACCCGAAGAAACCTTACACCAAACATACTCAAGGTTTAACATTCTCATTAACAAATGCAGAAAATTTGGGGTCATGAGGACAAAAGAAGAAAATAATGTTCTTTTCATTAAGAGTCTAAATGAAGAGTGGTCACAAATGTCAATGTCAATACAAGCCAATCAAAATTTTGAATCATGGTCATTGACTGACATTTATGGCACCATGGTAGCACAAGAAAAAGAAGTTGTTAAACAAAAATCAAAAACCTCTTTAGGTGGACCACTTGCACTCATGTCAAAACAAAAAGGTGTATCACAAGAAAGCAGAAATACAGAAACAAATAACTATTTAAAGAGGGAATCTATAAGAAAAACCAAGAAGGTTCTGGTGTCTGAAGAAGTTGAACACTCAGATTCAGACTCAGATGATGACATCAATGCTTTTGCCAAATCGCTTGCATTAATCACCCATCAATTTAACAAGAAATTTGGCAAGAGAGTTTTTGAAGGACGAAGAGACGATGAAGAAAGAATAGGAAATCCAGAAAGGAGATTCCAGAAAGCTGACTATCAACAAGAGCCCAGATCTACTCTGCATAGTGATCAAAAGGGCGTTCATTTCACCAATCATTATTCTACTCAACAATCAAGATCTCAACAATCATTTCAACCAAAGTATCCTCAACCTCAGAGGTACTTCAAGCCACAACCATAAGCTCAGAAGACAGAATCAACTGCTACTCTTCAACCAAACCAAAACGATGGAAGATGTTTCAGATGTGGAAAACCAGGCCATTACTCTGCATATTGCAGAGGAAGGCTCATCAAAGATGAAGACTACTACAAAAACAAGTACAAGTACAATGTCAAAGAAAGAGTACTTGTAGCAGAGATGGAAGACTGACTGTCAGACTCAACAAGCGATGGAGAGGAAGAACCTACCAATCTCTGTGGTATGGCTTTTGCAGATGATCGGAATGATGGATCATCAAAGGACTACTCTGAAAAGGTAAACTCTCCTTCCACCTCTGAAAGTGAACTTGAATTGGATGTTATTAAGCTAACAGATGAATTTCAAATCTTAAAGCAAAAATTTGTGAAGAAAAAGAGAAAAGAAAACACATGACAAAAGATCTTAGTTATTACAAAAGGGAAAAAGATCTTCTTGAGTAAAAAAAGAGAGATATTTTTGTTGAAAAATCTGAACTTGAAAAAGCTCAGAAACATAAAGAAATTTTTTTTTCAGAAAAATTCAAAGAACTTGAGAAAGTTTTAAAACTTAAAGAAGAAGAAGTAAAAGTATCCGATTATGAAAGACTCAATTATGTTGCCTTAACCAATTTTTTCCAAAAAGAAAGAGAAATCTTACATCAATCTCTGGAAAGGAAAGAACTTCAAATCAAAAGCTATCTTGATGCTCAGGATGTACATATAAAGATAAATTCTCAAATGGATACTCAAGGGTTGGGATTCAATGAATTGGATCCATTCACTGGATTGAAGAAAACTTCACTTTCTTCCACTTTCTTATAGGAAAGGTCCAGAGCTCTGATTGTCCATCTCTGAACAATTTCAAGAGAATAAAAACCTCAGAGGGATAAAAAACAAGAGCTTTGAACTTTAAAAATGTTGCATACTCTGAAGTGCAAAGCTTTCCAAATTCTATCTTAAAAATAGAAAAAGAAACTTCAGAGGTATTTTTCACAAAACCTCAGAGCAATGATCCCAAAGAGATTTTCAAGTTTGATGCATTTAACAAAAATGAATCAGAGACATCTGAACAAAGTACCTCTGAAACAAGTACTTCTAAAGATGAACCTCAGAGTTCACTTAACCTAGATGCTCCTCTATATTCACCAATCTCTGATAAATGCATCAGAACTACATTTGAGGATGACATCAAAAGAATAAATAAAGAAAATATTATAGCTGATTTGAAGAAGAGAGAGAGCATGAAAAGAATCATCAGAGTCTCAAGACCCAAGTAAATTGAGAAACCATCAGAGGTAGTTATCTCTGGTAAGGCTGAAAGAGACTTTCTTGACTCTGATTCGGAATCTGATCCAGAGATAGATGAACATATATTCTACAGATCAGAGGAAGTAATTCATAAAAAGATAGAGACCGTTGGTTCTGGAATTTTGAATATTCCTATTTCTGTTTTGAAAAATAAACCTAGAATACCAATATGTCCTGACTTTGCAGAAATGTGTCTTCCAGCAAAAACTTCTCTGGATCTTGAAAAAGAATTACAAGTAAAGGCAAAGAATAAAACCATCACTTCTCAACTTTACATTTAGAAACCAATCAAGTTTACTCCTGAACAAAAAGGAAAATGACAAGAAATTAACCATTCTAATCCTGTTTGTGCAGTGAGCAATAAAGAGAAGAGGATGTTTCTGAACAAGAAAAGACAACTTGAAAAGAAGGCTGTCTTTCAAGCTAGAAGAAAGGAAGTAGTTAGGAATACTTGTAATATTCCTAGTACTAATTCAAAAAGGAAACATAATGTATCGAATACATTTAATGAAATGAAAACCTTTGCTTCTACTTCTTCTTGTTCTGTAAAGTGCAATTGCATCCAACTCTTGATGAAACTGAAAAATCACTTCAGAGGTTCTCACTGTTTTCTAAATCAGTCTCTGAATAAAAATTCAGAGACAAAGCCTCAAAAGAAAAAGGACAACTCTGGCAAAACATCAAATGATGAGAAGGCAAAATTTCAAAGAGATAATCAGAAGTCTAACAAAAAAGGACCCATAATGAGATGGGTACCTAAGAAACTCTAATCTGTCTTGCAGAAACAGTCAATGCCAATCTGGTACTTAGATTCTGGATGTTCAAGGCATATGACTGGAGATAAGAAGTTACTATCCTCTTTCAAAGCTAAATCTGGAGGAGCAGTAACTTTTGGAGACAATATGCAAGGGCAAATTAAGGGTTATGGTGAGCTTACAAGAGGTAATGTTTCTGTATCAAAGGTTGCTTATGTTGATGGGTTAAAACATAACTTAATCAGCATAAGTCAACTTTGTGACCATGGTTTTGATGTGAAATTTCAAGAAAAACATTGTTCACTTCTTCACTAAAAAACAGGTCAAGAAATGCTCAGAGCTGACAGAAAGGGTAATCTATATAGAATGAATTTTACCAAACACATAAGAACTGATTCAGAGAAACATTGTCTAGTATCTCTGAACAATGAAGATGTCTGGATCTGGCATAAAAAGCTTGCTCATCTCAACTTTTCTTCACTTGATAAATTAGTTAAGCTAAATCTGGTTAAGGGATTACCATCTTTGAAGTTTAACAAAGATCATCTTTGTTCTGCTTGTGAAATGGGAAAAATGAAAAGATCTTCCCACAAGACCAAAAGTGATAATAATTGTCAAAAACCTCTGCATATGCTTCATATGGACCTCTGTGGTCCTATCTCTGTCCAGAGTCTATCAGGTAAACAATATATACTAGTTTTAATTGATGAATACTCTAGATATACTTGGATAGAATTCATCAGAGCCAAGTCTAATGTACCTGATATTTTAATAAGATTGTTAAAAAGATTGCAGGTTCTTTTTGATAGCAAAGTTCAGAAGCTCAGAAGTGATAATAGAACAGAGTTCAGAAATGCCAAAATAAACTCATATCTTTCAGAAGAAGGCATAACTCCAAACTTCTCTGCAGCAAGAACACCTCAACAAAATGGTGTTGTTCAGAGGAAAAACATAACACTTGTTGAAGCTGCAAGAACTATGCTTGCAGGATCTGATCTTCCCACAAATTTTTGGGCAGAAGCAGTGGCAACAACCTATTTCACTCAAAACAGAGCTACCATTGTCAGAAGATTCAAGAAAACATCTTATGAACTCATTAACAATAGGAAACCTAATGTTAAATATTTCCATGTTTTTGGTTGCAGATGTTATATTCTAAATGATAGAGAGTCTCTTTGAAAGTTTGACAAGAAAGCAGATGAAGGCAAATTCATTGGATATTTATTAGCCTCTAAAGCTTTCAGAGTGTTCAATCAGGGAACAAGAACAATCCATGAAAGCATCAATGTGTCTTTTGATGATGACAAAAATCATGCCACCAATGATGTCAATACAACAACCAAGAATATCTCTGAATCATCCAAGATAAGAGAATCTAAACTGAACAAAATATTCGAAGACTTCTTCGATGATGAAAACTCAGAGTTTCTATTATGAGATATTCATGGAACAACTTCAGAGGAACCTCAAAATACAGGTATAACTCTTTTTGGTCCTCCTGAAGTTACAACTTCTGCTTCCTTGAATACAGGTCCAAGAAATGAAACAATACAAACTGGAGGACAATTCTCTTCAGAAGCAGAAGATGATAAAGGGACATCTGAAGAATTTCCAGAGACATCTCTTGATGAGCCTTCAGAGCATGCTTCACCATCTCTAGTACCCACTTCAGAGCCTCTGAACAACACAACAGAGCCTCTGAACAGCACAACAAAGATGTCTTCTACAATCATCTCTGAAGCTCAAACTCCACCTCATATTCATGCTCCACTCACAAGATGGACAAAGGATCATCCCCATGATCAGATCATTGGATCACCTTCAGAGGGTGTCAAAACCAGATCTGCCACAATCAATGAATGCTATTTTGAAAACTTTTTAAGCATCATTGAACCAAAGAAGGTAATTGAAGCTCTTGGATATCCTCATTGGATCTCTGCAATGCAGAATGAGCTTCAAGAATTTGAAAGAAACAAAGTCTGGACCTTAGTTCCCCTTCCTAAAGGAAAACTTGCAATTGGAACTAAATGGGTCTTCAGAAATAAAAGGGATGTGGATGGCATTATAATCAGAAACAAAGCTAGGCTGGTTGCTAAGGGATATTACCAAGAAGAGGGTATTGATTATGATGAAACCTTTGCACATGTGGCTAGGCTAGAAGCAATTAGAATCTTCTTAGCCTATGCTACACACAAAGGGTTCAAAGTATATCAGATGGATGTTAAATCTGCCTTTCTAAATGGTAAATTAAATGAAGAAGTTTATGTCCAGCAACCACCTGGATTTGAAAGTACAGAGTTTCCTAACCATGTTTATTATCTTGAAAAACCTCTGTACGGACTTAAACAAGCTCCAAGATCCTGGTATGCAGCTCTGTCCACATTTTTGATAAATAATGGTTTTGAAAAAGGTACAATTGACACAACTTTGTTCATAAAAAGGTACAAAAATGAGATGCTTTTAGTACAGATATATGTTGATGACATAATATTTGGATCTATAACTCAAAAGTATTGTGACAAATTTTTAGAGTTGATGAAGAGTGAATTTGAAATGAGTCTCATGGGAGAATTAACTTTCTTTCTGGGATTACAAGTAAAACAAACTTCAGAGGGTACTTTTATAACTCAATCTAAGTATGTCTCTGACATTTTGAAAAAATACAAACTCAATGATTCAACTTATATGAAAACACCTATTGCCACAGGAGTCAAGCTTGACTCTGATCCTTCGGGAAAATTTGTAGATGTCAAAACCTACAGAGGCATGATAGGATCACTTCTATACTTAACTGCAAGCAGGGCTGATATAATGTTTGCAACATGTCTCTGTGCTCGATATCAAGAAAATCCAAAAGAATCTCATTTATCTGCAGTCAAAAGAATTTTTAGATACCTCAGAGGCACACCCTCTTTGGGTCTCTGGTATCCTAAACTGTCTAGATTTGATTTAACAGCATACACTGATGCAGATCATGCAGGATGCAAACTAGACAGAAAGAGTACCTCTGGATGCTGTCAATTATTGGGAAATAAGCTGCTAAGTTGGACATCCAAGAAGTAGAACTGTGTTTCAACTTCTATAGCAGAGGCAGAATATGTTGCTGCTGCTAGTTGTTGCTCTCAAGTCATCTGGATGAAGACTCAGCTCAAAGACTATGGCTTACAGTATGACAGAATTCCAATTCTATGTGATTCAAAGAGTGCCATAGCCATCTCTGCCAATCTAGTGCAACATTCGAAAACAAAGCATATTGACATAAGTTACCATTTTCTAAAAGACCATGTTGAAAAGGGAACAATCGAAATGTATTTTGTACCAACTGAACTTCAACTTGCTGATATTTTCACAAAACATTGGATGAACGGAGGTTCAATTTTTTAATTAGCAAGTTGGGAATGTTGAACATATCTACCTAAAACAGGAAAACATCAGTCTCTGATCCAAACATCAGAACCTCTGACATAAGTAGCATGTTCTCAACAGAGCTTCTGAAATTGATTTCAGCATCTCTGAACATTTCACAAATGGTCAATCATTCTTTTCTATCTCTAAGCATCTGTCAAGGGGGAGAAGATAAAAAGAAACCATTCTTTGGTCAAGGGGGAGAAAAAGAACCTTTCATCCTTCAAGGGGGAGTAAGAGCCTCTGATCTTGTCTCTGATACAAATATCAGAGCCTCTGATCTTGTCTTTGATACAAATATCAGAGCCTCTGATCTTGTCTCTGATACAAATATCAGAGACCCAGATGTTTTTCTCATTTTCATGATATTCCAAGAAATGTTCATTTTTCTCAAAAAGAATTAATTTATTAATTCTCACTTTTTCCAAGACAATCTTTTGAGAAAAATAAATATAAAAGCTTATTTGGATAACCATACGCTTCTTTTCAAAAACCCTACTGGCGGTTATCTGACATCAAGCGTCTCTCCCCTACACACCTCAACGTGTCACCTATTTATTAGGGAATGATGGAACGTCTTTTCTGACATTGGAACATTCAATCTCCGTTTCCAAAAACTCTCACCCTACCTTTGTCCATAAAAACCCTTTTTCCCCTCTCTTCATTCTTTACGCTCTCAGAATCCAAAATCCCAAATTCTTTCTCTCCAAGTTCTCATCCTTCTCAAAACCTGCAACAATGGCTGCTCAATCTCAAAACTCAGACAACTCAAGCAGACTCGTTCCAAGCTTGAACATGGCACAATTTGAAGTACTAGTGAAAGGTAACAACTACTTTCTGGATGTCACCCCTACCAAGTACGACGAGCAGTTTTGTCCAGTACTGGACTTTTTGAGCAACTGCAAACTCAACGATGTCTTCACTAAATATGCTAACGATGTTCCTCTATGATTTGTCCAACAATGGTGGTATTCAAGTGAATACGATGATCAAAAGGAAGGAATAGTTGGGCATATTGACCTAGGTGACCAAGGCATCAACATAAGAATCAACCCACACACACTGACTCGCAGATTCAACCTGCTCACGACAAACGATCTTCAAATAGAGAAAATTGAGAAACCACCCACTCAAGAAGTTCTTCTTCAGTTCCTCTTGCACTTAGGCTACAACAAGGAGATCACACGCCTAAGTCAGTTCAGATGTCAATTCCTGCCTCCCAAGTGGAACTTTATGTTTAGTGTGTTGAATCGCACACTTACCTGCAAAATTGGAAGCCAAGATCAGACACATCCAACCATCTTTGCCATAATGTATGCTCTCTTCTTCAACAGAAGCATAAATATGGCTCATATCCTCTTCTGTGAGATGCTGAATGCGGTGGACAAGAAGAACAAAGATTTGGCCAAAGGAAAACAACCAATTTCAGTACTATTTCACTGATTCATTTCTGTGGTCATCCAACGATCAATGGAGAAATTCTCTCTCACTAAGGAAGGTCCGAGGACGCCATTGTTCATGATGAACTCATTCAAAGCAACGGAGGTCCCTCCATACCCAAATGAGCGACGTTTTCCTCACTCCATGCTTGAGGTAATTCCTGCTGACTCTAACACCCATCTTCTACTTAGTCGTGTTGCCCAATCATCAGAACCGATGATGGGATCCCCAACACACTTAGGTTCTGATCTTGAGCTAGAATCAGAGAGTGACATCTCTGACGAAGAGAATAACTCTGTCAGAGCAGAGGAAGGTGAGGAAGAGAGAATACCAGAGGGAGAGTTTCTAAACCTAGCATCCGAGGGTTGTAAGGTAGAAGAATATGCCCTTCATGGCACAAATGAGCAATTCCAAAACCCCAATCCCCATGCAAACATATCTACTGTCCAAGGTAGTCCAACACCAGTGGACATTGAAACAGAGGTGCACACCTCGAGCCCTACCCAAGTCGTCCGCTCAGAGGCATATTCTTCAGCCTCTGATGCAAGCACAACTGGAGAAACCTCTGATACAGCTAAGTCCTCCCAAAAGCACTTAGACCAAAACATAAGTACTCATTCGCCCCAGAGTACGTCACATCCTCACACACATGATGCCTCTATGGCTCATGCTACAACTGACCAAACCATAGATCAAGAGAAATTTAACATTTCTCGTAAGGACTGCCTGTCAGAGAAAGAATGGCATCCGACTCTGACTCTGATGATAACAGACCTATCAGAACCATTATAGAGAAATCCTTGAAAAAGGGTCCTCAAGGATTAATAGGAAGTCCTTCCGGAGTCAAAACCAAACCAACTCCGAAAGAAGGCCCCTCTGAACTCGAGGGAAACTTAGAATCATGTGTTGATCTTAAGGTCACCCCCTCTGATTACGTCACCAAAGAAGAGTTCAGAATCTTTGATGATGAAATCAGAGAATATCTGATGGAGATTAAACTTCAACTGGAGAAGACCTCAGAGGCCTCTGCCTCTAACTCTGAAGTTGCAAAGCTCACTTCAGAGGTCTCTGAGCTGCGCACGACCCTTCTCTCCCAAAATGCTAAACTGGATGATCTGGAAAACCTGGTTATCAAGAATGACTCGGTCCTTTCTAGAGAAATTCAGAACACAAGAACAGAGCTCCTACAGGCGATTCCACCAACCTCTGCCACAACTCCAACCTCTGCAGACTTTTCTCAATTCAAAGAGGAAGTCTTGTGAACTTTGGCAGAGGTGATTGCGAAGATCCCTACTTCCTCTGTTGCTGCTCCTGCCACATCAGAGTTCGTTACAAAGGCTGACCTCCACAACTTATCTAAACAAATCACCAGCAATATAATGAACATCTCCAGCAAGTTTGTCTCCAAGGCTTCTCAGCAGAACAAAAAGATTGAAGACCTTCTGGAGAATGTTATATCTTCAGAGGGATCACTAAAGAGAAAGGCACCAGAGGTGGCATGCTCTGAAGAAGACAGAAAGAAGGAAAGGTGTGAAGACTCTGATGACCAAGATGACCAACCTCAGGGGTCATCAGGCCTTCATAAGGGGGAGAAGACTCGATCACCCAGAACTGCTGAAACTCAGAAATAGTCCACTCCCTCTGAAAAAGGTCAAGAAGAACCAGAGAGGCACTCAATCTCTGGTGAAGACAATCAGGCCACTCTCAAATCTCCAGTACCGGTCATCTTCCTAGCACCATCAACTTTGGGAGCTCCAATAATACCAATCATAAGTGCAACTCCAGAAACTATTGGGGCTCTGGAAGAAGATGAAGACGACGAGCAGCTGATAGATTTCTCTACATCAGAAGATGCATTCTCATCACCTGAAAGACCAACTTATGTGATGAGAGATGCTTTCGAATCAGAGTCTGAAAAGGCAGAATCAGAATCTGAACAAGAAGAAAAATCAGATTCAGGAGAAAAAGAAGAAGCTGCCGAAGAACAAATTAAAGTAGTTGATGTTGAAGAGTATGTATTCAAAAATGCTCAACCACATCATACTTCAAAAGCAACAGAGTTATTAGAATCACCAGAGATTGATGGTTACATCTCTGAACCGAAGCCTGGTTATAAACATGGACTCAACAACCACTGAAAGTATCTGCTTTTTGTCCAAAGCCTCATCAGATGTCAACTGGCTATGGAATAAGAGGCGCTCTTATCTTAACTTCAAGACACTAAACACCCTATCCTCAAAAGAACTAGTCTCCGGTCTACCTCAACATTTTTATGCCAAGGAATCTCTCTGCTCAGCTTGTGAAAACGGAAAGCAAACTAAAGCAAAGTTTTAAAACTCTTGCATATGGATTTATTTGGCCCTGTCAATATACAATCTATAGCTGGAAAGAAATATACTCTTGTCATAGTAGATGAATACTCTCACTACACCTGGGTCATATTTCTTCATTCAAAGAGTGACACCCCAGATGAACTCATTTCGTTTGTCAGAAAGATGGAAGTGCCGAATAACATGACAGTTTACTCAATAAGGGGTGATCATGGAACTGAATTCAAAATTAGTTCTCTGGATAACTTCTTTGAGAACAAGGGAATCTCTCACAATTTCTCCGCTGTGAGAACTCCTCAGCAAAATGGAGTCGTTGAAAGAAGAAACAGAACAATCATCTAAGCTGGTCGATCAATGCTCAGCGATTCTCATTTTCCAACTCTCAAATTTTGGGCAGAAGATTTCAACACGACTCGTTTTACTCAAAACAGGTCGCTGATTGTCAAAAGATTCAACAAGAATGCCTATGAACCTTTCCATAGGAGAAATCCTTATATTAGCTTTCTTCACATCTTTGGTTGTCAATGTTTCATTTTTAACAACAGAGATGCCCTTGGAAAATTTCATCCAAAGGCTGATGATGGAATATTTCTTGGATACACCTTGGTATCCAAGGCCTACAGAGTCTTCAACAAAAGAAGACAAACGGTAGAAGAAACCATTCATGTCACCTTTGATGAATCTAGATCAGCGAACTCAAAACCTATCGCTGAAAATGATGAACTTAATGCCTAGATGTTCTCCCACTATGGAGAAGCTAAGCCTTTCCTTAACACACACCATCTTGCAAATCCGTCGAATGCTGATGATGATCCAGTCATTGTTCCACCTAACACTGAATCCAATCATGGGTTTCAGTTGTTCCTCTAAATACTTTTCCACCCTATGAACTTCCAACCTCTGAATCACCTATCATCTCTGAAGACCTCTCAGTGAATGATGTTCAACCTGAACCTTAACAGTTGATTGCTAATGAACCTCAGGCTGGAGCTTCTTCCTCGGTAAACATTCCCATTGTTGATCCAATATCACACATGGATGATCAAGACCCTACTCAAAGATGGACCAAGAATCACTTAATTGATCAAATCCTTGGTGATCCAGATACAACTATTCAGACTCGACGAAGTTCAGGTAATATCTGTCTCTTTGTAAACTATCTCTCTCTTCTTGATCCAAAGAAGACCGATGATGCCCTCAGAGATCCAAACTGGGCCAGCGCTATGCAAGAAGATCTGACTGAGTTTGAAAGAAACAAAGTTTGGAATCTCGTTCCCAGGCCATCTGACAAAACTGTTATAGGCACCAAATGGGTGTATCGAAACAAGTTAGATGAAAATGAGATTGTGACCCGCAACAAAGCTATGCTAGTTGCTTAGGGATACAGACAATAGGAAGGCATAGACTATCATGAAACCATTGCCCCTGTGGCCAAGCTCGAAGCAATTCAATTATTGTTAGCCTATGAAGTTCAAAAAGACTTCAAATTATATCAAACGTATGTCAAATCAACATTCCTAAATGGAAAGCTGAGTGAAGAAGTCTATGTTGAACAACCCCCAGGGTTCTCTGACCCTAAACATCCACACTTTGTATATAAGTTGGATAAGGTTCTGTATGGGTTAAAACAAGCCCCCCTTTTCTAATCTCTTAAAAATTTGAACGTGGAAAAATTGAAAATACTCTATTTTTTAGAAAGATTAAAGGTCACATCATTCTTGTTCAAATATCAGTTGATGACATTATATTTGGTTCTACTAACCCATCTTTATGTACTCAATTCGCTGAACGAATGATGGGTGAACTAACTTACTTCTTTGGACTTCAGATCAAGCTATCTGATTAAGGCACGTTTATTCATCAAGGTAAGTATGTTAAAGATATGTTGAAAAAGTTTGATCTTACTCAAACTTCAGCGATGAAAACTTCTATGGCACCACTGCTGACATTAAACAAGGATCCCACTGAAAAACCTGTTAATGTCACTGCCTACAGAGGAACGATCGGTTCCCTTTGGTATCTTACAGCTAGTCGACCCGATATCATGTATTCTACTTGTCTTTGTGCAAGATATCAATCAAAACCCAAGGAATTCCATCTGATTGCTATCAAGCGAATTTTCAGATATCTGAAGGTAACTTCTAACCTAGGTCTTTGGTATCTAAAAGACTCGTGGTTCGACCTAACTGCCTATTCAGATAGTGATTTTGCAGGTTGCAAACTGGATAGAAAAAGCACCACAGGAGGCTGTCTGCTCCTAGGTGGAAAGATGGTAAGTTTGACAAGTAAAAAAGCAAAACTCGGTGTCCACTTCCTCCGTTGAAGCTGAGTATGTAGCTGCTGGTAGTTGTTGCTGTCAGGTCTTATGGATGAGAAATCAACTATTAGATTATGACCTTTAGCTATCAAAGATCCCATGTATTTCGACAACACTAGTACCATCGATATAGCAAACAATCCAATGCTACACTCAAAAACCAAACACATTGAAATCATATATCATTTTATCAGAGATCATGTGATTAATGGAGATATAGAACTTCATTTTATTCCTACTAGATGATCTCTTTACCAAACCCCTTGATGAGACAAAATTCAACTTTCTCATCAGCGAGCTTGGAATGCTGAACCTTGAAGACTAGCTCTTCAACGATCATACATTATATCAGTAATAAAATTATTTTCTATTCATCCCTTAATCTCTGACTAAAATTTATCTGATATTCAGGTACATTTCTTCACCTTTACTCACTGAATTTTTATTCAACGAGTTGTTTTTCAAAATTCTCAAAATTTAATCACTCACTTTCTTCAAGTGATTAAAAGCTTTTTGAAAATAATGTTTATAACTGATTTCTTCAAGTGATTAAAAGCTTTGATAAAAGAAAAATATATCGCTGACACTCTGTTCAGTGATATCTTCAAATCCAAAATGCAAATCACCATTTTCTTAAAAAGTGTTTTTTTAAAAGACATTTCATTTTGTGACGTCATTTTTTTGAATAACCATTGGCACGATTTTTCTGAGAATGTCGCCCGTTCCTATGCTTATCCAATCCCATGCCAGCGATGTGTCTCTGTCTTGATGATTCTCTCTATCATTCTTTTTCTATCTCCTCCTACCTATAAATACGTCTCTTTGTCTCTCATTCGAACTTTACGAGCTCAAAATACTCTTAAAGAAAGAATTCTCTCTCAAGGCAAGAAAAACACTAAGAACACGCACTCCTATTTCTTTGTGATTCTCATGTTATTTCTTCATTTACCTCTTATTTTCTTTTTCTACAACACATTATTTGATCTTATAAATTCTTTTGTAAGTTCAAATAACTTGTTTTTGCTACAAAATCATCTCCTTCAGTATTTTTTTCAAACCCTAAAAACAATGTTTTTTGGAAGAATCTGTGGACTAAACTTCATCTTTTCCAGTTTTTTTGTTTTTCCACACACAGTTTCAAACTTTTTCTATAGTAAATACAATATATTTCCATATATATATATACTTACATTTTCATATAGATTTTGTTTCCCAAAGACACATAATACCATTTCTTTCTCAAAATAGAAACTGGTAATCTAACTTTTTGTCTCCTTTGTCTCTTCATCTTCTTCGAATTTTTCAGAAATGGCTCCTCAAGCTTCTACTCTCTCCAAGGCCTCAAACGTTAACTTTGACATTGAGTAGATCTCCTTCAAATCGAACAACCATCAAGGTATGCTCTCCTTCCCTAAAAAGAAACCCTCAGTGCATCTCCTCCCTGCTGCTGAATTTCTAAGGACATGCCCTATCAACTATGCACTAACTGTGTATCAACCTGGCTGTCAATTGCTGCATAAGCAATTCTGGTGTACTACTGGTAGATAGAAGGAAAGTACAAGTGATCTCCATCCAAACTCAATGTAACAACACTACCAAGACCAATAACAATCGCAATTAAATCATAATATTAATTCGTGCCAAAATGGCCCCAAGCGTACAATTTCAATTCAAGCTTTGCAAAGGCAACCTATACACAACTGAGATATTTAAGGAAAAAAAACTAAGATGACGGTCTTCTATCCATTTCCGCTACATCTTCTCTTCACCCTTATCAGTCCTTCCTAAAAAGGTTTTTTAAATTTGAAAGAGCGAGGGTTAGACCGGAGGTCTAGTGAGTCCCCTCTAACAAGATAAGCAACAATATAACTTTCCACAATAATGTATGCATACATTTAAACATCAACAATTTTATAACACACTGAAATAACTTCATCATGAATATATCATCGTAATAAATCAAAGTTTAAAAATTAAACTTTAATATACTTTTGTTAACAAAATGTTTGGTTCAGAAAACTCACCTTGATGTCCCTTGCTTAAGCCTTCGCATCTACTAGAATGGTCCAAAATGAAACCTATAGGAAAATATATTCACCGATAAACTCCCGATACATTCTAAGTTTAACTGAAACTAACCTTAACACCCTATAGCCTCGGTTGGACCAATTTGATCTTATAGACCCGACCCACTAAAATACCTAACAACCCAAAACAAAGATAATTGAAATACACACTAGCTAGGTATCTACCGAAGCCCACAAGGAAACGACCATGGGTTGTGGCCCACTTAACAAAAGCACGAGGGTTAAAGATCGACAAGGGCCTGACCTATGGTGGTCGCCCGGATACATGCTATCGACCGGGGCCTAAACCCCCGGTGTCTCGATCGGATCCATCCTCCCCGGGGTCGCCTGGCACTTCAATGCCCGGGGTCACCCGGTCCCCCAACTTGGGGTTTAGTCGGACAACCACAACGGCGATTTCCCAACGAAAACCCATAGACCCACTTTAAATCGG